>CANSZD010002518.1:0-259772 GCA_947648045.1 Beta corolliflora | reverse complement strand
AGCCTCTTATAACTTGAAAACATTTATTTTCAAACAGCAAGCAAGTATAATAAAGTTAGTTTCTATATATAAAGTAATCGTCTAAGTTAATAAAATTAAGTCAAGTGACCCTTGATACTTTAAAATTATTTCATAACTGATTTGAAAACTATAAACTTTGATTTATAAACTCTCTTAAATTAATTAAGAATTTCTTAAGTTGTTTGAATTATTTAAATTAATTTATATATAAATAAGATAAGAAAACTAACTTAGATCTCGGGAAGCATCTATTGTACTTCGATTTCGTAGACGAGGAATATCAAGAGAGCTAATACGTTCGTGATTTAACCTTCAGGCAATAATATCACTATGGTAATCTCTACATCCATCTAAACATAGATCCCGTTAGTGTAAAAAGAATTGATTACGTGATCATTATGTGCTTATAAAATTTATAAGTATGGACTATAATTATGGATTATCGACTTAATGTTGATTTATGAACATGAAGGATAAAATGGACAAACGACTATGGATTTCGATTATGAATCACATCATGGACGATAAAAAATGGCGACACAGATATTATTATAACGTTATTAAAATCGGTTAATGTCATTTAATAATGTTATGATTATTACGTTATTATATTATTATTATTATTATTATTATTATTATTATTATTATTATTATTATTATTATTAATATTATTATTATGATTATTATTGTTATTATTATTACTATATATCATTATGATTATCATGAATATTATTATTGTTATTAAGATTATGAATCTATGTTGAAATTGGTAAGAACTTGTGATAATGAAAATAGATTCAGAATCCGGCCATAAATGTAACTACCACACTGGTTCACAATGAGTTATTGAAACCACTATGAATGGATTGGAGATTATGATGGATTTAATAAGTCCACACCTGATCAAACAAGATGACGTAATGCAAGACACATGTGGACTAATTGAAATTTAAAAGACGTTAATCACGTAAAGTGAAATATCTAGAGGGAAATGATGAATCCGGTTGCTCTCAGATGGTAGGTTCGCCGCCCTCACATGCCTTCCTGCTACTACGCCGTTTTTTTTCGTTATCAGCCTTCTATCTTGTCACATCCGTTGTGGGCCGGGTGCGCACACCAGAGACTCCGTTATTATGGCCATTATGTTATCCGTAGTGGTTATGTGATCGACCCGACCTACAATGTCAAGCAAGCGGTTACAGGATCGAATTCCTCGCTTACCGGGCGTTCTTTCCTTCAAATAATTGATTAATTAAAGATTATTCAATATATATGGATATGTGTGTATGTGTAGCAGGTTTAATTCCTATTAACCTACTATTTTACAATATATTTTAGTATTTTACGAGATGTAGTTGGAATTACTCGCTTTTTCCGATTTTTGGGAGCTCATGCTCTTGTTTCTTTTCAATAGTATTTGTGCGGAGTGAGTGATCGACGGGGGAACAAAAGGGAGATCATTTAGGATTGTCATCCACTAGGCTTATGGTTTTCATATTTGGAACTACGGAAACACTTAAGTAATTAGTAATGTAAAATGAACGATATACTTGGTTTAAGGATTAATTTATTTTGAATTTAGTATCTTTTAACCCCTGGCCTTGCATTTATTTCCAGGAGATAAGGGCGGCAGGTAGCACACCCATGAGTCGAACCCTCGTGGATTTTCCCCCCATCTCGAGTTTTATTAAATGAAAAGGGGTTCGGGTTGATGGGGGTGTTACGAATCGGTTATGATACAGGATCATTGCTATTATATATATATATATATATATATATATATATAGGAGATATATATGAGATATGAGATATATATATATATAGAGTATATATATATATATATATATATATATATATATATATATATTATGTGTGTGTGGTAATTGGAGTTGTGGTTGTAATTTAATAGTCGAGATATTTATTAATCTATTTGTAGGTAAAAAGAGAATGAGCAATAAAACTCCCGGATTAGTGCGAGTCTAAAGAGTACCTAAACAAAAAAGGAGTGGAGTATAAGGTGGTAAATGTTAAACTATAGACACATAAATGCAGCTCCTCTTTTGTATTGCGATGATGAAACATATGATCGTCCTACTTGGTCGGTGATCAAGATGAGCAATAAAAAACCTAATTCCAAAGCCCCTTTTGAGTCTATATATATTTTTAAGTCCATTTTAAAATAAAGCCCAATTTCAAGCCTAATTAATTATCAAATAAATCTTTTATTAAAATTATTTTCATAAAAATCATGTTTTATGGATTACAAACCATCATTCTTGATAACTTTTGATAAAAGATAAGTCAAAACGATTATTTAAGATAAAAAAACCGAGATTTCGGGAAAAACGAAAGCAGATGCTTTGTAGAGGGAAGGACACATGCGCTGTCACATGACCGTCTTAAGCACTCGATGTGGCCTTTGCAGGAGGCGCGACATGGATAAGCTAGGCGCACGAGCTTGTGCCAAGCGCGCAGCAACTTTATCCACGACTTTGTTTTCCGAATTCTAATCGTATTTTTCACTCGTATTTTCTAACCGGACTTTTACATACACTTCAATATATCTAAACACTAAGAAACTCTCTACATTCAAACACATCTAATACACATTCAAACTATATTGAAACACGACCATCTATTCAAATACATCTAACCTTAAGCAATTTTCATTCTTCTTTCTTTGACTCTTCATTCAAAAACTTCCTTTTTTCATAGGCTAAAGATTGATTCCCTCTAACATGTATAGTCGAGCGCAGGTGACAGAAGGTATAATTCGATGGTCGATTTCAATTTTATTTTTTATTATGCTAAAAATCTACATTTCATGATGTAGATCTTTATATTCATAAAGGCACAAATCTTGCATATATTTTGTACAATATTTCTAATCTCTCTTCCTATAATTATTTCAATGCTTCTCATGCTATGAATATTTATTATCCCTTATTTAATTGCAATTGCTTGATCACTAGTATATTATTGTTGGCTAAATCAAACCCGCAAATTAGTTAGATTATGACGCCTATAATAAGATAATTTGGACAACCAATCTACGATACCCTAATAATATTGTGATTTAATTAAATGATCATCAAAATTAGATTTGATGTGTAAAAAAATCCAACTTTTAACATGTTTGTCTTTTTTATGCAATTAATAGAACCATGTGCATGTATTTGAATATTACATTAAATAAGTAAGCAAATTCACCCCGAACTCAAATCTCTTATGTTTTGGGTTTTATGAATTTTACCGAAAAATTAATTGGCGCTCTCTTTCGAACCAAATTAAACATGACTAAATTGTGTGGGATAAAACATGATAACCACATGCCTACAATAACCCATGAATTTAATTACCTAGGACCGTTTATTCAACGTGTTTCTCTTTATTTTTATGTGTATCGATAATCGATATCAATTGGTTTTTAGGGGCATAGAGTCGGACTGTTGCCTCATCTTCTTAATGAAGACTAGTTTTGGTTTGGACAACTCATTTGTTGCTTATTCAAATCAAACTAATTAATAATCAAATGTACTAGTTGAGTCTCATATTGTTCAAGTATATATTTAATGCTTGGTGCATGACTTCTAGTTGCTTTGTAGTATCATGCTAGGTTGTTTAATTTTGGTATTTTTAAATTGTTTATGCTCAATTTTGCTTGATTATGTGTTACGTATTGCTGATCATGACTTGTGCTTATTGATCCTATGAGGCGTGTGACGACCCATCTTAACTATTGTATTGTTTGGCAAGCAATCACCTATGTCAATTAGTCGCAACTCATTTCGGAGTAGAGATCACGATGCATGAGAAATGCGAGTGTTTAAATTATCCTTTCTTTTGTGAATTTAGTTTTGGTTGGTGTGGGATCTTTGGATTTGAATTTGTGTTGGATTTCTTTAAATGTTGGTTTTGAATTTATTTGACTTGGAGTTGACTTTTACTATTGACTTAGCTTCATTTGGTGGGCCATGATTGGTTCCAATATATAAGACTTTTATTTCCGCTTTGAAATACTTTACTTATTCTACATTTGTACAACTTTGAGTAAGCCGAAAAGTTTCACACGTAGCGATAATATTTCAATTATATCATAAATAAGGTATTTTTAAAAGGAAGAATTATTGGGATGTTACATTACTTGATATTAGCATGAAGACAAAATTTCTACAACAACCACTTAGTGGAAAAAGCCCAACTAATCCGGTCAAGTTGGGCATAGCCGATCGGTTGGGCTAGGGCATTGAAAATCACTTCTTGATCCAATTTGCACAAAAACCCAGGACCAATTTGTAGTTAAGCTCATGCGTTTTTTCAAACCCCGGATCGATAAGTGATTAGCTAATCCGATTTTCACAAAAAAACCGGATTAGTTTTGTTTTGATTATGAAAAAAAATCAAACCAACTTCCAACAACTTTAAGCCAAACAAATACAATTGCAAGGCACATAAATGAGGAGATTACGAGAACATTAAAAACGAAACATTCATCAAGCCATTCACCGATGTCTAAAACACTAAAAAAATGAACATATATATGGCGAAAAATAAAATAATGACAAAAATTAAAAACGAAATAAAATGATGGAATTACGGATGAAAATACATACATCGAAAATAAAATAAAGAAGCGAGACGAAATTACAAAAAAGGAAACACAAACCCTAAAATCGAAAAATAATTAAATCGAAATAAAACAAAGCCTAGATCTAAACAAAATTCAACAAATAAATGAAAATCAACCAAAAAATAAATTGAACGAAAATACAAGAAAACGAAAATAAAAAGAAAATAAAAAAGAAATCAAATGAAAAAACTAGAGAAATTAAACGAAAAAATCAATCGTTTGGATCTAGCTTCTCTTCGAGCTTCTTCCTTTGCATTTTGTGCTTCGCTGCGATGAAAGGGAGGATTGTGGACTTACTTCGCATTTTTTGCCTCGCCGATTGATGAGAGAGAGGCGGGGTGGGGATTTCCTTCGCATTTCTTTACTACTTAGGCGGCGACGAGGTGGTTGTTGGGGGAAGATTGTTGTGGTTGCTCCAAGTAAATTAGGGTTGGTGGTGGTTGTTGGGGAAGCGAAGAGGGAAGAGGGAAGGTGGCGGTGGTGGTTGTTGGGGAAGCGAAGTGGGAAGAGGGAAGGTGGCGGTGATGAATTTAAATAAGTTGAGTAGTAGTACAAATGATTTTAATACCTTGGGTTGGAGGAGCCCAAACTTTTGTAGCCTTTTCATATGATCATCTATTGGACTCTAATGGGAACATATAAATACCCATAAATACCCCTATTACCTCACAAATCACATACTTGATCCAATTTTCACAAAAGCTGATCCAATTAGTCTATTGGACTCTAATGGGAACCTATAAATACCCTTATTACCTCACAAATTTTGCCTCATTAAACAAAGCCCTAATTTTCTCTCCCTCTCTCCCCTCACTCACGGCACTCTCACTCTCTCCCTCTTCCTCCACCACGATTTTCCTTTCTCTCTCTTTCTTTTCTTCTCGGTGTTGCCTACCACCGCGGCGTCGATCGTCCGGGGTCCCTCCCCCTCTCGGCGCCGTGTCTCTCTCTCTCTCCTATTTGGTTTATTTCTTTCTTTTCCTCTATATTATTTTAATGATTAGTTTTGATGTTTTAAATATTATTTTGGTGGTTTAATAATTAAAGTTTGTATCTTTAACTATCTTAATATTAATTTCGGATTAGAGAATTAGTTTAGTGGAGTAAATAAATTTGGATTAATATATATGTTTAAATTGGGTTTTAGGCTTGAAAGCATGGATTTTTAGTGTTTTTAAGAGTGAAAACTATAGTACTATATTATAGTTTATTAAATTGAGTACTTTAATCTTTTGAACTATGTTAAAGTGAGTTAAAGGAGTTTTAAAGAAGTTATACCTTGCTTGAATTTTTATTAGTGTACTTATGGTGGATTTTTAAATATTAAAGTAATGATTTTTAGGGGTTTTTAATGACTATTTTGGTAGTACTATATTAAGGGACACTTAAAGGTTTAAATTTTAGTGTTTAAAGAGTTTTTAAAATACTTTTTAAGAGAGTTTAAAGTATTTTAAAGTTGCTGTAATTCTATTAGAGTATTAATACTTGGATGTTTTGATAATTGGTAGGCGGAGACTTTACTTTGAGTGAGTTCTAAGGTTGAGAAAGTGGCCTCTCATATTGTTTATACAAGGTACGTACATGCCTATGTGTTTTAGACTAGTATCATGTCTTAAGGTTAGGATTGATATAGTTCATATGTAGCTCATGTTTAAGTGAATTTGCATGTTTTATACTGTTGTGTGAAGCATGTTGCCTATTATGAAGTATTATATGTTTCACTAGTAGAATAGTTGTTTTTTTTTTGCGGTGGTATTCTTTGCGGTTTTACCTATCCGTGACGAATATATCACTTAAAAAAGAAAAAGTAAAATATAAAATAAAGATATTGCTTTGCGGTTTTCGGCCAAAAACCGCAGCAATATGGTTTTAACGAAAAATTTTCGAAAAAAAATTGACTTTTTGACCGGGACATATTCTTGCGGTTTCTTTCAAGAACCGCAACAATATATTAAAATAATATTAAAAAAATAATATTTTAATATATTGCTGCGGTTCTTTGTGAAAACCGCAGCAATATATCATTTGAACTTAACAAAAGCCGCTAGGATTTGGACTCTTGGACATCAGTCGTTTTCCTCCTTTAAATCTTCTCCTCTTTCCTCATTTCACTCCTTTCTCTCTCCTCATTTCAAATCTTCAAACTCCCTTCGCCGACCAACTCACAGCCGCTTCATCCTCTCATCTCGCCAGTTGTCATCATCTCGCCGGTTGTCATCATCTCGTCGGTCTTCATCATCTCGTCGGTCCTCGTCGCTGCTCTCCCGCCGAACAACAATGCGCACGCCACTCGACTCCACAAGCACCGCCGCATCATCTCGTCGGTTCTTCGTCGGCTCTTGAACCGACTCCACCGGTTACGCCTGCTCGACTCCACGGCACGCCGCATCATCTCGTCGGTCTCATCATCTCACCTAGGTAAGTTTCGGTTCTTTGTAAGTTCTTTTCGTTTTTTTTTGTTTTTTTTTTCTGGATCCGAAATTACTTGATGGATTTTTACATTTTATTTTCATTTTTGTTGTTTTTTTCGAGATATGAAATTACTTGATGGATTTTTTACATTTTATTTTCATTTTTGTTGTTTTTTTTTTAGATGCGAGGTTACCTTCAAAACCAACGTATTTGACATATACGGTGGTTGTGATATTGTTATTGGTGGTGCTCTTAAGTCGATGGAAGTTTCGGAATATGAATCTTTTCGTTTTTTTTTTCAGATCTGAGGTTACTTGATGGTATTTTAGTTTTTGGATCTCCTGATTTTTTTGTTTGATATTATTATTTGTTTAATTCTAGTCGGTTCTTAATTATTTTCATTTTTGTTTTTATTTTTTTGATCCTCTAAATGCGATCAAATGAAGCACATGCATATTTTCTACTCTCATTATACTTCAATTAACAAAAAAATCCCTACTACAAATTATTATCATTTTTTTAATATTTCAAAATTATGGATAAAATTGAAGGAAACATACCCCGAGGAGTTTCGTACATGGGAATATCGGTGGAAATCAGGAAGAATAAGTAGAAGGGCGTTGATTCACCGCGACACTTGATTCCGATTGGGCGCTTGTGATTTGAATTTAGTGACGACATGGGACACTAGATTTCCCTCGATGGGTTTTGTTTCATTGATGTGAGTTACACCCGGAAAGTGTTTTTCTCCAATTTCACCCATTAGAGTATGTACAAATATGTCTTCATCATCTCGGTTCTTAATTCTAGTCGGTGCTTGCCGAGAAATATATGATTTTTTTTTAAAAAAGGAACCTATTGCTGCTGTTGTTTGGTAAAAACAGCAGCAATAGACTAACCTATTGCTGCTGTTTTACCAAACAACAGCAACAATAGGTTGTTTTTTAATTATTTTTTTATTAAAAAACATACCTATTCTTTGCGGTTTTTGATAGGAACCGCGGCAATGGGTTGACCTATTGATGCGGTTAAAAACCGCGGCTATAGGTAATTACCTATTCTTTGCGCCCTTAATTCTTGCAGCGGCGAAACCAGCTGCAATAGGCCACTTAATGACCGCAACAATAAGCAATTATTCTACTAGTGTTTGTATGGACGATTAATGCAAGCATATGGGTTGGGAACGTTTATTTTATTAATTCACATGAGGGATTAATAAATGTATGGTTTATTGGATCATGAAATGTATCATGTTATTCCCCTTGAATTTATTATATTATTTACTTTATAAGGACCGTGGGCCTTGTTTAGTAAATTTGGATATGTACCTATTGACAGGTTGGTTGGTTGATTTAAGTCAACAAATAAAGGTTGGTTGGTTATTGACTTTAGTCAATAAATAAATGGGATTAATTTTGGGTCAATTGAGTTGTATGATCCACGGTAATTAATTTTAAGATAAAAATTGGAGTCTTTACGTATTCATGATATTTATGTTGGTTGTCTTATTGTCATGAGTATCAACATTCAATCAATATATTAATACTTAAAGTGAAAAGTGAATAGCAATAAGAGCTTTAGACTTGTACACGTCTAAAGTATTGGACTAGTATGAGTTGGAGTACATGGTGGTAGCCCATTACATTTCTTGGGGCGGATTGATCACCGTGCCCTATTTTTTTTTATTTAATTAGTACCTCGATATCGTTGGTCGCGGGAGTACGGAGTTGCGCCCGTGCTTCGTCTTCTATATTGAAGACAAGTTTTGGTTGGACAACTCTATCCATTGATTATTCAATTTATTAATAAAATAGTCTATTGGTTTTGTGGAGTCAAGTTCGGTATAGTGAGTCGATATTTTATTATGTTATTATTTATCCACTGATTTAATGATTATTAGTATCATGTTAGGTTATGTGTTTTATTTATTATGTAAGTACTTTCGACTTTGCTAATTACGTGCTTTTACGTGTGTAAATCATGGTTGTACCTTATTGACCTGTAATGACCCATTTGGTGACGGTCATTTAGGATCAATAAAGCATCGACCATTCCGGGTTTGAAGATGATGCCTCCATTGGGTTTATGAGAATCAGTTTGGAGAGCTTGTGTTTTAGCCTCTTTATAATACTTTTTATATTTTTGGTTAATTATGTTTTATTAGTTTGACTTTTTATGTTTGGTTTGACTTTGGTTTGATTTTGGAGTTGATTGTGTGGTTGACTAAGCTTAATTATGTTTTCAAGTTCTTTATTTATTTCCCGCTACAAAATTACGAGTAAACCGATACGTTATCACACGGGCGATAATACTTTGGTGATTCTCTATGTTTTGTGGAAAAAAATGTATTTTACAAAATAGTGAATTGTCGGGGTGTTACGGGATCGATTTACCTTAACGTAAAAATCAAATCGGTTCTTTTGTGTGTCGGTTTAGGTTTTTTCTATTAGTGAACAAAAATATTGGAAACAAATAATGAGACACTTAATTTGTGCAAGTCAATAGGTTGCTGTGGAAGTTGAAATTTCTAAAAAGTTAAATTGGTGAGAGAGTTTAAGAGGTAAAGAGTTTTTCTTGTAACTCTACGTTACTAATTGAAGATGTTGAAGAGGTATTTTCATCTTAGATCAATTTTAATAGCGTTAATCATTTTTGGGCCCTAGGCGGTGGCAGCTCTGTCTTTCTCTAAAATTTCGGGCACGGAATCCACCATTTTGCTCCTCCATCATTGAACGCTTTGCTCCTTCATAACACCTTATTCTTCATTTCTTTATTATTGTTCATCGATTATGAAAGAAGATTCTTAGGCTACGTAGAACCGGTGTAAAGGAAAAGAGATAATATATATAGATTTTGTTTTTGATAGGTAAGTGAGACTTTGCATTTCAAACATCAAAAACACCATTTACAACCTATCTTCCTTCCTTAAACATAAGCGAAGGAACAAAACAATAATCTAAGTACAAGGATTCAACCCATAATTTGTCACTAACACTAATCTTCTTTGGCATACACCCTATACTTCTATATTTCACTATACTTTGTATCTGCTTTACATTATAATCTATGCTATGTACCTTCCCAAGCCAAAGAGCTTTATTCCTACCATGCCAGACATAATAAACCATAGCTTCCATAGGCTTGCTTGCAGCTGGTCTTCTATACTTTGAGCCTCTCCTTCTTCTAGCTAGCCGAGTCAATCATCCTTTGTAAACTCATAATGTGAGTTGTCAAGCCACACCATTGTTTTATTTTCTCAAGACACATTTTACTAAAATGAATAGATTCATTTTGAGAAGAAAGAAAGGGAATGAAGAGTTTTTCATGGAATTGCGATGTTTGATTGATGCAAAGTATTACATGATAAAGTTGGTGCTTAATTGAAGGTTTAAACAAGTGTATAAATTGATAGAATATGTTTATATTTGTATATAATCTTTTATGTATAGTAATGTATAATTACCTTCCTTTTGTATTGCCTTAGTTTACGTTAGTACTCTTGTATATATTGACTATTGAAAGTAATAATACTCAAGGAATCACCTTCCTACATAAATGTTTCGTCCTTTAGCTCATGTGGAAAAGTGAAAAGTCACATATTCCATGTATAAGAGTCTCACTTGGTTTATTAGTGTGGGTAGTTGAAGTAGTGTTTGAAGTCTTTATCAGCTATAGATTGGGCTGGGCACAGGGGTGGTGAAACCCATTTGTTCACCGTCCCTGCCGACTTCACATGTCGTGCATTACGTGGTGGGGCCAATTTTCCGGCACTTTTACTTTTTCACGGTCATATGTTATAATAAGATTGATCGATTCTGAATTTTCCCAATGTAACCCATGTAACCACTTAACCACTAAGTTTTTTTTCGTAACTCTTCCCCATAGTGTTACTTTTTAAAGATTATGTAGTGCGACAAATTATATTTGTGGTATACAAAAATTTTCTTCACACGATTTTTCCTAAAGAAGTAATGTTTTTGTTAATTTATCTATCATATAAGGTTGAGCGACATAGTTACGCGAATGTAAATGAAGGCACTCGAACTTTTGTACATGTGTTTACATCTTTCATTGTTTCATTCTCCACCTTCTCAACAAAATGTATGATTGAGAATTTGAGATAGCCTTAGTCAAGTCTCTCTTTATAATAGAGATCTTCCATATGGGAGAGAAAATAAGAATCACAATAAAGAGTAGAACAGAAGACAAAAATAACTAAGCTAAGAATACTCCCATAGTGGGTAGTTGTTACATCGGAAGCTACTTTTCCCGCCCCAACTTTAGTTGTTTCATTTCCGACAATGTGCAAAAACTATAAATTAAGAACCAACATTCAAAAAAGAAACCCATAAAACCAGTTGAAATTACCTGGCTCCTTTTCTTCTCACTACCTTTCTCTCTCCTCTCTTCTCTAATCTCTAATCTAAAGACAAAATCCATCCATTCTTTACTTGTTTAAAGAGAAACCTATAAAGCAAAAAAAAATAAAGCAGCACTTTGGATTCATTGCCCCACTTCTCACACAAAGTATCTGAATCTCTTTTCCCCCTAAATCAAAATAATGTGCGCTTTTTTCTTCACAATTTCTTCTTCCTCCAGTTACGAGGAAGGAGAGAAGAGGAAGAAAAACCCAGATATCTACGGTGGCGGTGGTGGCGGATGGAGATGGCGAGTTCAAGTGGAAGTAAGAATGAATTTGGACTTCAGAGACCGCCGTCGAGGCGGATGACTCGAACTCCGACGATGATTGATCCGACAAAGGATGAGAGTGTTCCAATTGATAGTGAGCTTGTTCCGTCTTCGCTTGCTGTCATTGCTCCCATACTTAGGGTTGCTAATGAAGTTGAGAAGGAAAATCCTAGGGTTGCTTATTTATGTATGTAACCTCCTTTTATTTGTTTTTCTCTCTTTCATTATTTTTATTTTTGTTTAAATGTGGTTTTGTGCAATTTGGATTTGTTAGAGTTTAATGTTAAGTTTTGTTTTTTGTTAAATTTGAAATTTGTCTTTTAATTGAATTTGAGGGTGTGCTTATCTGTTTGTGGTAAAACCTAGGATTCATGTTTTTTTAGTTACAACAAATGGGCTTTTGCGCAACTATTAAGAAAGAGGAGAGAGACTAAAATTTAGCCCAATTGCCGTCTTTTTGCATATGGGGTAGGTAACGTGAGGATAAGATGGTCAAATTGTTCTGAAATCTTTACCACAGAAAGGAAATGTTAGATCTAAATAAAAACACGTAAAAATGGAAATTGTTCAACTAAAAACGGAGGAAGTACTTCCTCCGTTCTATAATAAAGGTTACTTTGGGAGGATGCACAATTATTAAGCAGCCCGTCGGATGAGGAGAGACATATAAGAGGGATTCGTGAGATGAAAAGGGAGATGGAGAGAATCCATTAACTAAAGAATAGAAGTGTCGTATTCACTTTGCAACTTCTTGAGAAGGACAGTGTTGCATTTATCATAGAATGGGAAAAGTATACCAATCCCCTGTGGAAATGTCTTGAAGCAACATTCATTAGTATGGTTTTAAGTAGGATAGTAGAACGATTGTTTTTTTTTTTTTTTTTTTTTGAAGTGTGAGAATAATATGGGAATAGAGGGAGGTCTTATAGAATGATTATTTCCAAGGTCAAATAATTGGGGACTTCTAGAAGTGGAAAATTGTTGAGTTAAGCTGTAAGGACTAGTGGCGGAGCCAAGTTTTTTGTATTGGGTAGACCAAAAATATTCGGCAAAACTCTATATATGTAATTTAATTAAGCTTAATGACATAAGAAAATACAACATCATAATGGAATCATATAGATGGAAAATGTAGCAGACAGTATTAATGTGCAGCCAAATGTTACCTGATTTAGTATGCACACACAAAAATTTGCATTTAAGCTTAAAGATTCTGAAGTAATAGTGTCCAGCAACTTGTTTTAAGCAAGATATTCATTGCTTTGTAAGAAGTAGGGAAAAAATTTGCACCATAAAGGAACACAAATGAAATGAGGTAACAAAAAGGAATGACAAATTGAAAACCTTAAAGTAGAGATTAGAGAATAATAGGCAAAAAGGATTATATTACCTTCTAAAATAAAAAGAAGGAAGTTAACAAAATATTTAAAAGAACATATTGAAGAGCAAAATTGAACTGATACATGTCGATGCTGAAATCAAACACGACACTTTCTTCTAGCTTGGTTTCCTCTCTAACCAACTACACTAAGTTATATTCTTGCATTAATATTTTACTACGTACTTCTGATAATGTTATCGGATCATGAGGCAGGCCACAACCCACTCAAGTCTACTCGGAAATTTACCCCTATTAAGGACAATTTGTGGCTCCAAATTAAATGTCGCAAGCACCCATAAAATATTTGAAAGCGACAAACATTTTTTATATGTGATGAACTGACATAGCCATGGCCAATTACAAGAGATGATTGGAAAGTAAATTGGATTGATAATATGAAATTTGACAGTAAAATAAAAGATGATTTCAAGCATTCTGGAGGCTTGAATCTTTCCCAAGAACAAGCTAAAACACTTAAAAATATTTTCCCATAATCTCTCTCACTCCAAAGTATTCTATTTATAGAGTTTCTTTCCCACTGACCTTCTAACTTAATCCTCAAGCTACCCAAAAATGCCCCTCCCCCTTTGTATCAGTCTATTGCATCTCACATTATAAGCAACACCTCCTTTGTCCCAAACTAAGAGGCCATGTCTCACTTTATGGTCAATCTTGTCAATTTTGAACATTAATTTCCAATTTCCACCATTCTTTTTGAAGTGATAAAAAAAAGGCCATGATGATTATTTTACAAAAAATGTTTTTTCTTTTTCTATATAATTTTAGAATCGTTAGTTTCACATTGTAGCTAAATGTAACTTTTGGTAAATATTTTGATCTAGTGAGTTTGACTACAAAAATGTCAAATGTAGCTTATTTTTTTCGAGGTATAGGTCGTATTTGTTGTTTTGGAGTAATTGCGTGATGTTTAATCAAGGAAATAATTCTTTTGTTACTTTCGTACATAAGAACAAGAGGCCATTTTGAGTGGAAATCAGGAAGGGGGAGCTTTACTAATTGACCAATATCAATGACCTCAAAGGCAATGGTACCTTGAGGAAAATTGTTAAGAAAATTCATGCTCCACCCTTGTAAGAGGATCTAATCTAGCCGCTAGGTGAGCTATGACGTTCTGACTCCTTTATTAGATTGCACCGAGATGACAAAAAGAGGAACAAACGTGGTGAGCATCCTTCAAAGTAAGATCAAGGAGATTTGCCAAACTTGAGATAAATGGCTTTAATGACCTTGCTTCTGAGTTACTTTTTTTCTTCTTCATGATAATATTGTACAAAATTTGTGACTCCTTTTTTTTTAATCTTTGTGATGCTGTTCACCAGGTCGCTTTCATGCATTTGAGAAGGCTCACAAGATGGACCCAACATCAGGCGGGAGAGGTGTTCGTCAATTCAAGACGTATCTATTGCATAGACTTGAGAAGGTGGGATTTCTTTCTTTTGCTAGTTTGTTCCCTTTGCTGAACAAGTATTTGTTGTTTGTAATCTAGCTTTCCCAATATATCTGGTGGATTTTTTTGATTACTCTCCCGATGCAGAGAGCACATATGCTATTTATATGCTTGTATGTGAACCTTTTTTTCCACCAATGACTTAAGCTGCAGTAGATGAATAGTCTGTGTTACTTAGACTCTTCATTTACTTCAAGTGCCCGTGTCAGATCCTCGAAGCTCCATGGGTGTGGAGTTATGGACCATTCACTCTTCATTTTGGTCCAAAATCATGAAAAGTTTCTAACAGAGCTGAGTCTAACACTTGAACAGATACCTGAGTCCAGGTACCGTAGTTGCAGATCTAATTTTGTATAAGATAGCTCTTATTTGATATATGGTTCCTATTTACTAATATTTGAAAAACTTTTTGGTTTGAAAAACATTTGCTCGCACTGAGGGTTTGCAACTTTAATTTTAGAATGCTGGGGAGGCTGACATCCATGTACTGGCTTAAATAGAAAGAGCATCTGGTTTGTGATAAATCTAAAGAGATACTGAGGATAGCGGGTAGTTTTTTGAGCCTTTTGATTTTAGATTTCAGATTTATTCCAAAATCTGTTGCTTGCTTTCTATAGTGTCAATCTAGGTTATCCTGTCGTGATATGCTAAGTGGTTAACAGGTGAATTCATCATGCAAAGTCAGGTGGCATGCTTTGAAATTGTAGGTTTAATTAGTGAGCAATCATAATTCTATCGGCACTCATCAGGAAGAAGTATGTAGTCTACTAGTCTTACACTGTTCACATGTTATTGCTTATTTTGTTGCATATGGAGCTTTGTTGCAGGATAGAGGCCCTCCGGTATGGAGTCTACACTTGCTTGGCCTTTTTGTTTCATAGTATAATGTTGGATATGTGTTCATAAGGCTAAAGCCTTCCAGCCATATAAATTACATATATGGTCTTATGGAAATATGGGAAGATAGTGTCACTCAGCTTTCCATGGTTCTCCTGTTGAAAGGACAGATAAAGGTTGTTCTTGGTTAAGACATTTTTGTGTTCATCAAGTTAGAGTCTGTCGGTCATATAAGATATGGTCTTATGGGGTCATGAGAAGTGCCACTCAAGTCTCTGTGGTTCTGCTAATGAAAGAAAGACAATATTATATCTTTATATGTCCAGTATGAACTACTCTCAGTGTGAAAGGTTCTTGTTAAGACAATTCTGCATTCTATTTATTACAGGAAGAGGCAGAAACTCGCCCTGTACTAGCTAAAAGTGATCCAAGAGAAATTCAGAAGTTCTATCAGAACTTCTGTGAGAAGAACATTAGACTGGGTCAACACACAAAAACACCGTAAGTCTTACTGTTATGCCTCCTCCACCCTCCCTCTCAAAAAAAAAAAAAAAAGAAAAAAAGAAGAAAAAAATAGATGGGAAATAGAAGGAGTTGAAAAGTAAGTTGGATGCGGAGATGTGAAATAGAGAAGAGCAAAGAAATGGTTAGGGCTAGGGGTGACATTCAGCCCCTAATAACACCCAACATGTATCCTGTTGCTGATAAGATTCGAAAACTTACCTTATCTGTTGCTTCATGAAGGGAAGAAATGGCCAAGATTTATCAAATAGCAACTGTTCTATATGATGTTCTGAGGACGGTGGTACCCTATGCAAAAGTTGATGAAGAGGTTTGACTCATAAACTTGTTTGGTTTGTCTATTACGGTTTTGGTATTACCTTCCTCATTTTAAGGTCAAAAGTTGTTTGTTGATATCTAAACTGATTGCAGACAGAAAATTATGCCAAAGAAGTGGAAAGGAACAGAGAGCAATATGAGCATTATAATATTCTTCCCTTGTTTGCTGTTGGCGTTAAACCAGCAATCATGGAACTTCCTGAGGTTGATTACATTCTCTGTCTGTGCCTTTTGCTTTCTTATATAATTGTGTAGATTCATTGATGACCTCTTTTTCCGAAACATCCAGATAAAAGCTGCAATCCGGGCCATCCGTACTTTGGAAAATCTTCCCATGCCTCGAGTTTCACCAGCACCCACTACTCAAGATGATAATGTTATTATGCCAGAGTACAGGGACAAATCTATAAATGATATGCTTGATTGGCTAGCCTCCATCTTTGGTTTTCAGGTAAAACATAGAGGTGGCATTCTTTTTAACTTCATTATGATTTATGAGCTTGAGGGAGGGTACAATGGTGCACTTGTTTTTTCAGTCACTATGCAACTTTAACTCTTTTTGAGTTGGTTAACCTTCTCAAACTTAGTTCTTGAAGGTTCTTTCTTCCAACCTTTGCTATATCAAAGCTTATTTTTATTTGTGGATAAGTCTAGTCTTTGCTAGAGTAGGTGTTATATTCTTAATATCTGATATCACGTTTCTTCCTGTCTTATTCTTCTCCTTTCTTGTCGGTAAAAGAAAGGAAATGTCGCGAATCAGAGGGAGCACTTGATATTGATACTTGCAAACATGGATGTAAGGATTAGGAGGTCTGAAGAGTATGAAGTGGTAGGCTCGGAAGCCTTTTCTTTTCTTTGATTAGCTTTTTAAAGTATTGATGGCTTCTGCTTCAGTTCCGTTTGCTGAATAGTAAAGTACTTTCTGTTTGGGATGCAGCTTGACTTTCAAACTATTCACCAGCTGAAAGAGAAGATTTTTAAAAATTATGAAAGATGGTGTGATTACATTCATTGCAAATCCAATCTCAAGTAAGTACTCTTGTACTTTTAGGCAGGAAGAAATATTGGTTATCCAACGCACACCCAGACTATACTAATTTTTAAGAGTAAGGTATGCAGATTATTTTTTGACTTGTTTTTCATATGGGTTTTTCAAGGTTTCCTACAGGTGCTGACCTACAGCAATTGGAGCTTTTGTATATTGCGCTTTATCTCCTTATATGGGGTGAAGCTTCAAATGTTCGCTTTATGCCTGAATGCTTATGCTACATCTTCCATAATGTAAGTTTTCTTTTATTACTTATCCCTTCACTCCACATTAATTGTCTTTTGAGGCTATACTCTGTGAATATTAAACTGCCAAGTGATATTGCATTCATATTTAAATCGACAAGTAAAGATGCATTAAGATTTGGAGTGAATCCTTGGAATAATCTTCAGTTGCTCTCGAGCCATAGCTCATTTGGCAATGCCATCTTACAAGATCAAATCAAAATCTATAGTCTAGATGCGAGCCTTTTTTTAGACTTGCAACAAGCGCCTCATGTTAAACTTGCCGTCATGTTGAGCTTGTGACTTGTGAGGGAAGATAAGCGCTGAGTTGACATCTAATCACAAAGCATGAAACATATTCTTTTGTATCGTGTTCTTTAACTGGTAAGTGGTAAAACCCATTTATTATGAGCACAAAGGCTAATTCTACTGATGCTTCTCTTGGAGGTAGACTTATATCATGCTTGTGTGTCATGAGATAAAATAAATTGCCAACTGTGTTACAATAGGTGGCATACTTAATTATGTATGGGCCAACAATAATAACGAGAAAATAACGCAAGAAACAACAATAAGGCTCACAAAAGAAGATTTAACGTGGAAGCCCGAGAATCGGGAGAAAAACCATCAAACAACGCACTAGGACTTTTAATGATGTGTATGATACGGTTCCAAGATCTCCCCGATCTAAGCTAATTACCATAGAACTCGGATACCCGAGCGGGTGAGCCCTACCGTGCTTCCCCCAAACACCTCACATCTTGGCTTTCTTCACGCACTTTTATTCCCATCCCATGACCTATATTTATAGCCAACTAAGAATAACCTAATCCTACTAGGAATATAACAATAATCCTAATTCCTAGATAGAATAGAATACAAGCCAAAATATAAATATCTAGTTTCCTAATTAATTGTACCTATTTAAAGCATGTTTTGCTCAAGTCATGGAATAGAAAGAGAATTGAATCAACTAGAGGAGTGGAATGGTAACAAAACTTGTTACCTTTATTGAGTGTTTGGTTCAAGCATTGGAATGGAAAGGGAATGATAACCATTACCATCGACACATGAATTTTGTTACTTGAGGGGGAAGGGAAGGTAACAAACTAGGGGAGTCCATTACCACCAAGTAATGGTAATGGATTGAGGTGGGGATGAACCAAACAAGAAGAAAGGGAGTTAGTATTTGATTCCGTTTCTTAGAGTCTAAAAAATATTGAACTAAACATACTCTTAATCTAGAAAACTAATCTTG
Organism: Beta corolliflora; assembly: GCA_947648045.1. Lineage (NCBI taxonomy): Eukaryota > Viridiplantae > Streptophyta > Magnoliopsida > Caryophyllales > Amaranthaceae > Beta > Beta corolliflora. Next base: position 240,964 of record CANSZD010002518.1, on the reverse strand, counting down.
ATATATCATATCTCGTGAGATAAATTTCTGTCCAATCTTGAACTTGCCATGAAGTTGCATAAGATACTTCAGTGCCAATATATCCATGTAATTAGGTATCATGTGCTACAAGGCTTCCTCAGTTCCTCATCATGTTGCCATAAGTCAATACTCACGTGACCTCCTTGTTTTGTCACAAGTAACACTAAGTTGACTTATTTTTGCAATAAACTGAAGTATTTATACAACATCTTAATACAAACATTTGGCCCACGTATTTTCCATAGCACAAAGTGCATATCATATTTCCATAACCCAACAAACTGTTTATCATGTTATAGTGGTATTGTGGTTCCATAACCAAGTGTGTGATAGTCATATATGCCATTGAAATAGAATCATTGTGGTTGTTCTTTCTACTTTTTCCATCAATCTTATATGGTCACCAGTCACCACATGTCCACACCTACCCGTCACTCATATGTGCTTTTTATTTCGATGTTGTAGATGGCTAGTGAAATTCATGGAATTTTGTATAGCAATGTACATCCAATCACTGGAGATACTTACCAAACTACGAGGCATGGTGATGAATCATTTCTAAAAGAAGTTATAGCTCCAATATATGATGTTGTGCGTAAGGTATGATCATCTTGCATTGTATAGTCTATTCTACTGTCTATTTGCCAGCCTTGTCTCAAATGTTGACAAGTGACAACTAATTGTTGCAAAAGGAAGCAAGAAGAAACAAAGGAGGCAAGGCAAGCCACTCAGCCTGGAGAAATTACGATGATCTGAATGAATACTTTTGGTAAGCTTGAGGGGCACATTTGGTTTACGTGTCCTATTTATAGTGCTAATGCATTAAGTTCTTGTATAGGTCTCAGAAATGTTTCAAATTAGGGTGGCCCATGGATCGCAATGCTGACTTTTTTGTACATACAGATGAGGCGCGGCCTTCAAGCACGGTAATAAGCATATGTTTATGTTCTTTTAATTTTTTGTGTAATATTGATAGAGTTACTATCTTTATCAGTTTATCTTGTGACTGAGTTCTCCAAAGTGTTTCTCAATGTCTGAAAGAGTTGTTAATGGAATCTCGAGAGATGTAAGAAAGAGAGATTTGCAACTAGAGGTGACGAGCAACATGTTGCCAAGAACAAATGGATTATAATATTAATTCCTTAGTTAACTTCAGAGAGCTGCTCCTGCTGTTTCAGTTAGATTATTTATTGCTTCTTAAGTTCAAAGAGTATGGGCATGAAAATTGAGAAAATGATTGCAAAGAATGCTATTCCTAACATTAAAGTATTAATTTACCATTATTATTATAAAGAATAATATTTACTCTCTCCCTTTTTTAATACTTGATGTTTTTGATTATAGCAATAAATGATATTTTGGCGTGCATAATCTGACCCCATCCTTTGGGATAAAGACTTTGATATCACCGTTGTTGTATTAGTAGAAAAGAGAGAGCTCAGTTCTCTCTCTCATTCAAATCCTAATTGAAGCCATAAATACAAACAATCACCCAATGAGAAACAAATGAAGAGAGATTAGAAAATTGTTTGTATGCAATTAGGATTAGTGTTAAAAGGAAAGAGAAATTAACAAGTATTTGAGCCCTTAAACCTTGTGCAAAAGCCTAAAACATCAAGCATTAGAAAAACGGAGGGACAACTACTCCGTTCGTTTTCCCTTATCTAAGATTATATACCTTTTTCTTTTTCCTTTTTATGTACTTGTAAACGTTAGGCCGGATACTCACTTTTTTTTGTCTCTATCCTTAATTTTTCTTTGTTTAATCTCTTTAACTTATTCCTTTATGCTGTTGTTGTTGTTGACTTGTTGTATTAAAAATACCATCTACACCTATGTGCCCTTAACCCACTTAGCTTACTATAGGATGGCCCCTCAATAAGGAAGAGACACAAAACTACAATGATGCAACAAACTGTATCAATTTCTTAAAATGCTAAATCCAGTAAGTTCATCCAGTTTACATCCCTGACTCACAATACCAACACATGTCACACTGGGTGTGTAGATGTGTACCCTGGTTTTGAATTGCTCCAAGCAATCAGTACTATATTTACATTAAGAGAAAAGCTGTTATGATCCTCTATGTTGCTGCTGCAGATCATTTAACACAAACTGCCAGCACAAATTCAAATATTGAACAAATTTTTGTGTGTGATTTCTCTCAAGCATCACCAGCCATCCAAAAAGTGATGTTTGGGATCCTTAGTCTGCAACAAATCACCTGATACACATCATTTTACCTGTATCAGCAGTAAGCTTCCTGTATACATCCTTCACAGACTGAGTGTTACCTATATGACATACAAATACTATATATGGTAAGCTAAGGTTCTGGAGATGTTTATGGCATTTTCTGGGGTTGTTAGGTTGTGGAAGCTCAATGCTTGTGAGATTCTATAGGTGCGGAGGCCAAACAAGGCTATAACTCCATATGTATGCATCTTGTGTTTGCTAGTAGTAAGATAGGGAACTACTTCCTCTTTCAATTGTCAGCTGGCCGCCTGGCAGGCTTTCTTTGGGAGATGCTTTTTGATAATGCTGGGGTTAGTTAGGCTGCTGTTTTGGATCATTTGCTGTAACAACCTGGATTTTTTGGACCAGTTTTACTACTAACAAGGCAGAGCGGAATTACCTTGGTCCAACTAACCCCGGACCCGGGTATTTTTGCTATGCCTTGCTAGTAATAAACTCTGGGCTGTGATATTTGGATCTCCATTTTATGGGCTTTTTGATACATAGATGCATAAAATTCTGAGGGAAGCTGCATCTTTAAATTTTTGCGGGTTAGATGGCTAGAGAGGAATGATACGATCTTTCTGATATAAGGTGTCTTCTCAAGGAATCTGGCAGTGTCTTCTTTATGGGCTCATCCTCATGGGGGTTTTCCTTTTCCCCTGTGTGTCTTAGCTGGTGTTCTTATTTTTTGTTTTCCCTTTCTGCTTGATGCTGGATGATTTAACCTGTAACTCCTTTTTGTTTTTTTTGTAATTTTTATCTACAAAAAGTCTAAAAGCTATTTGTAAAGTTGTCCTGTTTTCTACACATATTGGTTCCTGTAATTGCTTCATATCTTTTTCATGTTTCTCGTGGAGAACATTTTTACATTTTCATGTTAAATGTAAAGTAAGGGTCTACAGCCATAAACTTTATGTAATGAAATACATATCTGCCTTTGCAGAGGCATGATCAAGTTGCTATAGGAAAGAGGAAGCCTAAGACAAATTTTGTTGAAATGCGTACGTTTTGGCACCTTTTTTAGAAGTTTCGACCGTATGTGGATACTTTTCTTACTTGCTTTCCAGGTAGCTTCTGATTTAAGTCTTCTACTTTTTTTCATTGGTCTGCAGTGTGTATACTTGTATTCATGGAAAAACTGTTCAAATATTACAGTTGATTGCTTTTATTTCTATTGTGTATGCAGACCATGGTAATTGTTGCGTGGAGTCCTTCTGGTTCAATTACCTCAATATTCGATGCGGATGTATTCGAAAGTGTTTTGAGCATATTCATAACGGCTGCTTTCCTCAATTTCTTGGGAGGTACTTTCCATGAGTAACTTGCTCTTTAGATCTGTTAATAATCTGTTATGATAATGAGATTATGCCTTGACGTCATTGTTGCCACTACTCTTCGGAGTTCACCTGAGACCATGCAGGTCACGTTTCTCCTACTGGAGAATTAAGTGGCAAACAGGTATGGGCTTTAGGTTCAAGGTATGGAAGGACTTCTATTGCAATGGGTATGGGTTTTAGGTCTGTCTGGGAAAGGAATTCTGTTGTCGGGTTTGGCTTATCATAAATTTATGTGTGTGGATGCACTGGGCTCATCATTTTTACAGCAGTCTGACTGTTAGCTAGCCAATACAAATATACACTAGAAAAATTATGCGTCTTTTGTTAGTCAATGACTGAATAATAGTGGGGGGTTGGTATCTCTTTGTTTGCTTGATTGAGATAATTCTTGATGATTTTAGAATAAAAGGTGGCAAGTCTGTCTGTCAGACAATTAAGTCTTCGCATCTCACTTGCTGAAAGGACTTCAGCTACAATAATGTTATGTTTAGATTTTACAGTTAATGTTCTTTTCTCATCTTATTTGCAGCAACCCTGGATATTTTACTCAGTTGGAAGGCTTGGGGGAGCTTGAAATTCCATCAAATACTACGGTATTTCTTGAAATTTGTTTTTGCAGCTATGTGGGCAATAGTGTTGCCCATAGGTTATACCAGCTTTGTGCAGAATCCAGCAGGAATTGTAAACTTCCTCACTAGCTGGGCAGGAGATCTAAGGAGTCCTTTATTTTTCAAGTTTGCCATCGCCCTATACATGGCTCCGAATATTCTAGCTGCTTTGTTATTTTTCTTTCCACCAATAAGGAAATTTGTGGAAAGGTCAAATTCACGTATCATTATCTTAATTATGTGGTGGGCTCAGGCAAGCATATTCCGAATCACTCTCATCAGAATTATTCTTTTGTGTTGATTCGGCAAGCGACGTTTATTTGCAGCATAGCTGATCTTTATTCATTGCTGTTGCAGCCAAAATTGTATATAGGAAGAGGCATGCATGAAGATACATTTTCTCTTTTGAAGTAAGAACATTTATAACTTAATGTATTCAAGAGAGGCTATATGTTTATTGTAGATCATGTCATGTTCCATGACATTTGGATGAAATTCCAGATTTCCAGTTGGTGTTTATTATTATCATATTGATGTTGACTACAATGCTGTTACTTTGACACGCCATTAAAACTATCAATAATTCAGGTACACACTGTTCTGGATCTTGTTGCTAATGTGCAAGCTGTCATTCAGCTTCTATGTGGAGGTAAGGTTGGCTCTATTTGATTAGCCTATATACTATGTCCTGCAGGGGTGGTAAATTATTGTTATATTATAGTAATGCATTTTGCTAATATTTATTCCTGGGTGTTTCACACTTTCACTTGCAAACATTTAGCAGGTTTTGCATGCTGTTTTTTATATAGTATTTGTGTGGATATAGATAGATAAAGTAAATTAGTCAATCTATCTCCTTCATGTGGTAAACTAATGGCTGCAAGCAAAACTTCTCCCCCTCAAAACGGTCAAACCCCGATCCCCTCCCCCAACCCCTGCAGAAAAAAAATATTGGTAGTAATTTTTGGTATTATGAAATTATTTAAAGTATCAGTGTGTAACTTTTGAATTCTACCTTCATAATCGGTGTGTAGATTTTGCCATTAGTTGGGCCAACAAAGTTAATATGGCGGATGAAAGTTGATGACTACCAATGGCATGAATTCTATCCTAATGGTAAGCTATTGCTGTGTTTTGTGAGCCCCGGGTTTCCTCTTTGCGGATGGTTCAGAATATGCTAATTATGAACATGTTTGATGTAGCGACGCACAATTTTGGTGTTATAATTGCTATATGGGCTCCAGTTGTTCTTGTAAGTGGTTCAGAAATGCAACAGAAGAAGAAACTGCTCTACAATTTTATATTCTGGTAATTCTGTTGATATCGTTAAATGACAGCCTTCGTTCATTTCTAGGTCTATCTTATGGATACACAAATATGGTATGCCATATTTTCTACCATCGTTGGTGGCATCCTTGGAGCTTTCAGCCACTTGGGTGAGGTTTGTGCTTTTCTTGTCCAAGTAGTAATATTACAAATAATTGATGCTTTGTTTATCCTTTACTTTATTGGAGTTTTCCATGCAATATTTTATGAAGGAGATAAATGGAAGTAGAAGTTGTTGAAGTGAAAATTTTCACTTTGCCAACTGTCCTGGATTTGATTTCTATGGCCCCTCCTTAATATAAAAATCTGGTTTCTTATATCCCTGGTGGGACTGCCACATGCCTCTGGAAGTGTTGATCTGTGTTTTAGTCCTTTTATGGTTGTACTGTACCTTTATTAACAATAAAATGTAAAAAAAGAAAAGATAAAGCTTTGCTTGCATTTAATTGCTACTTCAGACTTCATGAGCTTACGGATTTTTCTTTATTGAAACTTCACTTCGTTGTATAGATACGCACTCTTGGGATGTTGCGATCCAGATTTGAGTCAGTGCCTTTAGCTTTCAGGAAACGTCTCGTGCCACGGTTGAAAGGGGAAACTAAGGAGGGATCAGCGGTAGTACTATTTACCAATGAATTTCTAGTATTTTAGTTGTGATATAATGCATGCAATCCACACTCAATTTTTTGAGGTGCTGGATATTTAAGTTTTTCATGCTAAAATACACATTTCACATAGCAGGACGTTTTGGAGGCTCGAAAGAATATTGCAAAGTTCTCTCAAGTGTGGAATGAATTCATACATTCCTTGCGGCTAGAGGATTTGATCAGCCACAGGTTGAAACATCTTGTTTGAGACCTGCTAATATTGCTTAGCATGTTCTTGCATGACACTGATTTCCTTATTGTTTTCTTAAAGCATTTCTTCTCATATTGTGCTTAACTTTCTTTTCTACGTAGGGAGAGAGATCTACTACTTGTACCGTACACTTCAAGTAAGGTTTCAGTTGTCCAGTGGCCTCCATTTCTTCTTGCCAGCAAGGTGTGCGCTGTCCCTTAACCTCTTCTGAGCTTATTATATATTTGTTTGACTTATATTTTCTCCATGATTCTGTATACAACAGATACCAATAGCGCTAGATATGGCGAAAGACTTTAAAAAGAAACATGATTCTGAGTTGTTTAACAAGATAAAGGATGATGACTACATGTATTCAGCAGTGATTGAATGCTACGAGACCCTTAGGGAAATTCTCTTTGAGCTTTTGGAAGATAAAGATGATAAACTGTGAGTTGTGTTTCTTTCAATAGCTTGTCTTATAGTAGATGGGAGTTTACAGTTTTTACTTGTTATAAGAAGGGATCAATGCTATTTGCGCTAATATCTTCTGTTTGCTGTCAGAGCAATTAAACAAATATGTGAAAAAGTAGAAACTAGCATACAGCAGCAAAAATTTTTAACCGAGTTTCGTATGAACGGACTGCCTATGCTCCATGACAAGATGGAGAAGTTCCTGAAATTACTGGTGAGATTTTTCTTGATGTTCATCTTCATCTGACTCTCCCTCCTTTTCATTTCCTTAAGTGATTATGTTAATATTTTCAGCCATTGATTATCAAATGATGTCAATAAATTGTCTTGTGTGGGTAGAAATTGCTCTTTGCAATAGCAGTGCAGGAGTAAGACTGAATAATGAATATCTTATGCAGTCAGTTGATGTTGATGTCAGCTATGATGTATGCTTAATGCTATTTTCTCACAAAATTGTATATTTTACAGTTAAGCGACAGTGATTATGATGATGAAGACCTTTACAAGTCTCATATCATCAATGTTCTCCAGGATATTGTGGAGATCATCACACAAGATGTCATGAGTGATGAGCATGAGTATGTTCTATGAAGTCCCACAATTTTTTTTTGTGTTTTCAAATCTGGCACTTAGCACTTTGTGGGTAAATTTAATGAAGTTGACAGGATTACATATATTGTATGTTTTTTTCTTGGTGTACTAGTATCCTGAAGAGACCTCAACTGCACCATCAAATTGATGATGATGGCAAAAGAGAGCAAAGGTTTGAAAAGATACACATCTCTCTTTTACGTGATAAATCTTGGAGAGAAAAGGTATGCACATCTTACATTCGTATTTTTTTCTTACCCATTTATCCAGTATATCATCTTTTTATTTTGTCATTTTTCCCATCTAGGTTGTTCGGCTATACGTGCTCTTGAGTGAGAAGGAGTCCGCAATAAATGTGCCTATGAATCTGGAAGCACGCCGGCGAATGACATTTTTTACCAACTCATTATTCATGACCATGCCATCTGCTCCCTTTGTTCGTAATATGCTTTCCTTCAGGTGAGTGCTTCGAAATAGACTTATCATCCATTTTGTGGTTTGGTGGTTTGCTTTTTTTTTTTCCATATTTTATTCTAAGGGATAAGGGGAAATCGTCATTGATCAATAGCCGTACATAATATACTTCTGTACAATTTCAGCTCATGGTAGTCTATAAACTTTGTATAATAATTGAGGTTAACATCTTTTGTAATCGAGATCACTGTAATTGGTATAGAGAATTGCGACAAGTCTCACATAAGGTGAGACAAAAATCCCACCAAAAGGGTAAAAAAAATACTCTCATAGGAAGGAGAAACTAATTTATCCAATCATTAATACCAATGAGAGATACTAGTTGAAAAGGACAAGAAAAAAATTGATGAACATAGGCCAAGAATGGTCAAGAATCAACGAGTCCCTGTCACTCCCAACCTGCTAGTGTGTTTGGATGAGGAAATTCGAAGGGAATGAGTGAGAGATCTGTTTGCCCTTATTTGGATATAGATCATAAATCGAGAAGGGAGCCATTTTTCTTCCCGGTTCGATAAACCAAATCCCTCCAATATCGGGAAGATTTGGAAAGAAAATGCAAAGGATCTGTTATTGGAAGTTACCAAGATACTTTTTAACAAAGATAACCATATATCTTATGTGCTTATGCATGCACTAATTAAAAACCATGCTTAGTTTATCCGGTAAGTATTAGGTTGGCAAAAAGTTGACCCAACTCGATAACCCGACCCGAAAATTTCCGGGTTTGGGTTGAGATTTTCGACCCGAAATAAAAATGGGTTGACCTAACCCGACCCGCAAAATAATGGGTTAGGTTCGGGTTGACTTTTTGAACCCGATAATAACCCGAATAACCCGATTTAGAAGTCGGGTTATTTTCAAGTCGGGTTAACGTGAAATTAACCCGCACTTTCATAACTTACACAACCTATCTTATGTTATTCTTATTCAGATGGGCCAAGCCCATTTCTTGGATCATCTAAATTTCAATTCAGTCATTAAACCGATTTTCACAACTTAGCGAGCATAGTTAAATTTCATTTCAGGTCATTTTGGGTTGGTTTCAGGTCAACCTGAAAATCGGAAAGGTCGGGTTCAGGTTATGATTTTCGACCTGAAATTAGAACCAGGTCGGGTTTGGGTTAGGGTAAGTGACCTGAAATATAAATCAGGTCAACTTGAAATTGACCCAACCCGACCCGATCACACCCTAGTAAGTATGTCAAAGGACCAACTCAACCAAAAGCTTAAGCTGATGGTTGAGGCCCAATGAATAGTTTTAGACTCTATCACGCCCCTCACGCGAGAGTCCTTTGGGCTTGAAGTGTGGATGCAACACAAGCATTACCTCGGTGCTAGATATTTCACTTAGAAAGGAGGGGTGGATTAGATTTGAACCCACGACCTTTATGTCACGCTGGCTCTGATACCATGTCAAAGGACGAACTCAACCAAAAGCTTAAGCTGATGATTGAGGCCCAAGGAATAGTTTTGTACTCTATCAAAGTATGATTTAGATTCATCATTTTGAGGCTTAATCTTGTTTACTTGCATTCGTGCACAAAGTATATGATGAATAATAAAATGCATCCGATTAAGGAATAAGGGTACATGAGGTAAACATTCTTCTAAGCTAGGAGGTCCCTTCCATTAGCTTAATATTGACTGTTTTGAAATTGCATCAAATATAAAAGAGAGAATTTGAGTAAGACAAGGAATGCTTCATGAGATGTAGAAATGGAAGAAAAGTGTTTCAAAGTCACACTTTCAATCATTTTTGGGAAGGGCGTGGAAGAAACCCCCCATTAGGTGACATGAAAGGTGAAGTGAAGTACAATACTCAAGGAGATTGTTAGCTTTGACCTACCTCGGAGAAAATTGAAACTCCTGATGCTTGAACCTTTTATCTTTTAACTAACATGCAAAAGTGCATCAAGGAATATCAATCTTTTGGGGGTGGAGGTTATTCTTTTATTTATTTTAGCTGATCGTCTGATCCCCTATCAAACCATTAACTTTTTGATGTATTTTGCTTATTTGCCTGCTCTTTAAAGTATTCTCTATATATTATATAACCATTGTATCTTTAATTTTATTTTTATAACTTTTTAAAATTTATAACTTTTACATAGACTAACTGTTCATCTTTTTTTTTTCAACTTTTCAAGTTATTTATTTGATTAATAGTGGTTTGACTGGGTTAGATTGTCTGATACGAATTTGTGTTCCTTTATCTCAAATAACTATCCTTGTTAATCCGTTTTCTACAATACAATAATTATTAATATTTGCTGCTGCATTTGATAGTGTTTTGACCCCTTATTACAAAGAAGATGTTCTTTATTCATGGGAGGAGCTTCATGAGGAAAACGAGGATGGTATATCAACATTATTCTATCTGCAGAAGATTTATCCAGGTCAGATGCCCTTTCTAACAGTCTTGAGTGTCTCTTGACTGGTGAAGTTGAACCTGCGAATGTTGTGATTTATTTTACCGTGCCAACGATGATATACTTTATGGTTATTGTTGCTGTTGTTATATTAATATTTTGTCTTTTGTAATAGTTTTTCTATAAGTTTATGTCTTCTGATGCAATTTATATGTTGGGATCCCTCTAGACGAATGGAGTAACTTTTATGAAAGAATAAATGATCCAAAACTAGGATACGCTAGCAAAGATAGCAAGGAGTTGACTCGTCACTGGGTATCTTATAGAGGGCAAACACTTTCTAGAACAGGTGTGGATAGCATTTTGATCCTTATATATCTCATTTGCGAGTTTTGTAGCTGTAACTCAAGCTATGTTGTTTGTGTTTTCTAGTTAGAGGAATGATGTATTATCGTCAGGCTTTGGATCTTCAATGCTTCTTGGAATATGCAGAAGATAAGGGTATATTAACTTTCTATGCCTTTCCATTTATTGCTGGAATTATTGCTACTGACTTTCATTTTGTATGAATACTCTAATTATCTTTTTTCTTCTTCTTATATTTGGCAGCTATCTTTAGTGGCTACAGAACCATTGAGAAAAGTGAAGCACATAAGAAGATTTTTGATTATTCTCAAGCGCTCACTGACTTGAAGTTCACCTATGTTGTCTCTTGTCAAGTCTATGGTAATCAGAAAAAATCTAGTGATGCTCGGGATCGAAGCTGTGCCAATAACATTCTGAATCTCATGCTAACGTAAGTTATGTTATGAGTAAATTGTAGTTTTTAGTTGTGATTGGAGTATTGGACAGCAGCAGATGTTTTAATAATACAATAAGCTTATAGGTATCCATCCTTGCGCGTTGCGTACATAGATGAGAGAGAGAAGAAAGTGGATGGAAAATCTGAGAAGGTCTATTACTCTGTTCTTGTCAAAGGTGGTGACAAGCTGGATGAGGTATGGAGCTTTTAAATATGTTGCTCATATCTTCATCAGTCTTTCTAAGTTGTCTTATTCTTGCGGCTACATGAAAAACGGCAGCTAGAGGTTTTTTACCAGAGCGAAAGATGAAGCTGCATAATATTACACTTGCTTTTATCATGGACAACCGTAGTCGTTAATTCTACTCCAAGAACAATACAATTAGCTTCCAGAATCTTGCTTACATTAGTGCCCTAGGAAAGCTAAATCCACATATTTTTGGCCAAAAGATGACATTTTCTTTTTGTCTTATTGATGCCCTTAGGGACCTTGTGCTGAATACAATAGGGTCTAGCAGATGAGCATGTATAGCAAACTAAAAGTTTACCCAAAAAGGAAACAAACCAGTGATTATTTTAGGTGAAACCATTATCAATACTGGAAACAATAGCTTATTATCAGGTCCCCTGAAATAGGGTTTCTAGAGATTTATATGCACGTAGCATTGATTCCTGTGATGGGATGCTTTCTTTGTACGCGGAACAGGTATGGGAACATATATTCTACTCTTTTTGCTCAACTAGTCCAAATTTAAACCACTGTACCATGTGTCCATCTGCAAGTTTCTGATTTTGTTTCTTTGAGGGGAGAGGGGTGGTGATGATTGAAGGGGGTGTTTGGTTTGCACAGGGTTAATGGAAAGGAATCCAAAAAGGATACTAGGAGAAAGGAAAGAAGTGACTGTGCATTCCTGTCTGTTTGGTTTTGTCCCAGAAAGGGAATGGTGCACCCCTTGATTTCCTTTGTGACTGGTACCCAAAGAAGGGAATTAACCTGTTTTCATGATAATTTGTTTCAACCTATATGATTGAACTTGTTTCATATGATCAACCTATCTTTATAATCAAACTTCATTGATCAAGAGTCCGAAATACCAATTCTCGGCAATTAGTGTACATACCAACTATAAAGCCACAAAATACGTGTCCGAAACACAAAGCATTTGGGTACAAAACAACCATAACAAAGTTAAAAAAAAAAGATCACAAATGCAATTAGTTAAGATATTGACAAAACGAATATAGTCCAAATCTCTTCTAACTTCTCAAGAAAAGACGAGTACGAGCCATTTTTGTAGAAAAGAACGTAAACACCATATCATCTGCTTAATTCATACCCACAAATATATGTGCTCTAGATTTGTACCAACAATACAAGAAAAGTTTGAATATATTTATCAGCTAAAAAACAACAGGCAAAGCAAAGACTTTTATCTAGATATAGAAGGAAAATAAACAAAGAAATATACAGCATACACTTGTACAAGTTGCATATGTACATTCGAAGCTAGAAATTAAGAACTTTAATAATGTTATCAACAAATCTACTGAACATGGAATGAATATGCCAAATCTATTGCAAACATCTGACGTACTTTGATAAAGGGGTTACGAAAAGTAAAAACAGAGCAAGCCAAAGTATAGCACAAAAAAAAAACACTGAAAACCAAGATGGTGCCCATGATCGGATAATTAAAAAACAAAGGCATAAATTGAAATAACAAAAAACAGATAAGAAAGGTTAAAAGAAATCAGGCTTCATCAAAGTATAGCCCAAAAAGCAGAAAAAAGAGCCAAAAATGAGCAAAAACAGATCTGGTAATTAGAGAAATGAAAAATTATATGTTGGAGGAAGGAAGGTTGAAGATGATGCAGAAGGATTCTCAAAAAATAAATAAAAGAAACGAGTAAGAAGATGAGAGAGGTTGAAATTGAAGAGTTAACTTACCGTGGTTGTCTGAGAAGGTGGTTTGCCGGCTGAAGGACTTCTGGCTGGCGGTGGGTCCTGTCGGTAGCTAATGGAGGTGAATTGAGTTGTCAGTGAAAAATTGTTGGTGGTAGGGTTTTACTTCAAGAGGAGAGAGAGGGAGGACTGAGGAGGTAGTGAAGGAGGATAAGGGTTTCCTAAACCTTGGGGGGTGTTGGGTAATTAAATTAGAGGAGTTTGGAGGTTACCAAAAGGGAAAAAGAGTAAAGGGTTTCATTAAAGTGGTGAAACGAACATTTGAAAAGGGAATAACAGCCCCGAATTGTTCAACACTGGTACCTAGCCTTTACCCTAACTAGTCAAGGACTGCTAGAATTTCAGCAAGATAGGAAGAGAGGACAAAAAGGATTTGACAAAATAACTACGACGAAGCATAGAGCTGATGTTTCTGTATAGTCAATACCACACAAGCTAGTCATGTAAGCTCTATGTTGCTTTTCCAAGAGGCATGTCAGAGCCTTGTAATCCCCTTTTGATGGAAGGGGATGATTCTCAATCCGTTTTGTAATACCACAATTACGATAGAATTTGTATGAATAGCCAGTTTAATTCTGCTCGTTGGGAATATGCTTAACCAGATATCTTGATGTCTGAAATTCTTAGCTTTCGGTTCTCATATGAGTTTATTGACAACACATCATATCTGCAGCCATTGGAAACCTAACTTGCTGGTACAAGGACATATTTTGTTTTTGTCTCTGGTTGTAGAGGGAATTTATCCATGGTCGATTTCGTGACAAAGAAATAGTAATTTCTAGCTGTACCTCGTTAAAAAAAAAAGACTTCTTTTTTTGTTTTTGTGGAATTAACCATTATTTTTCATGATTATAATTATCTGGTGCAGCAAACAAGAGGCCAGAGAGCCATCAAGCTTTTGTCCTTTTGTAAGTTAGAATAAGAAAATGGTTTGGACTTGGAGGAATACATTATGGTTTGATGGCTTTTGTCCTCTTGTTTGCTTGCTGAGGTTTGGAAAATGATTCCGTTGGCAATTTGGTGGTGCACTTGGAAGGAAATAAACCAACGGATTTGAGGGTTTAGCTTCCTCTCGTGAAGCTTTCAAGTTCTTTTAATGAGATTTTTGTATAGCTAGAGTCAAGTTTAAGTTTTAGTAACTGAGAGTCAATTGACTTTCCTTGAGTTTGTAGATAAATTGTTCCATGATAGCTTGAGGGGTTGAGCTTTATGTCATCAGTCCTTTTGTAAATGGGCGACACCCAGTGGTGTCTTTCTAATCTAATTCGTTATTACTTATCAAAAAAAAGTTCCAGTTAGTGCCCCCGAACTTTAAAATGTGTCTCAATTGCACCCTCACCTTAACTGTGTTTGGATCCTCTAGAGTTCTAAAATAACTCTATAAGGTAGAGTTAATGGCTCATTTATTATCTTTCCAAAATCCCCCCTATTTTTTCTCATCAAAATACACCCCCTAATTTTCTCCTTCCCACCAATATGAGCCCTTAATTTTAAAATGTATGGTTCAGATACAACTCTACCTTGTAGAGTTTTATTAAAACTTTAGAGGATCCGGACTCCACCTTAACCCAGTGTTAATATTTCTATTAGCTAACAACAATGTTTTACATAATTATTGGTTATTGTAATTACAATAAACACATAGTTAGCCCATAAAAAAAACAAGGGTCCCCTTAGCTGTACATGGTTTTCTTCATCATCTAAAGCAACATATTGCTGAAAATTGAAGAGAATACTAGGCTATTTTGTGGATTGGCAGCATGTAACCCATGAATTCCAACTAGTAATGTTTCATGGATACTACTATTATTAGTTTATCTATAGAAAATCCCTTCTTTTTTCTATATTTTTCAGAGATGCATAATGGCTTATGATTCTGTGTTTTCGTTTGACCTCCAATGGGTTCGTTTGTATGAAAAAGTGATTGTAACTCAAGTCACAGAGAGCTCTACAATTGAGAAATGGACTCAGCCAGCTTGTTTGATTGCTAAAGATTTTTAGTTGACCGTGCTGTTGGTGTTGTACCAGTATCATGTTTTATCTGGTAACATCTTTTTGATGGACCATGGTTCATGTATGTGTAGGAAATATATCGCATCAAGCTTCCTGGTCCACCAACAGAAATTGGTGAAGGCAAGCCTGAGAACCAAAATCATGCCATTATTTTCACACGTGGAGAGGCCCTACAGACAATAGACATGAATCAGGTAACTTCTGATTGTTACTATCTTTGCAAGTTAACATTCACTCATTAGTGGACCTTCCCCCTTCCGATCTCTGATCTGTGCAGGGGTAGAAAGAGGGTACTGGGGGTTGGGGGGAGGGGGCTATGCTGAGTCCAAGATCCCCTCCCCCCCCCCAATTAAAAAGGGAAAACAATAATAGGGAGAGACTGGAGAACATCTGTTTAGTTGTTAGTTTTTTGTCCCGACACTTGATTGGGATTTGGGAAGCAGGATATAGGTTGAATTAATACATACGACTTATAGTTTCTAGAGGACAGAGGAGGGCAAAATAGGATAAAAATGCATTGTGTTCCTGGACAACAGAGGATTTCTTCAGGTGATTAGCTACTAACCACATGGATCCTGGAGGGGTGGTACTTGGTAGGAATACGGTAAGCTCATAGTCTGTTTGTTCTAGTTATCTTCCTTGACCTTATGCATTTAACAGAAAGGTCTAAGTCTCTAACCATTTGGACGCATGAAAGAAGGGGTAATATTCTTTTTGGGAGACTATTTATGTGTAGTACAATATCACTGCTATAGAATATTCTGTCCAGAAATTTTTATGAAGTAGCAAAGTGACATCTAAACATGGATAGGTAGTAAATGGATCTGCTTTGTTTTCAAGACAGGACCAGCTATAATGTGATTCTTTTTTTATACTGTAGAGGAGACAGAACATAGTGGAATATTTCTCCATGTCGCTGATATAGTAAAAATAGAAGATATGCCAAGATGTTTGAATTTTTAATCATGAGATCTGTCATTCTTGATGTTGTATCACAGGATAATTACTTTGAAGAAGCTTTTAAAATGAGAAACGTTTTGCAAGAGTTTCAAAAGTCACGTCGTAAGCGTCGTAAACCTACAATTTTAGGTTTGAGGGAGCATATTTTCACAGGAAGGTCAGGATTCCACCTTCTTTTTCTATAACCATGAGCTCCTCGTAAGTACATTAAATTGCAATATTGTTGTAATTCTGTTTGCTTTCAAATTTCAGTGTTTCATCTCTAGCATGGTTCATGTCCAATCAGGAGACTAGCTTTGTAACCATTGGTCAGCGAGTCCTTGCCAACCCTCTGAGGTAGCACTGTTTTTGCTTACTGGCCTAGTTCTTTGTGAAAATTCTGAACTATGGTTAAGTTTTGATCATCTTATACTTTCATGTGATGGTATAAATATCCTCTGATATGCATGTCTATTAGCCGATACAATTTGCTTTTTCAACTTCCCTGAACTGACATTTCCTGACTGATAAAGTACCATTGCTTATCGTTCTATAGAGCCCATAGGCCCGACACAGCTCGTACAAGACCGAAATAGTAATAGGATTCAGATAATACACCCACAATCGACGGTTTATTATGTCGTATCAAACGTTACTGTAAAAATGTGACACCATGTCAAACCAGTTTATTATGTCGTATCAAACGTTACTCTAAAAATGTGACACCATATCAAAGTACATTTCACTAAACTTAACTAATACTGCGGTAGTGACGATAACTGTAATATAAAACCCTGTTTCCCTTTAAGATTAAGAACCCATGAATTGCTTCACCTTGAATATGATGTTGAAGATCTGTGAAAATGAGATGTTCTTACATTGGGTGTAAGCTTGCAAACTGATATTCTATGATTTGTTAAGGAACATAATCAATCATCGATATAAAGGCAATGCTGTCAACAAAAAATCAATACAGATTAATACAACCGATACAAATCATAGCCGCATCTACAGTGACCTTTTACATTTATGAATCCTCCCTTACACTGCCAAGGCTTTAGCCACTTTTGAAGCATTTTGATTGATTAAAATTAAAATTTATTTATTTTATCTGTTGAAGCAGTTTGATACTTTAAAGCATACAGTTGAAAAATCGTGCATGGCACAAATAAAATTAGATATTTGAAGTAGAGCCTACAAAGTGGTTATTCCTTTGTACTCTTGACGTTAAATGAAAGGACTGGCATATTGCCTTCACAAAGGATAATTATGACGTTACAGTTTCTTAGAATCAACTATGAAACTCGTTGACCAACTATAGAAATCATCGAGGTGTTTTTTTTCTTCGCTTATTGACCAACAGGCAGGCCTAAGTCTTGCGTGATGTTGTTAGACATGCCTGACTATGGCAACAAGCCTGCTATGCTGACTTTAAAATGCTTTGACTATGTTCTGAAGGAAAAAATGTCAAAGTTAAATTGATTTGACTAAATCTAAATCAGTGGCCTTTTTTTCTCCTTAAGTTGAGGCTATCTTATTGCATGTTCTTCGGATGGGTGGGAAATAAAAAGAAAAACTGATTTAATAAATAATGGATGTACATCTAAAAATGAGGGACGCTCACAATCCTTTGAGCATATTCACAAAATAAGAAGCATCATAGCACAACTGCAACATATCAAAGGGAAGTAACTTAACTTCCTGCTTAATACGTCAGCTCAGTCAGCAGCTTGGTGGATAATTAATTAGAAAGTTTTCTAGATGAAGATGCTTTAACAATCTAAACTCGTGATTCTTTTCTGGAAATTTTTCACCATATACCCCCGAGGTTTGAGAAAATACATCTAACTCAAAAAAAAAAATGCTCCATATGCCCTTGATGTTGAAAAATTTTCACGAATCTCCATGAATGACGACTTGACAGATGGAGGCATGGAACCCTCTGTCAGTGTGTAAAAATGAATCTACCCCAAAACATATGAAATAACGCTAGGAATCTCAAAAGACAATTATCAAACATCGAGAAACATCAAAATCTGACGCAACATCCATAAGTCATTTGAATGTAAGTGGTGAAAATTTTCAAACCTCAGGGATATATGGTGCCTTTGTGAAAAGTTAGGACTATATGGTAAATTTGCTTTAACCTTGGGGAGAATTGGTGAAAATTTCCATTTTTCTTTTCACTAAACCAGTTACTTGCCCCTCATTTGCACCAGATGAGTTCAAAGATGGTTGGTCCTTGATTACGTACTTTTACCTTCAAAAGGAAAAACATATGTGAGATTATGTGACTAACACGACCTGTCTATGGTGCTTCCTTAAATTATTATCTTACATGACCAGGAAATAAAAGGCTGTCTTGTTTATGTCTCCAGCGATCCAGCCAAGCCACACCTTTGTGCTTCCCTTGTTTTTTAAATGACTTGTTGGTTTCTACCTCATCAATCATGCATTATAAATTTATAACATAGAAATTCTGCTTTATTTTGGGTAACTTTCTAATGCTGTCATCTATGAACAGGGTACGTTTCCATTACGGGCATCCTGATATATTCGACAGATTGTTTCACATAACTAGGGGAGGACTTAGCAAAGCTTCAAAAATCATTAACCTGAGTGAGGACATATTTTCAGGTATGTCCTGTTGCATTTCAAGAACAGAGCTCTTACATTTGTAGCCTTTTCTAATATGCCTTGGTTTTCATAGGTTTTAATTCAACTTTGCGTGGAGGTTACATCACACACCATGAGTATATTCAAGTAGGGAAAGGACGTGATGTGGGAATGAATCAAATATCCCTTTTTGAGGCTAAAGTTGCCAATGGTAATGGTGAGCAAACACTCAGCCGTGATGTTTATCGACTTGGCCGGCGATTTGACTTTTACAGGATGCTTTCATTCTACTACACCACAGTGGGCTTCTATTTTAGTAGCATGGTATGGAGGCCTGACAATCCTTGAAGTGCTTGTTAATAAATACTCTGTTATATCGTGATGTCCTAATTGAAAAGGCACGTATATAATTTAATTAAAGTGAAATGGAATCAAGATCAACAAATGGGCTTTATTCATCAGATGCACTTAACAAAAAATTTGAAAAAGACCCAAATAGAGTAGGATAGTCGTTGTCAATTGCCAAAGAGGATGCTCAAAGCAATGGCTAAAGAATATGCCCTGAATCTCCCTCCCCCCTTCCCCCCCAAAAAAAAGTAAAAAGAAAGATAAGGTGTGAGCTCACCAGATCTGTTTAAGGACAATACTACTAGCATAAGCTCTCAACTGTTATTTGAGAATTATATTAGGACACCAAGGGATTTTCAGGACTAGGAAGAAAAAACATATCATGCCATCAATACATTTACAGTCACTAATACCAAAAAAATCTAGACAACTGCACAAGCCTTCAATCTATAAATCATGCATGATCATATCTTCAAAAATCAAGGATAACTGAAGCTTGTGTTTAGGCGCATTACTCCAACTACACCAGATCCTTACAATATAATGTAAACCTGGGAGTGTTAAGGCTTTCCCCTCAAAAATCTGTTGATTCCTCTCTTTCCATGCACACCAAATCATCAATGGAACTACCTTCCACAAGCTTGGAGTGATAAAAACTTTGCAAATGTTGCTTCATAGATGAGAACTTGTATTACTTAGAGATTGTGTCATCTTTGTATTTCCTTGACAAGTAGGCTAAAGGAGAATATATATGATGAGCATAAAATACATACTTTAAACAACAGTGCTGAATCTGTTCCCACTTTATGATAAATCTCATCCTTTTTCCACTTGCCAGGTTACTGTTCTGACTGCATACATATTTTTGTATGGACGACTATATACGGTATTGAGTGGGCTTGAGAAGTCGATTATAGAGAGTGCAACAATTAATCAAGCCAAGGCCCTTGAACAGGCTCTAGCACCACAAAGTATGTTTCAAATTGGTGTACTTCTAGTACTACCAATGATTATGGAAATTGGCTTGGAAAGAGGCTTTCGTACAGCAATAGGCGATTTTATAATCATGCAGCTTCAGCTGGCTTCTGTATTCTTTACTTTCCAGCTAGGGACAAAGGCACATTACTATGGAAGAACTATCTTACATGGAGGTTCTAAGTATCGAGCGACAGGGCGTGGTTTTGTTATTTTCCATGCAAAATTTGCAGACAATTACAGGCGGTACTCACGAAGTCATTTTGTGAAGGCTTTGGAACTTTTTATACTTTTAATAGTTTATCAAGCCTATGGAGACTCATACCGTAGCTCAAATCTCTACCTATTTGTTACATGGTCCATGTGGTTTCTTGTTGCATCTTGGTTGTTTGCTCCTTTCATCTTCAATCCATCTGGATTTGACTGGCAAAAGACTGTAGATGACTGGACAGATTGGAAAAGGTGGATGGGAAATCGTGGTGGAATTGGTATACAGACAGATAAAAGCTGGGAATCATGGTGGGATGGAGAACAAGAACATCTGAAGCATACAACTGTGAGGGGGAGATTCTTGGAAATAGTCCTCGCTTGCCGTTTCTTCCTTTACCAATACGGGATTGTTTACCATCTTGATATATCTCATGGCAGCAAGAGCTTCTTGGTAACTTTTCTATATCACTTTTTCCTGTCATACCTGCAAGTCACAACTTCATGACTTTCTTCTATGCATTTCTCTTGATAGGTCTATGCACTATCTTGGGTGGTCATGGGTACTGCTCTTCTTGTCTTAAAGGTAACATACGCGATTTTTCTTCTTTTCCCCTGTTGTCATGCTCTAGGACTCTCAACCCTCTATGGAATAAAATATTGCAACTCAAAGGCTTGGATGTATGGTTAATAAAAGGGTGATTGTGGTTTAGACTTTTTGGTGCAGCAAGTGACCTGCAACAAAGGATAGGCTTTCTTTTATATATTATCTTTTTCACAAGAATTTATTTGTATTCTGCTCATGAATCTACTTAATTTGGAAATCTACCTAGATATTCATTTTTCAATGGCTTTTTGCTGTTTGCAGATGGTCTCGATGGGGAGGAGGAGATTTGGTACTGATTTTCAGCTGATGTTTAGAATTTTGAAAGGACTTCTATTCCTTGGCTTTGTATCAGTTATGACAGTGCTGTTTGCGGTATTTAACCTCACCATAAAAGATCTATTTGCTTCTATCCTGGCTTTCTTTCCCACTGGGTGGGCTATGCTTCTGGTAAGTATACACAACTTTTTCTTAATTGGCAGCTTCCTTCTTGCTTTTTATGTTACTTATAATACTATTGCACACGTGCACACATGCGAACCCACACTTTTACGGAGGTCAAATCAAAGGTTTCCAGTGGTTAGTTGGTATAGCCTCTAGCAGACTGCAGATAGTACAACACTTGTGTCCTCACCCTGGCAGCCTCAACTTTTTCTTAATTGGGAGCTTCATCTATTCCTTTTGTGTTACTTATAATTCTATTGCTTACATGCACACATGAACCCACACTATTACAAATCAAAGGTTCCAAGTGGTTAGTTGGTATAGCCTCTAGCAGATAGTGTGACACTTGTGTCCTCACCCTGGCAACCTAGCCAGTTTAAAATTGTCCAAGTGTATATGGAGGTATTAATTCTATTAATTCATACTTGTTTACTTTAGCAATCCTTTTCTTTTTTCCATAAGCCTGGAGCTAACAGAGTGTGATTTTTTTCTTGTTCTTTTCAAGATTGGACAAACATGCAGGGGCTTGTTGAAAGGTATAAAGTTCTGGGAATCAATTAAGGAGCTTGCCAGAGCCTATGAATATGTGATGGGATTGATAATCTTAACGCCCATAGCTGTATTGTCATGGTTCCCATTCGTTTCCGAGTTCCAAACAAGGTTGCTATTCAACCAAGCATTTAGCAGAGGTCTGCAGATTTCTATGATTCTTGCAGGGCGGAAAGATCGTTCAGCCCCAAATATGTAAGGCCCATAGGGTGATTAATATGTAATGGTTCTTTTAGTCTACAGGAATTTTATTTCTTACTTTTGTATTCTAGCTTACTTTCTGCAATGTGAATATTAA
The DNA here is from genome assembly GCA_947648045.1 of Beta corolliflora. Classification (NCBI taxonomy): domain Eukaryota; kingdom Viridiplantae; phylum Streptophyta; class Magnoliopsida; order Caryophyllales; family Amaranthaceae; genus Beta; species Beta corolliflora. The sequence goes on along the minus strand of CANSZD010002518.1, from coordinate 218,931 downwards.
GACTAGTCATATGTTAAGTGTCAGTAAGGTCACGCGACTCTCCTACTAAGATTTATATGACCTAGAGCCTCGTCCATTGTCACCCTGCACATAACACAGAGGCAGAAGGGAGATGGGGGTGGAAAGGTGCAACCTCACTGGGGACTGAAGAGGTTTCTTCTACCCTCATCATGGCATATAAACTAGGCAACTAGCTCACTTGACTAGAGTGAAATTGCAAATTGGAGATGTTACAGGAAATGAGAATTGCAAAAACATCAAAGTTAGACACCAGAATCATTACCGGGTGGGAAATATTCCAGTTTATGACTAGTCTGGTTATATAGGTTCTGTTTTAGTTATCTTTTTTTGCACCGTTCTCTTTGTTGTAAAAAAAAACATATGCTCAATTTTGTGTATAAATTCATTGGAGATTTAGTATTGAAGAAATTATTTAATACTCTTGTTTATGCTCATCTTCGAAATAACACACCAAGATATATAAACCAACCAAGTACTGTATTTATGTAAAAAAAAAAGAACTTTTGAAAGCATGATGAATATTCTCTAAGCATGTCATATTATACAATATGATCAATGCTTATTCCAATCGATTAAAGTTTGTGATAATCTATATCTAGTGTTTGAAAATAATAAAATTGTACAAGTAATCAAAATGAATATGATCTAGCTAGAATAGCCCTTAAATCTGACTTTATCACAAAAACTAACTATATTAAAAAAAACCGACTATATTATATGAAAACTCATTGTATCAGAAAAAATTAACTATATCATACAAAAACTGACTATATAAAAGGTGATTATTTTGACTATATCATATGGTTTTCGTGCACAAGTTATTGTGAAAACTGAATATGATTTGATCCCATGATCTTAAACTTATATACTAATGTCTTAACCACTAAACCAAGTAATATTTGGTGTTATGATTCTAAAGTAAAATATTAATAAATGTGAAATGTAAGTATCAGAGAATATCCGAGCCTAAAAACTAGCAAGTCCTAAAAGTCCGTCTTGTTTTATGATAACAATTTTTCCAAATAAGTTCAAATAAGTTCGGTTAGATTAACTTCCCACATGGAGGGCAGCTCCAATTTTTCCAAAACCCACCCATCATCAACCATCACCTAATCCATTCATCTTCCTCCCCTCCCTCAAATCTCGATCCACCACCATCATCATCCATCATCCATCATCCATCATCCATCATCCATCATCCATTACACTACTACTACTGCTGCTACTACTACTACCAATACTAACACTATTCTACTATCATGCCGATGTTCAAAACCCCCTTCAATGGCTACTCCGTAAAATTCAGCCCATTCTACGAACACCGTCTCGCAGTCGCCACTTCCCAAAACTTCGGCATCCTCGGCAACGGCCGTCTCCACATCCTCGACCTCTCCCCCACCACCCCCTCCACCATCTCCGAACTCGCCTTCTTCGACACCGCCGACGGTGTCTACGACCTCGCATGGTCCGAATCCCACGACAATCTCTTAGTCGCCGCCATCGCCGACGGTTCTCTCAAACTCTACGACCTCTCTTTACCTCCTCCTCAAAACCCATCTCGCTCTCTCTCCGAACACACCCGCGAAGTCCACTCCGTCGACTGGAACCCCACTCGTCGCGACTCCTTCATTTCCGGGTCATGGGACGACACCGTCAAACTCTGGACTGTTGATCGCCCTACTAGTGTCCGCACCTTCAAGGAACACGCTTATTGTGTCTACTCCGTGTCGTGGAATCCCCGCCACGCGGATGTTTTCGCATCCGCGTCTGGGGATTGCACGGTTCGGGTTTGGGATGTCCGTGAACAGGGGTCCACTATGATCATTCCGGGGCACCAGCATGAGGTGCTGAGTTGTGATTGGAATAAGTATGATGAGGGATTGATTGTTACCGGGTCGGTTGATAAGACGGTTCGGGTTTGGGATGTTAGGAGTTTTAGAGCTCCCCTGGCGGTTTTGGCTGGACATGGGTATGCTGTTAGGAAGGTTAAGTGTTCGCCGCATCGGAGGAATATGGTTATGAGTTGTTCTTATGATATGACTGTTTGTATGTGGGATTTTATGGTGGAGGATGCTTTGGTTGGTAGGTATGATCATCATACTGAGTTTGCTGTTGGGATTGATATGAGTGTGCTTGTTGAGGGTTTGTTGGCTAGTGCTGGATGGGATGATTCGGTTTTTGTTTGGCAACATGGGACTGATCCTAGAGCTAGTTAAGTTTCAGGTTTTGCAAGAGGTATGTTATGTTGTACTTGCTTGTGTTTCTACTTTCTACTCTTTCTTAGAATGTTGTTGATATAGGAGTATTAGTTAATAATTGAATGTATACCATTGATTTGATGTAATTGAAAATAGTTGATTTTTCTTTTTGGGTTGTCCTCCAATGATCTATTTATATAATATTGTGTATGATCGTTAGGCAAATGGAAGCTCAATGAAGTTCTAAAAGCTGTAATTAGTTGTTGCTCTGAAATTTGGACAAGAATGTTGATATACATAAAGTGCTTAATAGCTCCTGTCGATGGAGTGTTTGGTGTAAGGCTGTTGTAGGCAACATTGTAATTTTAGGTTAATTTTCGAAGGTTTAGTTGTAAGAACAATATGTATGAAATTGTGAGAATCAGGAAGGTAGGGCATCGAATTAACGGTACTAGAGTTATTTTAAGAAGAAGCTAAATGGAATTGTTGATTTTGGGTTTGTGTTTGGGCTACTTTCAAGTATTAATTATGTAATACAATGCTGCATTAGGGTTCTGATCTAAGTGCTCTTCTACCCTTTTTTATTTTTTTATCCATTTTATTTTATAAAAAGGGTGGGGTGTTCTATTTGCACTTCTTACCTTTCGCTTCGTTTTGCACAAGTTATGCTACTTTCTAGTCTACAAGGAAAAACTGAGTAGTCAAGTAAGTAAGCAGTGGCTTGAGAAATAAGAATGATGTTAAGACATTCCTGGCAGAAAGATTTGCCAATAATATATATTTGGAGTCATCATTTTAGGTTTTTTTATGAAAGTGAGAGATTATCCTTTGAGTTGCTGTTAAAACATGAATTCTTCATTATGGGAAGATTTTAAAGTACTATTTTTTCTGATTGGCTTGTCCGAAGTCTGAAACGTTTATATCAGGAATCATAATGTCTCCAAGGTCCTCTACAATTACTATAAGATTCAGGTATATCAAGAATTATGATTTTCTTAAGATAGTGGTTACTGGTTAATATTTGTATCACTTTCTAATCTCTGATGAGGTCTTGCAAGTGTGATGTGTCCACCTGAAAGACATCTTTATGTCATCGACTTTGATTCTTTGTTTCTATGGTTTGCCTTATCCTGATGAAAGAGTGGTATTGAAGTTGTCTTTTCTTTTCTGTTTTGTTCTTTTTTCTTCCTTCTCACGGTAAGATGCTGTCATCAGGGGCGACTGCAGTCCTAATTATGACAAGTATTCAAGCATGGATGGCATATCCTTGATCTTCCTGATAGATATACAAACTCAATGGTTCCAGCTCCTGAATGAACTATTTTTGCGAATGAGTTCTAAGTGCTCAATTTTAGATTGAAGAAAATGTCTTTGGACAGAAAGGAGATATTAATTGAAGTCAGATGCAGTGTACTATCTTTAGAGGAGTTTATACCATACAACTGATTTGGTATTAAATGTTCATCTCTATTGCCTGGTGGAATTAATCTTGTTTCCTTGAAGAAGTTACTTGTCAGCATATCTTGTCTTTACTTGTGTGTTTTGCTGCTTTGAGCTCAATCTTAAACTTGGAAATCTTGTTTATCTTTGTTCTTCACCAATTCTCTGATGACAAACTATTACTTGGAGAATGTGGTGGGTGCTTCAGTGATAAGACTCTGCTTTCTCCTCCCATCTCTTTCCTTTTCCTCTCTTCCTGAAAATTCATTGAACAGGTTTATTTGGCTGAACAAACTTTTGGCAATGCTGGTGTCAAAGAGGAGAATAGGATGATTATTTTTGGACAGATGATGGGTAGAGGCAGATATTCTGAGAAAATGATATACTCATTTTATCTAATACTATGCTGATGTTTAATATTTGTTTTGATGATGGGGATGTTGTTCCTAGTGATACTAAGTGTAACTAATTTTGGTTAACTAGTACACCCTCCCTCAAGCTAGGAATGTATACTTAAGGTAGCATAATGCATTCCAAGCTTCTGCGTAATGTCATGATGCTGCTGTTGAGGAGGAAGGATGTCGGTTTAGTCATTTAGATCTCTCCTCATTTATGTACGAGTAGAGAGCCAAGTTCGCCATATGATTCCTTCCATAAACCCTTTTCTTTAGTGAAGGGATACTTGATCTCTGTATGCTTACTGCTGTTAGTCGATTTCTATTTTGTTGATTAGTGTGTTCATGTGAAACTGACTCAACATCTGCACTGAACAAAAGATCTGGTCGTATGTGAGTTAAGGTTTTGAACAAGGGTGCAATACAGGAACGCAGTATTATCAAGTGAGGCATGGAATCTGCAGTTTGATACCAAAATTCTGATTCCATGGAATTACTAATCTCCGTGTGTTCTTCCAAAGAGTTGCAAAGAGGAGAGAAGTCCAATCTTTTTGTATCTATAATTCTATAGCACTTAGAAGTGCAAAAGTTGATTTGTTTCTCCAAAGAGGATTCATCTGTAATGTCTATCATTGCCGTTTTGAAATTAGTTATTAATAATTATTGATTGTTGAACTTCTTAGAGAAAGCTATACTGTGTTGTATGCGCATACATTCAATTCTTTTAACTCTTCCTTAAAAAAGGAAAAGAAATTAAGAAGAATTTTGACATTAGGGAGCCTTTATCACAATGGGATTGCCTAATGAGTCCTTATCTAAGACCTTTAAATTAGTTGCCAAATAGAAATTCTTAATTCAAGGAGATATGAAGATATGTAGATGCCAAAATCCACCTAAAGGGCTAAATTGGCATTGTTTTTTGGGAGCCATGCCAAATTATCAAATTGGAAAGTATACAATTAATTAAGGATTTCATCAAACTTTGACTGGAAAGATTTGGCTCATATTTAAAACAAATTTCCATAGAAGAATTTGTTTGGACTAGATTCAATGCATATTTACAAAATATTAATAACTTTTACTAATATTTAATTAGATATATTTATGGTCAAAGTTGTATGTTGACAAGCACGAAAATCAAGTTATAATTAATAAATACTGGAGGAAATATAATACTACTTTCATTATTTGTTCAACTATACATCAAGTTTAATTTTGCGCCTCACTTTTAATAAATCTGGCAAAAAAAACTACTTTATATTATAAAAGAAAGAAAAAAAAAGCTTGTGAAAAAAGAGAAAACAAGAGTAGATAGTGACTCATGCATTGAAAATTTTACTGTGCTCTCAGGAGCACGGTGTACATGGTACACCCAGTAAATTTGTTCTAGTTTCGATGAGCAAATGTTCTATCTCAACAAATGTTCGTTTTGAGCTTATTTTTCAGCGAAAAATATGTTCTATTTTCCGTGAAAATTGTTCTATTTTTGATAAGCAAATGTTCTATTTCAACAAATGTTCGTCTAAAGCTTATATGTCATCGAAAAATATGTTTTATGAAAATATGTTCTATATTTGATGAGCAAATGTTCTTTTTAAGCCTAATTTTCAATGAAAATATGTTATGTTCTCAATGAGCAAATATTCTATTTAAGTCTTATATTTAGAACTTTTTAGTCCTAATTTAGTACATGTTACAATTATATGTTTGAAGATTTAATTGAATATAATGAAACAAAAATATACTTCTGAATCATACTTATTTGAATTGAAGAAACAAAAATGTAGAGTATATGTTTACATTAAAGAATTTTTTTCACTTGTTCCTTGTACCTTCGTTTATGTTTATATAGTACTACGTTTATTCCCTTGTAAAAATGTTTCACTTCAACAATAAAATGTTCGTTTTCGTAGGTGAATTATTGTAATATTCCACTTCAACGGTAAAATGTTCCTTTTCGTAATTGAATTCTTGTAATGTTCCACTTTCACAGTAAAATGTTCGTTTTTGTTTTCGTAAATGTTCTATTTTGTATTGTGGGAGCACGGTTCTCAGCATTGTACTCTTGGAAGCACAATACACGGATTACTCATGCACGACTCATATTGTAAACTATCACGAACCACATCGACTAATGAAAACAAACGATATTTGATTATCCAGTTTCCCAAACTATTGAAATATAGCACATAAAAATGCCCCATAAGGCCATAACATTGTCCGAACCCAAAAACTAGTTTTGACTCGAAACTTTGGGAGTTTGGACTTCCTCATTCCTCAATAAGACACAACACCCCGAAAGGCGAAACCAATCAAATTGTTAGTCTCTTGGAATTGTGTCCCGCCCTGAAAGTGTGGAGTCTGTTAGAGAATAGAGATAGGGAAGGGAAGAGCGACGATGATAAGAGTAAGCAGAGCAATGTGTTCAACTTCCAGGGTCAACATTGACCACCTTCGTTCTCAACTCGACCAACTTCACTCTGAAGCTGACATTACTAGAAGAAAAGGTTGCACCTTTTTATATTTCTCATTCTCTTTCTTTTTTCTTCAACTTCACATCTTTGCTCTGTTACTTCTCCAATTTTTTGGACTCCATTTATTACTGGAAGAAGCAATTTTGTTCGGTATTCTTCTATTTCTTTTTTAATTGATGTAATTTGTTGGGTCTTTATAAGCAACTGAGTATTTTAAATGGTATAGGGTAAATTTTTTTTATGGGTAAGTTGACAAATTTCTCAACATCTTGATTATGGTTGTATTAGTGGGTAGAAATGATTAGCTTGTTTTTAGCTTTGTATAATTAGTTGATTTGACCTAAGAATATGCTGGAAATTGATCCTGAAGAGAATAAGAGATGCAACTAGCAATTAAGGCAAAACAATCAGAAATCTTGTGTAAGATGGATTAATTTCCAATTGAGTAATCTCAATTATGTGGGTTCTGTACATGCTGCGTTTTTAAGTAGGAGCTTTTGATTCTTCCCTTTTTCAAAAATATGGTGTCTTACATATTACTTTATTAGCATAGTTTCTATGAATCTTTTGGATGGTGTGTAAGAGGCTAAGAGCTAGTAAAGCTCAGATTACTGTTCGGTTATTTTCTGTTTATCTTTTGGATGTTCTATCCCTAGTTTGTAATTCAGGTTTCAATTAATGCAAATTCATGTGATTCAAAAAAAAAAAAGTTTCTATGAATCTAGGACTGCATATTAGTTGATAGTAAAACATGGCTTATAGTGATGAAGATCTGTTGGATTTTGTTCAGCTAATAATGCAAGATTCAGGCTCCTACGACTGTCAGAAGCAGCAGAAAACTTATGCCGGCAAGCAGCTGTAAGTGTTCGGAAGGGAAAAGAAGATTATGCTAGGGAGCTTCTACTTCAAAAGAAGAAGATTATGTCAGCTTTGGAGAAATCAAAAGGTCGTGTAGAATTGTTTGATGAACTAGCAGCAAAACTAAATGAGGTAGGATACACAATTATGCAAATTAAATTTGTTGCATCTTAGTTCTAACATCCCATATATGGTTTGCTTGTTCCACATACATATAATTTTGTTAAAGTCGGTTAAATGAATTGTTTCATCTAATTTTTCTGAATATACTCAACAACTATTTGAGGCTCAAGACAGCTATGTGTCTGTGCTTTTGCTTTTTAAACAATTTCATATCTCCTGCATATATGACATGTGAACGGCTTAGATTCTGGACACAGTACACCGATTGTCCTAAAGTTTGCAACTGCTTATGGCTATCCTGTAATTGATGACTGTTTAGGAGAGTCTCCTTTAGTCTATAGCTGTTTAGGACACTCTCACTTGAAAATCCTTGGTCCTTTCTGGTTTTCTTGATTTACAAAATGTAGTCCTTTTATGTTCCCATACCATTGAATGCTTTGTTGGGTTTTAGGCAATATCAATCAAAGAAGCACAATTAGTCAGAAATATTGCATCAGATCTTGAAATTGATGGAGATGATGCTGGTGGTCCTGTACGGATTGTCTCTCCGACACAAGATAACAGGAAGACTTCAGATGTTGGCAACAATTTCATTTTTAACCAATCTGATGCTGGTGAAGACCAAGAATTGGTGCCTGATGCTGACAGTGATGGAAATATGATGTCTTATGGTGAGGCTGAGGAAGCAGTTCCTGAAAGCATCAGCAGCAGGAATGAAGCAGTTCCTGAAAGCATTAGCAGTGGGAGTGAAGCAATCATGTATAATAGCTTAAGAGGTCCATCATATTATATTGATTTCTTGGAGGATCTTGACCAACAATTGGAAAAAGTTGAAAATGATTTGATGACCATTTTAGACCTCCCAGCCCTGGAACTAGAAAATGAGGAGAAACCCAATGACTTCAGAGTTCAACATTTGGAAATTCTTGAAAACATTCGTGGTGCTAGAATGAGGTTCTGTTTGTCTTTAGTAAATTGATCTTATGGCTTCCTTTACCTTCTTTTGACTTCAAAGATCAATCTTAACTTTTCCTGTTTCTGTCTTTATAGAATTCGCAAATATGTCCAGGAAGTTGTGGGAACTAGTTAGATAATCGTCTACGGTTCAAGAGAAACTTTCCTTAGAAGAGGTAAGCGACAACTTGTCTTCTTGACTTCCTCAAAGACAGTGTAATTATAGTATTATAGTCAACTTAGAGATTAAGATCCAGTTTGTTACTTTTTTGTCGATGAAAGCCATGAATTGCCTATCAAAGTTTTAGCTCATGTGTATCTATGACTTGTGAATTTGTTAGGTTGGTATATGCAGGAAGTCGAACACTTTGATGAAGTTACCACCTGTCATGGAAGAGGCGCAAAAATCAAGCCACCCTAAAGGCGGTTCCTCGCGTGGGGGTGGTGGCCGGAAGAATGGTAAGGGCCGACAAAACTCCGGCAAAGGTAAGGGCGGCCAAAAGCCGAATCAGCAGCAGCGCATCTCTGGGTCTGGCGCTCCACCTCCGCCATACAACCCTTGGGTCGTACCTCCGCCTTGGGCGTATTGGCAGCCGCCTCAGTGGGCCAGCCCTCCCTGTCCCTACCCGGCCCAGTCGGCAGCATCTCCCTGGGCTCCGCGACCCCCACAGCAGCAGCAGCCCGGCATTCTGGGCTCTCGTCCGCATCAGGCCTACTTCATGGGCCAGTCTTCTCCCCCGCCATTTGTTGCTCCGACTAACATCGAACAAGCACTGTACTCTATGTCCTTGGCCGACCCGAATTACTATATGGATACGGGCGCGACTTCTCACATGACTAATTCGGAAGGTACATTATCTCCTTATTTTAATTTGAGCAATCGTATTCATCATTCTGTTATTGTTGGTGATGGTAGCAAGCTTCCAATTAAAGGTTATGGTCATGACACTCTTCACCAAAACACTCTTCACCTCAAAAATATTCTCCATGTTCCCAAAATTGTCAAAAATCTTATTTCCGTTAGAAAATTCACCACTGACAATAGTGTTTCAGTTGAGTTTGATCCATTTGGGTTTTCTGTGAAGGATTTGCAGACGGGGAGCACTCTAGTGAGGTGTAATAGCAGTGGAGATCTTTATCCTTTCACCAATCATTGCTCATCAGTTTCTTCAGCTTTTCCGTCAGCTTTTGCAGTTGTCTCTTCAAGTCTTTGGCATTCTCGTCTAGGTCATCCGGGCAATGTTATTTTACGTTCTTTGCGTTCTAGTGGTTTAATTACTTGTAATAAGGCTTTGTCCAACAGCTGTCATTCATGCCCATTGGGCAAATTAATGAAAACGCCCTTTTCTGATTCTTTGTCACATACTGCTATGCCTTTTGACATTATTCATAGTGATTTATGGACCTCTCCCATTTTGAGTTCGCAAGGTCATAAATATTATGTTCTTTTTCTCGATAATTACACCAATTTTTTGTGGACTTTTCCCATCTCTACAAAAACTCAAGTGTTTAATTTATTTCTTCGAATTCGAACATATATAAAAACTCAATTTGAACGTGAAGTCAAAGCTTTTCAATGTGATAATGGTCGTGAATTCGACAACAAATTTTTTCACAAATTTTGTGAACATTATGGTATGGCTCTTCGTTTATCATGTCCATACACTTCCCCTCAAAATGGCAAAGCCGAACGCAAAATAAAAACGATAAATAACGTTGTTCGTACCTTACTTTGTCATGCTTCTCTTCCGCCATCTTTTTGGCATCATGCTTTAGCAATGGCGACATATCTTCATAATATCCTCCCTACCAAACTCCTTAGCTATAATTCTCCCACTCAAATCTTATACAACAAAACTCCGGATTATTCCCATCTTCGTGTATTTGGTTGTTTGTGTTTTCCACTTCTACCTAGTTCTAAAATTCACAAACTCCATTCTCGTTCAACTCCTTGTGTTTTTCTCGGATATCCGTCCAATCATCGGGGTTTCAAATGTTATGATTTGTCGAGTAACAAAATAATTATTGCTAAGCATGTATGGTTTGATGAGTCGGTTTTCCCATTTTCTAAGCTATACTCTCCCACGCCACATTGCTATGATTTCCTTGGTGAACCCTCTTCCCCATTAGATCATCCAATGTTGCGTCAAACTCTCACTCCTAGCATTGACCAAACCAAGCTCAATCTCTCCTCCTCCCCCACGCCACGCCCTGCCCTCGCCAAACCCGGCGTCGGGTCTCGTAGCAGCAAAGATCGCCCCGCTTGCTGCTTCGTCCGCTGGTCAACCCGGCGTGCGCTGGTCCAGCCTCCACGCCAACCACATCTTCACACGCTGGTACTCAAGCGCCTAATGGGCCACCAGCTTCTCTCAGTCCTGTTTCAGCTCGGCTGGGCTCCCAAACTCCCTCGCCTGGGCTGTCTACCTCACATGGGCAGCCCACTTCCTCACCGCCACAATCTTCTCCATCCCCTATCATCTCCTCACTCCCATCTCCTCCATCCCTTCAAACCACCATTCACCCCATGGCTACTCGTAGCAAACATGGGATTTCCAAGCCAAATCCTAAGTATCATGCTCTCCATGTCACTTCCAATATCTCTCCAATTCCTAAAAATCCGGTGCATGCTATCCGTGATCCTAATTGGAAACTTGCTATGCAGGAAGAATATGATGCTCTTATTGAAAATGGTACTTGGGAGTTAGTCCCGCGCCCGACTAATGCTAATATTATTCGGTCTTTATGGATTTTTCGGCATAAAACGAAATCTGATGGTTCTTTTGACCGGTATAAGGCCCGATTGGTTGGTGACGGTAAGACTCAGCGGGAGGGGATAGATTGTGATGAAACTTTCAGTCCTGTTGTTAAGCCTGCTACTATTCGTACGGTTCTTAGCATTGCTTTATCTCAGTCTTGGTCCATCCATCAACTAGATGTTAAAAATGCTTTCTTACATGGTCACTTGAATGAGACAGTTTATATGTACCAACCTATGGGGTTCAGGGATCCTGCTCGTCCAAATCATGTGTGTCTTCTCCGCAAGTCTCTCTACGGTTTGAAACAGGCTCCTCGTGCTTGGTACCAACGATTTGCTACTTTTATCGAATCTATTGGGTTCGTTCATAGCAAGTCCGATACATCCTTGTTCATTTATCGCCATGGTAATAGTACTGCTTATCTGCTCCTATACGTTGATGATATTGTTATAACTGCTTCCTCCGATTCTCTTCGTCGACGCATTATCTCTCGTCTCAGTTCTGAATTTGCAATGAAAGACTTGGGTGAACTTAGTTATTTCTTGGGTATCGCTGTCTCTCGTCAGCCCAATGGGTTATTTCTGTCCCAAGAGACTTACACTAAGGAAATCATTACCCGCGCCGGCATGTCTAATTGCAAGCCCTCTCCTACTCCTGTTGACTCAAAAGGCAAGTTAAGTTCTCATGATAGCGCTCCTTATGATGATCCGACTTATTATCGTCGTTTGTGCGGTGCTCTTCAGTATTTGACGTTTACTCGTCCGGACATATCTTACGCTGTGCAACAGGTATGCTTGTTTATGCATGCTCCTATGGTTACTCATATGAATGCCTTGAAACGTATTATTCGATACCTTCAAGGCACCTCTGGTTCTGGTCTTCATCTGTACAAGTCATCCCTATCTTCTCTTGTGTCTTACACGGATGCTGATTGGGGTGGTTGCCCTGACACTCGTCGCTCTACTTCAGGCTATTGTGTATTTTTGGGTGACAATTTAATTTCCTGGTCGTCAAAGCGTCAACCAACACTGTCTAAATCGAGTGCTGAAGCAGAGTATAGGGGTGTTGCCAACGTTGTCTCTGAATCCTGTTGGCTTCGAAATTTGTTGCTAGAGCTCCAATGTCCTATTTTCAAAGCAACCTTGGTCTATTGTGATAATGTCAGTGCCATATATCTATCTAGCAATCCTGTCCAACATCAACGCACCAAGCATATTGAAATGGATATTCACTTTGTTCGCGAGAAGGTTAAAAAGGGCGAAGTTCGTGTTCATCATGTTCCTTCTCGTTATCAGATTGCTGACATCTTCACCAAAAGCTTACCAAAGCTTTTATTCGACGATTTCCGGGTCAGTCTCAACGTCCGGGAAGCTCCCGTTTCGACTGCGGGGGTGTGATAGAATATGTAAATATTCTAATTATGTACATATTAGTTTTGTAATTATCTTTTATTATCTTCCCTTATTTTTAGGTATAATTGTATTTCCTAAATCAGCCTAGAATAGTTTGTATATATATTCAGTAATTATCAATGAGACAATCACGGCAAATATTCTTTCAGAAGGTACAAATTTTGCACTATGAAAACCTTGTATGGACTATGGATACACTACTTTTATACTCTGATTAAGGATCCTTTTCTTTTCCTTGTTTTGTGCACATAGATATAGAATATTATTGAGCCAACTCATTGCCTACATAAACCCTAATAGTTCTTATCAATTCATCTCGCTAAATATTACAGATTAGACTTTATATGAGCTAATTGCCCTGTCTACTACTTGATTTCTCTTGAAATGTGTGCATTTTCTATTGATACAAGGTAAAGAATATTAGAATTCTAAGCAAAACTACTGGCTTATTGCTTTAGTTTCTGCATTACCATGTTTCTTTGTTGTACAAAAATTGTGTTTCCTTGCTTCCCTTTCTATGTTTCCACTTTTCCGTGAAATATTTTTATTTATCTTTCTGCAGCTCCTTCATATAAACCTATATAATTGGGCAAGCCAAATAGACTAGCAGCAGTGCCAAGAACATCATATAACTATAAATAATTCAACCCTGGTAGTTTCTTCGTCCAATTTAATGTGGTGTGCAAAGTTAGGGGTTAGTATAGGATTGGTGAAAAACATGGAAATTACATCTGAAATTGGCCACAGTACAGGGTTACATCAAAAAAATTTCCAAATATGTTTTATATATTTTTCAATGGCTGGAAGCAGGCCATTTGTTAGGGCAGATGCTTCGGCCAATTAAGAGGAACTACGTACCAGGTCGTAGTTGATACAATCGCCTACATGATTGCATATGATAACACCTGCCTTGCTGAGGCTGTTATTTTGTGAACCATCAAAGTCTATCTTCAAGATTCCACGATTTGGGTGCGAAGGGGGGTTGGGGGAGGAGCATAATGAGGAAGCTGTTCAAGGCTTTTTTTTTTTTTTTTTGGGGGGGGGATTCAGACGAGAAGGAGGGTTGTCTAGGTTGACAAAGTCCTAAGTAGCCTGATGGTACCATTCATTATGAATTTTGTGATTCCTCCATCTACTTGACTGCATCACCTACTTACCTCATCCCTTGAATGCAGTATCTTGTGAGTAATTATTTTCCATGACGAAGTAGCATCATACCCTCAAATAACTATCACATACTTTTTCCAGAGTTGGCCTTCTTTTTGGTGAATTTTTTCATTCACAAATGCTGGAAAAACTGTTAGGGACGACTTCATATATGAGAAACTCAAGGAAGATCATTCAGATCCATGGCTCTAAAACAACTTACAGGACCCATAGAATAGAGCAGCAGCACAAGTGATGGTCTGGCGCAAAGCAGTATCCGAAGTCCAGAAAAGAAGATGAACTAGAGAATGTTCGTCTAGTCAGTACGGTGGAAAGAGCAGGCAAATTCATGTACCTTACTGGCTGCTAAGCAGTTCAAAGTTTCGAGGGCCAAGTTGACTCTAGATAAGTGCTGTTAGGGTCTCGCCAAGGCAAAAACCAGTCTGTAGGTTTATCTGTTGCTGTTAGTTGCATCATGTCGTAACCTTTTTCTTTACCATTATTTTGCATCGTTTCTTTAGTTTGTTTCATATATATTCCTCTCAAATTTATTATTGAGATATCCACTGCTTTACACCATTTTTTTTTTTTAATATGGAAGTCTTCATTGGTTCAAATTGATATGAAATATGCTCATTGAAGTTAGAGTGAGTATGTGTTGATACAAATGTTTTCGGTTTTTACAGAATAGATGAAATCAAAGGTTCAAAACCCACCTTTAGACTTGGATGAACTACCCGCGTGACATGATTCTGAAAAGCGTAATGATCATGAAAGATTTTTCTAAGATATGTTTAAACTTGGTAACACAAATGTTCTAACAACTAGTAAATCTAATATATTTCAGTCTTCAATACACTAGTAGCAACACCATGCATGACAAAAAATTCACTACAATAAGCATGTCTCCTAACTTTCATTCTATCAAGAACACTATGAGAAGTATTATTCTCAATGATGGTATTGACAATTCTAATTGTTATATACTCTAATATAACTCATTGAACACCATGCTCCTAAACAATAATAATTAGATGCATTTAACAAATCTAATAAAAATTTTATACGCAAAAAATAATGTTTGTAAACAAATGTAGTTTATGTGTAAACAAATAGTGTTTGTGTTTGTAAAGTAGAAAATAAGAGACTAACAACACAATACTATTTGTTTACACATAAACACTATCTGCTAACATTCAAACACTATCTATTCACATACAATTATACAAACACTATGAATTGTGTATAGAAAAATTATTTGATGCATCTAACTGTTATTGTTTTATCACTGTTCTCAAAACATATGAAAAGACTTTAGTTGCACTATCAAAAGCTTTTGGAACATCACGAATAACCATGGCAGTTGTACAAAGTCACATGATAACCTTGTCTTCCATTTGTTGGACATACTCGTTGAAGTTTCCTGTGTTGATTTTAAAGGAACCACGACTACCTCATTGGTTGTAGCACCTACTCTTGCCACCATTATGATTTCTTCCCATCACGAGGTGAATGATATTAGGTACTGGTCAATTTTTTTCAAAACTAATTTTGAATCTAGTTGGAATCGGTTCCTAAAAGTTAGAATCAAAATTGATACTTGTCATAATTGGGTCCAAATATAAGGAACGAGTGTCGAATCTAGTGGGAACTATTTCCAATTATGAGTGTCAAAACAATTTGCAAATCTTTTTGCATAATTTTGTGATCTTGTACTTGGTTATTGATCTAGATAAACTAGGTTTCTAATTCCAAAACTGGTCCGAATCAATATGTAGTAGTAGTAAGACCCGAACACGAAATATGGTATGTCAAAATTCAATTTTTCGAACCTGGAACCAGTCCGAGGCTCCGAGGCTCCGAGGCTCCGAGCCACACCATATCTGAAACTGATGGGCCGGATGGGTAACACACGTCCGGGTCTAAACCGGGTACCCGATGTTTCCTGGGGATTTACACAATCTTAAATCAGGCCCGGTCGGGCCTGATTAGCATGAGGGTCCCGACTAAACCATTCCACTGGCCACCTTTAGAACTGTAGTAGCACTCTCGTAGCTACTGCCTACTAGCTAGTGGGGTTTATATTTTCTCCGGTCTTCTTCTCGATTAATCTCTCAAAAATGAAGTATCTACGATTTCTATCTCACAATTTCAGAACCACACGACAAAACCCTAAACCCCAAGTTCTAGGGTTTATTCACTCATCAAATGCAAACTCCAATCACAATTACACCACTCAAGCTCAGGAATCGACCCCCAAATCACCGAAAATCACCGCCATCGCCGACGAAATCTCGAGCTTAACACTGCTCGAAGTGGCGGACTTGACGAGTTTGCTAGGGAAGAAACTGGAGGTGAAAGATTTGCCGATAGTTTCATTGATGATGCCGGGAATGGGGTTCAACTTCGGCGGAATGGGCGGCGCAGGAGGTGGCGCAGCTGCGGCAGCTCCGGCGGTGGAGGAAAAAAAGGAGAAAACGGCGTTTGATTTGAAACTGGAGGCGGGGTTCGATACCGGGTCGAAGATTAAGGTGATAAAGGAGGTGAGGAGTTTTACTGAGCTTGGTTTGAAGGAGGCCAAGGAGCTGGTGGAGAAGGCTCCTGTAGTGTTGAAGACCGGGGCATCGAAGGACGAGGCGGAGAAGATAATTGAGAAGATGAAAGCCATTGGTGCTAAGGTGATCATGGAATGAGGTAAGTTTTGGTTTTATTTAATCTGTTGTTTTTTTCTCAAAGTTCATTTCATTTGGTAAATGTTAAATATTTGTTGTTTGTGTTTGCTATGTATTGCTGTTGGAAATTTGTGGCCATTTTTTGTTTTGTTTTTGGGGAACTATATTAGTAGGGACTCTGTGATTAGTTACTCCTTTTAGAGTTTGGGAGTGGATAGAGATGAATTGATGTGATATGTAGTAAGTGTTTTCTTAGTTCATGTTGTTGGTTGTGACCTATGTAGCTGTGATCAGGGAAATCTTTGCGAATATGGGCGTCGTTCTATGTGATTCAGATGGCGCTACTCTCATGAATTGTGGTCATTTTCTGATGTTTGAAAATACTTTTGTTCATCTACTTAGTTTGTTAAGGGTTTTCTGTGATTGTGTATTGAGGTTCACAATTGTCTCACAGAGTTGATCTTGTTTGCTTCAAATACTTGTCATTTGTCAAGGGTTTGAAGAATCTGGCTTTATGCTTAACTGAAAAGGTTTGCTTGCCATGAGATACTGATTACTTTACCCTTTGATTGGTATACTTACTGTTCTGAAATGCATAGGTTGGTGCTATAAATGGGTTGAGACTTGAGAGAGTACTAGAAGATTGGGCTTGAAGGATTTCCACCTTTGGCTCTTGAAATCTAGAAGATTGTGAATTTGATTTTTAAGCTAAGTGATTCAATATAGGTGCTCAATGCTCACCAAAATATGAACTTTTGTTATTCCATTCCAAAATAAGTGTCCACTTAACTAACTCTTGTTATTCCATATTATGTTCCTTAATGTCATTGCAATATTACTTGTCAGCTGAAATTACGGAATGTTTTATTCTGGTGTGGTTATGCAATAATATGTGGATAACCTTAACAATGTGTTTGAATGAGGGAATTTAGAAGAAATGACCAAATGGAGGGAGGGAGACTGAGAGATATGTGTTTGAATATGAAAATGGGGAACTGGTGGCGAGGGAATTAGAGGGATCTTTATACATTTTTCTACATTTTAACTAATCCTTCCAATGTTCAACAAATTCAGAAGGAAAATGAAAGCCAAATCATATGCTCTCCTCCGCTCTGTAATTGCTAACCGAACACGGGCTTTGAAAACATTTTTTTAGAATAATTTTTTAGTTTGGTTATTATGAAGTTTTGTGAAGCCAAATCAACAAGACAAAGTGTTAATATATCTAGCATATGACTTTTATGTGTTAAAGGAAAAGGGATGGCCATTGGTACTGTATGTTACTCCATATAAGCCTCTCGGTCTAACTACCTAAGTAAGTTGTTGACTTTTATCAGTTTATGTGTGCTGATTGTGAGGGGAAAGGATATCTAGGATACATATATGGCCTGAATTTCAATAAGTATTCAGTGTTGCATTGGAAAAAAGGTCTTGTTTTGGCTTTCTCATGGCATAAACATGGTAAAAATGCCTAAAACATGTTTAAATGTCATGTCGCCAGGAGATGGGATGCAAATTTGGAGCTGCAATCTTCATCATACCTCGACTCCTCGAGTCATTGTATCATCTATTTATACAACTTTCTTACTTGCTTAGCTACTACTTTACTTCCAATAGTTTTGTGTAGTGAACTCACACCGGATGACCGGACTGGCCAAAAGGAACTGAGTCCCGATAGAAACTTATATTTCTAGCTCCCTTTTGTGGGGAAAAGGGAAATACTGCTGTTAATTACAATTGCAGTTTGACCCCATTTTCTGGGTTTGCTTGAATTAAGATGTAGCATCTCCTCTCAAATATTATACTATTTCTCTCCAACCAAATAAAATATAAAGATACAGCAAAAAAAACAATGACAATAAGTCTCTGCTTCAGCCTCTTTTTCTCACTCAATCCAGAAATGAGGTTCACTTCTGTATTAAATCAGTTACCGGCCTCTTGAGACCAAGAACAGTCAGGTGTTGTTGCCAAATGCTGGACTGCATTTTCTGTTGAAAAACAAGTGCTGCATTTTTTGACCTACTTCTCCACACAGACAGCAAGTAAGATCACATGAGATGTTCCAATGGGATAAAGTCGTAGTGGTAGACTCTCTTTTAACTTTTAGACTTGCATAGTTGTTGACTTGTTACTGATAATTCGTCTACATGATACATAAAGCTTTGTACATCAGCTTCACAGAAAATGTACTACCTTCAAGGCATTCCCCCAACGTCCACATTTGTCACTAATATCTGTAGAACTCTAGATCTTTCTTACCATCCAAGACATGTTACTTGAACTGGTTTGACCATAACTGATGCATCTATCTTACCCAAGGCTACAATTTTTCTAAGTACCCTGTTTCAGAGTTGCAAGTTTTTGATGTTCCATCCACGTGTTACTTTAGGATAGCAAAGTCTCTCTGTCTCTCCCATGAAATAAGAGCTCTCTTGAAAGACTTACATAATTGGCAATATCTTTCCACCTCATTATGAGTTACTTTGGGATACTAAATTTCTGATGCTAGGAAGTTTTCATGCTAAAACGGATTGCTCTGACTAGTTGGAGTTTACATAGGAATACACAGGATAGAAAGCCTGGATTGCACGAGAGCTTTTGAAGACAAAGGCACTCCTAAGAAATTACCCTTTGTAGACATGTATGTTAGGCCTTGTTTCCCGTCCAAACAGATTTACGCAAAAGATATTGAAGTTAGCATTGAATTTGAGGCTGCAGAAAACTTTAAAACAGCTCCAAGTAGCAATGTGATGGACACAATATCTGCTTGAGTAAACATGAGCAAATAATTCGCTAACATAGATGAGTGAGATTAAGCCACGGAAGAAAAACACGGCCGTTACATAACCAGGAGATTAAGAATAAGTAGTTGTGATTAAGCTCTTGAAATCTCATTAGATTGTACGAGAGCATTAGTCGATAACCAGAGGTCAACTGTCACCCTAGACGTGAGTCTATAATCTCATGGTGACATACTCCAATTTCATCAAGACTTTGAACATAATAATCCCGTGAACTCCTCTAGACCATTCTCTCTTACAATTGCCTGTAATTGAGTGTGTAACGAAGTAGTTTAGGAAAATCAATGGCCTTTCTTTTTAAAGTATTTCTTTGTACACTGAATCTACAATAAAAAATGATCACATTTAGATGGATGTAGGTTATTTACTTCTACTTTCCAAACTTGTTCGTCCCTTCACCATCACTCCCAAAGGACTATCAATTTCACTCTCCTAATCTTTTGTATTACCAGGAGAAAACCATCATTGGTTCTAAATTAGGAACTTTGAGAAGCAGCAAAATTTCTTTTCTCTAGGCCCGCATTTTCTCTATCCATGTCAGAGAAACTAACACAACTAAGTCGTCTCTTAAAAGCTCCCCTAGTTTTCTACTTTCCTCACTTGAACATTATAGTTTTCCTTATGTCCTTGCCAGTCCAAGCTCAATGTATCAATTGTTTACTGACCTGATCCGTATTTGGATCATCTCCTGATGTTTCCATCTTAACCAAATTCTTCCTTTACCAACACGAGTAGGTGTTTCTCCATGATCATTGAGTACCAACACAAGTAGGGATTTCTCCATGATACGAGTAGCTCGAGCATTTACTTGTCTAGTCCCATTTGAAGTATCATTGGTTGCAATGCATACCTTAAATGGCTATTATCTTTATTAGCACCAAAAAAATCTTCCTTTAGCCGTTATGTAAGGAATCCCGGCGACGTTTGGGGTACAAAAAGAAGCTGACGATGACATATAGGCTTTTTTTTGGCTGAATTCTATAAAATAAGGGACAAAGTGTTCACTATCCGTTTTTCACTTTGTTTATTTGTATTAATGTTTGCGTTTGTGCGTCTATCTAATATTTGCATTTATATCCTCGCAGGTTGGTCTATTTTTAAATTAAACTTTTTGCTTGAGGAGTGAAGAATTTCCTTTCTGCTTCCTGGTATTTCGAAGCCTGCAACTCTTGCTGCACCATACACACCCCTTAAAATGTGCTGCGATAGAGAAAATTATTGAAATTTCTTGGTTTTCCTATCTAATTCAAGTCCTGGATAGAAATTAGAATCATCTTATTCATCGTTATAGTCTTTGCCAACTCTATTCATAAAACCGTAACCGGAAAACTGCGCTAAAAAATAAAAATACCAGTCTAAATGGCTGGTAAACGTACCAAAAACTTTGCGGTTAAATGGTTAAACTTTATTGTTATGGTTATGGTTTTTGAGAAAATGGTTAACAAAATACTGAAGAATTTTTTGATCCATTTAGTTATTGACTGAGGAGTCTGAGAAGTTTCTGAATGAGATGAGAGGCAAACACATGGAATAAATATGGTACTCTATCAAAGAGGAACTTTTTCTTTTCAATCATCTTAAGCACATGTAGTTCAAATATTATGTATTCATTTTAAATTTTATGCAAATTCAGTTCAAATATTATGAAGATTGAAATAAAAATGTTTATACATGCACATTGAATTCAAAACATATGCACATGTAGTTGAAAAATTATGGACCTTTAGTTCAACAAATTTATACATACAATTGTCAAGTTTGTACATCAAAAGCAACCGTTGAAATAAGTTTACATGGTCAAGCTCCTTCTTACTCTTCTCATTTGACCCTAAATCTCCACATACACATACATAGAGATGGCAATGGGTCCAGAATACTTAGCGGATCCATACGCACCCTACCCTAATTGAAGGGTATGGGTTTTAATTTTTTAGACCCTATGGGTAAGGGTAGGGTATAGGTCTTGGTATTATCGGGTAAGGGTAGGGTAAGAGTCTACTTCTTAAATCCCAAAACCTATCCAAACCCTACCCCTAGACCCGCTTAAACTAAAATATATATTTTTAATTTAAAATAATTATATATATTTAATGTATAACACATATAACAATCCCTTACCCTAGTCGCACTTTCACATTCTCATCTTACCAAGTATCTCGCCCTCGCTCTAAATTATTTTCTTTATTCATATTTGGATGTATGAGACTCTTGGGATTTGGAAAAACTATGTATTTTTATGTAATATGATATTTTGTGTGCTAATTAACAGCTTTATATGTTGAATTGTGCTTAACAATTATATATACACGTGAAAATATAGATAATTTTTTTTTGTATTGGACCCATTATGGACCCTAGACCCTATCGATACCCTATCGAACCCTACGAGTAATGGTCCTAAATTTTTTACCCTACTGGTATAGGTCAACATCCAAAAATTAGGGTATGGGTAAAATGATCCTACACATTGCCATTCCTAGATATATACACAGATGTGTATGGTTATGCCAATGAGATTTGTGATATCATTCCTACTTGCTTCTAAGAGATTTTCTCTTGTAATGTAGACAAAACTCACAAACTTTTGTTAAATTTTTTAAATACAATTGTTTCTTTTATCGTATGTCAAAAGGTATTAAAATGATATTCTAATTCAAATTACAACCTAAACAACTCAAGCATAAGGCAAGAATTCACAGCATTCTAATACATCAAGATAAAACAATTAATTAACCAGCAAGAGCACAACAAATTAACCATTATTACAATGATATTCCGTTGTTAATATAAATTAACTTTTAAGAAAATGTATCTAATACTACTACATGCTTGGAATATCTTATTCGGTCACTCACTACAGTGTAAGTGTAACTGTGATATTTATTTGCTTTGGAAGGTTTTGTGCCATAAGCCCTATATATAAATATAAACTTAAGTTTAACTACACACAACAATATATTATTTAAACCTAATAGTACGTCTCCTCTCCCCTTTTTTTCTTTTCTCTCTCCTCTTCCACAAAACCCTAATTTTCAACTAGGGGCTATCGCCACTCATTTGGACGGTGGTAAGCCATTTTTTCCTGTTCTTACTAGTTTTTATCTTATTGCTCCTAATAAACTTCAGTCTCTCTCTAATGAGGGTTTTTCTACCCATATATTGGGTTATATCCACCCATATATTGAGTTTCATATCTCTCCATGTGAGAGTTTGGATACTTTATTTTTGGGTTTTTTTGCGTGATTCTAGAGATTGATTTGTTGGTCGAAATTTGTGCGGGGTTGGAACATATGTCAGTACTTTGTTTACAATCACTTGAATTAAATCCAGTTCTACTTCAAAGCTACAAAAGATCGATAGACCCTTTTATGCGAAGGTTGCATCGACAACAATGTAAAAGATGAGGGTTTTCAGAATTGTTAGATCTCCTTAAAGATCGTGGTTTTGCCATATTAGAGTTGTATTTATTTCATTTTGATATGTATAATTTGTTAGTTTTGGCTTTTATCGTAGGTGTCGTATACATATCAAAATGAAAAAATATGAATTAAAATTAAATTAAAAATGAATTAATTTATTTAAATTTATTTCATTTTAATTTAAAATTAATTCATATTAATTCATTTTTAATTTATTTCATTTTAATTTTAAAATTAATTCATATTACTTCATTTTTACTTTATTTCATTTTAATTTTTAATTTAAAAAAAAATACACACAACAATATATAATCCTTCCATCTTTTTTCCACTTTATTCGATTCGAAATGAAGCCACAAAATTCCTTCTTGGTATTCATGATATTCATATGCTTTATTTCAGTTTCTTTTCTATTATGGATCCCAAAAACAAAACAAATCATGGTTCTTATGTTCTTCCTGCAGTGCCAATTTTTATTTGGAACTACATGCTTGCGCTTCTAGTGTAAACTTCAGCCAGACATCTATGTGTTATGGCAACATGATCAAATACATGAGGGGTTCACTATTCACGACCTCTAGCCAAATAAACAACCTTCTTCTGCTACTATACCAAAACTTATAGCTTCACTAGTGAATTAAATTATGACCCTGAAAACATTTTAGCATAAAGTGATGTGGCCATCTTGAGTGATCAACTTGATCTGTTTTATATGGCTTTTATTAATATAATAATTCTTTGATATACTATCCACAGAAACTACATAAAAAATATAGTAAAATTTAATTTTATATAAAAGTTATGTAAAAGCCAAAAAAGAAAATTTGTCCAACTGGTCTAGATCGAAAATCGAAACCTCAAAAAACTTGGGTCAAACAACAGTCTATTTTTTCGGTCTAGGACCAAAGATATTCATATGAATGTGAAATGCTCAAATATAGAGTAAAAAAAAAAGCTCAAACAATGTTGCTGGAAGATCTTGATGAGCCTAAGTCTTCTGTGAAATTTCAACCAAAACATAAATGTAAAAAGTCCAAGATTTTGCCTGCCCAACGTGATTATACACAACAAAATTCTCAACTAGATTCTCATCAAGTAAAGTCAAGATAATGATCAACCAAATTTTAAACAACTTGAGGTAAAAAAAAATAAAACCTCTTATTATTTTTACTCATTTGCAAATTATATTCGCTTGTACATAATTATTTTTTTTAAATTTCAGTTTTCAGTGGAATTAAAGTGTTCAATAGATTGTTATCTCTGCAATGATTTGTGAACTTTTCTTCCCTTAGTCTACCACGTTCTTTCATAGATGTTGGCCAATATGATGTGAAAACAAGAACCTAAAGAGACTTAGGCGATTGGGAGAGGACGAGGCGTGTATTTTAAATTTCAGTAATTTTATTTAATAAAAGTCCACATTATTTCTCAATACTGAAGAAGTTTCACCTCTTGATCACTTCTTTGAACCACAATTCAAAGAGCGACTTTCCTTCTCTTGTTTCTTCTTCTTAGTCTTGGTGGAATAACGTAGAGAATGACTTTAAAGTCAGTTTTTGATAAATATCAAATTCAAATTCATCCCTAAAATATTGTTTGTAAGTTTCATTACCTCTAACTAATGGTTTGACTTTTAATTACAGTGATGTTATACATGGCATTATGCTTTTATTCAAATTTAATTTATGGTGTGCTAATATGCAAAATAATATTTTTCTGACTGTTGATAGAAAAGGTCGAATTTTGCGGTCCTTGAGTTCTAAAAACAAAAGGATTTAAAGGGGTCGAAGAAGACCTCAATCAACTTTCCGTGCAATATACTGAGAATTATGAAAAAAAGTCTACTACAAGATCTCCCAATAGAGCTAAGGAGGTTGTTAGATTTTTTTTCAGTCATAGATAGCGTAAGTAGCTCTTGATTTTCTTTTGATCTTATTCTAAATATTTTTATTTTATCTTCCAATCTTCAGTTAAGCTTTAGTCCCAAATAACACATGAATTAAGTTATAGAGGGGAAAATAGATAAAAATGTTATGGATTTGATCTTTATCTAACTCAGTATCTAATAGCTTAAAGAAATTAGTTGTTGTAAGGGCGATTAAAATGTGAATGCTCGTATACTCAATAGTCGCTATATTATCTAGTATCGAGCTAAAATTACTCAGAAAGATAAAACATAAACTTTTTAACCAAGACGGAAGATTATCAAAACATTTTTAGAAATTAGAAATAAAACCCAATGTATAAATTCACCAATGCTTCATATTCTTCAACAATATCCCTATTGCTAATGTCGCGGTAAAATACATCAAAATTTACAGATGCAGCTTCAATTGCCTCTAAAAATCGATTTATAATAATAATTCAAAAAGGCACATTAGTATTTAGGTTCATCAAAAAATAAACATAATAAAAATTAAATATAAAAAAGAGCGTTTGGATTACTTGGATGTCTCCCTTCCTTCCTACGAGTGTCCCGGACAGCCCCATTTTCGAGATTTTAGATGCGTAAGGGTGAACCTAAAAATTGGTCCTTAAATAGGTTTGAATTATCGATTTTTTGGTCCCGAACCGAACAACTAGACTGTAGTTTGGCCCAAGTTTTTTAAAGTTTCGATTTTCGATCTAGACCGACTAGAGAAATTTTCTTTATTGGCTTTAACATAACTTTTATATATTTAACTTTTTATGGATAATATATTAAAAAATTATTATCATATTATTAAAAGCTATATAAAATAAATCCAGTTTTTATGCTCCACAAACATAGAAAACCCCTTAGTGCATCTATTGAAAGCCCACTGAGTGGACACGTCCTTTTCCTCTTAAATAGTCTACTCCATGTTTAAAGTTGTACCTTTCCCTTGGTTAAAAAAAAAAGTGATCAATAGCCCAGAATGTTTTGTTCCTGATAAAAAAGAATAAGATGAAAGATAAGCAGTTACATAGTATTATACTAAAGATAAAATGAAAAAATATATGACTTTTAAATACTTTACATAATTTAATGCCGTCTTGTTTGTATATGGTTTTCTATATTGCAAAGATGTTTCACTATCTAATCGTGAAATTACTCGAGCTTACAATGTATTTGAAACCACGTTAAATGTTGTTTATGGATTCGAATAGGATGAATCAGAATCAAAAGAATGTGAAATGCTTAAAATAAAGTAAAAAGAAGCTCAAACAATGTTGCTAGAAGATCTTGATGAGACTAAATCTTCTGTGAAATTTCAACCTAAACCTAAACGTAAAAAGTCTAAAGTAAAATCTTCTACCTTCCAAGATTATGCCCAACATGATTCTACTCAACAAAATTCTCATCAAAATTGTGATCAGTAAGGTCAAGATAATGATCAACCAAATTTTAAGCACAAAGAAATAAAACCTGTTATTATTTTACTCAATGGCAAATTATACTCGCTTGTACATAATATTTTGTTTTTCTAAATTTCAGTTTTCAGTGGAATTAAAGTGTTCAATAGATTGTTATCTCGGCAATGATCTCTACAAAGGATTTGTGAATTTTTCTTCCCTTAGTCTACCAATTCTTTCATAGATGTTGGCCAACCTGTTGTGAAAATTGATAACCTAAAGAGACTTAGGGGATTGGGAGAGGACTAGACTTGTATTTTAAATTTCAGTAATTTTATTCAGCAAAAGTCCACATTATTTCACATCACTGAAGAAGTTTCTCATCTTAATCACTTCGCTTGTTTCTTCTTGTCAGTCTTGGTGGAATAACATAGAAAATGACTTTAAAGTCATTTTTTTGGTAAGTATCAATTTCAGATTATGTAAAATTTAATCTTATATTAAAATTATAGTGTTTTTATTTGATTTCTGTTAAAACCTAACAAAAGTATTAAAAAGTCCTTATAGAAACTTAAAAGACCATCACTTATCGATGTTGTTCGAGCTTTCCTGATCGCATTGACCTTACTTACGTGCTCTGCGTGGGCCGTCTCAGGCAATTCCTGGGATCGGGCGCAATCACAAGGCAGGGAAGTGAGGACCTAGATGACGTGCGATCAGGATGCTAATAATTTTCAATCGATATTTTAAATATCTAAAAAAAAGGTTCAAGACGCTTGATTAGTATAATTGTGTTGAATATAAATTATTCCACCAAACTTAAGTATAGTTAGCAATTTACAAATGTGATGCTTGTTAGGTCCATAAACATTTGTTAATAAGTAAGGAAATGAGGTAAACGCATGTGTATTTGTAAAGAAAACATCGTTTATAATACGTAAATTTTGATATGTAAATAAAACTTCATTTCGAAATTAATGAACAATAACAAGGAAGATGTGACATGAATTCCTTATTCTGCAAATAGAATAAACTAGATTATAGTGTTTTTCTTTGTTTTTTGTTAAAACCTAACAAATGTATTAAAAAGTTCTTATAGAAACTTAAAAGACCAGTACTTATCGACGCCATTCGAGCTTTCCTGATCGCATTGGCCTTACTTACGTGCTCTGCGTGGGCCGTCTCATGCAATTCCTCAGATGGGGCGCAATCACAAGGCAGGGAAGTGATGACCCTAGATGACTTGCGATCAGGAAGTTAATCATTTCTGCTCGACATTTTAAATATCTAACAAAATATGTAGTTTGGATGGTTTAATTTATAAGAATTCGGATTGTTTATTTGAGTGAGGATGTTTTTATAAGTTTGGATGGTTAGTCTAAGTTAGGATGATTCGTCTAAGTTAGGATGGTTTACATGAGTTCGGATGGTTTATCTTTGTTGGAATGGTTTCCATGAGTTAAGATGGTTCTTCATAGTTAAGATGGTTTATACGAGTTAGCAATTTTCAAAAAAATGTTCAATCGGTCTAGATCGAAAATCAAAACTTCAAAAAACTTGGGCCAAACAACAGTCTATTTTTTCGGTCCAGGACCAAAAAATCGATAATTCAAACCTAATTAGGCACCAATTTTTAGGCTCACCCTTAAGCATCTAATATATCATAAACGGCGCTGTGTGTGACACTCGTAGGAAAGAAGAAATCCAGGTAATCCAAAATCTCTTTTTTATATTTAATTTTTTTTATGTTTATTTTTTGATGAACCTTAATACTAATGTGTTTTTTTTAATTACTCCCTCCGTCCCATAATATAGTACCCATTTCCCTTTTTTCACGGTAATTTATGCAAGTAGAATCTAAGAGGGATAGTAAAGATTTTGTGTTTAATTAAATAAATGTTGTATGGGAAAAGATGATTTTAGGAGAGACTAGTATTTTTTGCACGCGATGCGTGCGTGACATGACGTATGCGTGATTTTGTGGATATTTTCAATTTTATCCTCATTCATGAGAGATTTTGAAATAAGAGGAAGGAGAAGAGGAGAAACTGAAGAAGTAGAAAAACGCCTTTACCATTAATTAGTGCATTAAAAAAAATTGGAAAAGGTGAACAAAAGAAGTAAAGTAACCAACATTGTCTATTTTAACACAAATGTTAGGATTCTTTTCCCCCCTTTTTTTTCCTTATTTTACTTTTGTTTTTTAAATTTATTAAATGGTTGCAACTGTAATTTTTGTTTATAGTTGGGGGTACTTTGGGCAACTCAAGTGGACACCAAAGTCCTCAAGAGTTGCCTTATATAATAGAGATAATGGAGAATAATTGGTGAAAAAGCATTAATTGTAACACTTGGGTTGAATAAACAAAACAAAAAACAAAATTCAAGAAGCAAATAAATGATGGGACGCGGTTTTTCTAGACAATTTACGGAAAAATGTGGAACCAAATATGGAAATGGGAACTATATTTTGGGACACCCAAAATGGAAATGGGAACTATATTATGGGACGGAGGGAGTATTATTATAAATCGATCTTTAGAGGCAATTAAAACTGCATATATAGGTTTTGATATTTTTTACCGCTACATTGACAATAGGGATATTGTTGAAGAAGAAGATGAATCGTTAGTGGATTTAGACATGTTTTTTTTTTGTTTATGGTCAGTATTTATTTCTAGTTTCTAATATATGACTTTTAAATATTTTTACATAATTTAATGTCGCCTTGTTTATATATGATTTTCTATATTGCAAAGATGTTTTTAATATCTTAAGGTGAAATTGCTCGAGCTTACAATGCTTTTGAAACAGGGGTGGATTCGAATAGGGTGACGTAAGATCAAAAGAATGTGAAGTGCTAAAAGATAAAGTAAAAAAATAGCTCAAACAATGTTACTGGAAGATCTTGATGAGTGTTTTGTAAAATTTCAACCTAAACCTAAACGTAAAAAGTCTAAAGTAAAACCTTCTATCTTCCAAGATTCTGCCCAATATGATCCTATTCAACAAAATTCTCAACTAGATTCTCCCCTTAAAGTGTTCAATTGATTGTTATCTCGGCAATGATCTCTACAAAGGATTTGTGAACTTTTCTTCCCTTAGTCTATCAAGTTCTTTCATATATGTTAGCCAATCTGATGTGAAAATTGAGAACATAAAGAGACTTAGACGATTAGTAGATTAATTTTTAGTAATTTTATTCAGTAAAAGTTCACATTCTTTCCCATTACCGAAGAAGTTTTTCCTTCGCTTGTTTCTTCGCCTTGGTGGAATAACATAGAGAATGACTTTAAAGTCATTTTTGGGTAAGTATCAATTTCAAATCCATCCCTAAAATGTTATTTGTAGGTTTTATTAACTCTAACTAATAGTTTGACTTTTGATTACAGTGATGTTATATACGGTCTCATGTTTCTATTCGAATCTACGTGCTAATATGCAAAATAATATTTTTCTGGCTGGTGATAGAAGAATTCGGATTTTGCTGTCCTTGATCTCTAAAAAAAAAGGAATTAAAGAGGTCAAAAATGATCTCAATCAACTTGTAAACAAAATGAAATTTGTTTTAAGACTTCTTGCGCAAGATACTGAGAATTATGAAAAAGTCTACCACAAGATCTTCCAATATAGCTAAGGAGGTTGCATTGTTAGATTTTCTTCAATCCAAGTTAGCGGAATTATCTCTTGATTTTCTCTTGATCTTATTCCAAATATTTTTATTTTATCTTCCTAGATAGATAGTACTGTTATGAATTTGATCTTTATTTAACTTAGTATCTAGTAGCTTAAAGAAATTAGCTGCTGTAAGAGCGATTAAAACGTGATACTCAATAGTTGCTAGTTTATCGAAGATCAAGCTAAAAAATACTCAAAAATATAAAACACAAACTTTTTAACCAAGAAGGAAGGTTATCAAAACATTTTTTTCATTTTATCTTTATTATAATACTATGTAACTGCTTATTTTTCATCTTAATCTTTTTTATTAGGAACAAATCATTTTGAGCTGTTGATCACCTTTTTTGTTACCAAGGGAAAGGTTTTGTGGAGCATGAAAACTAGATTTATTTTATATAAATTTTAATAATATGATAATTTTTTTTAATATATTATCCATAAAAGTTGAATTTTATATAAAAGTTATGTAAATGCCAATAAAGAAAAATTCTCTAGCCGGACTAGATCGAAAATCGAAACTTTACAAAACTAGGGCTAACAAGTGTCTATTTTTTTGGGTCCGGGACCGAAAAATCGATGATTCAAACCTAGTTAGGGACTAATTTTTAAGTTCACCCTTAGGCATCTAAAATCTCATAAATAAGACTGTCTGGGACACTCGTAGAAAGGAAGGTAGAATTCCAGGTAATCCAATGGAAAAATTGACAAGAGCGGTCCCAACTATGGCCGGTCCGCCATAAAAGGTCCCAACTATTGACTATTCCATAGCAGGCCCAACTATTACATGTATTTGACACACATGGTCCTTGTTGACTAGCAACCGGTTTTACCGGTTAAATTTTCTTAAAAGATTATTTTTGCCTATTTTTGGCTCAACTTCCTCCTAATTCTCTCACCTTCCTTCTTCCTCCTAATTCTGAGTTAGAAAGTTCAGCATACACTCATAGTCAACCATTCAACAAATTTATCACATATAAACATCAATTAAAAGTAGAACAATCACAAATCCCATAATCCCCAATCTTTTCAACTTCTACATTCAATTCAACTCCTACTTATTCTATCACTCTTTCTCTCTCCTCCCTCTTTCCTCCCCTGCTACCCCCCCTCCCCTGCCACCTCACAGCCCCCCTTTTTCTACCACCCTGAAACATCTCGAGCTGAACGTTATGACGGTACGCTTCTCACTTTCTCTCACCTCCAAATTCAAATTCGAAACCTTCGACTTTGTTTATTTTTGAAGTTCTTTTCAATGTTTTCCTTGAATTTTGTAGATTATGGGTCTGCAATTAAATTCATCATATTTCAATCTTCTTATTCTTCTTCACGCAGAAGAAGGAGATACCGAGATTTTCTTTTTCTTTTTTTTTATTTTTTAATATTGACGCGTAGAAAGTTCAGAAGAAGAAAAAAAGGTGTTTTGATTTGAGATTTCAATCCAAAATCAGAAACCCAATCGAGTTTATTCTATTCCGATTCTCTTTTTATTTTTCTGATCGTATTACCTTGATCGAATAATTTCACCCAGAATCAGGCATTTTTACCCAACTTTTTTCTTTCAATTTTTCTGCAATTAAATTCTTCTGGGCAATCCAATTTGGAGATTTTAAGAAGTGGGTATTGATCAAAAGAAGTTTTGAGGATCTGGGTGAGTGAGAATTCGATCAAAAATGGCGTCAAAATCAGGTGGTCATAATAATAATAATAGTAGCATCAATGGAGGTGTGCTTGAAAATTGGAGGGATTATTTCAGGAGAGCAAATTCTGAATGGTGGCAGGGGAGGGGAGTAAGGGGAGGGGAGGCAGAGCCAGAGGGGTGGCAGCCTGGTAGAGGAGGCAGGAGAGAGAAAAGGAGGAAATTAAAGAGGAAGGTTTCATTGGAGAAGAAATTAGAGAGGAAATTGGAGATTTCAGAAGAAGAAATTACAGAAAGAAGGAGAAGAAGAAAATGGAAGGACCACGTGATGGGTTCTACCGGTTTCTACCGGTGAGTAACCTGGAAGGACCACGCATGTCAAACACATGCAATAGTTGGGCCTGCTATAGAATAGTCCATAGTTGGGACCTTTTATGGCGGACCGGCCATAGTTGGGACCGTTCTTGTCAATTTTTCCTTTTTTTTTATATTTAAACTTTTTTATGTTTATTTTTTTAATGCATTGGGTGACATACCTATGTCTTACTAGATGCTTAACTATTGGAGTTGAGAGTTTGTGCAGTGTCACATATGTTGTATCTTTGGAGTGAACATGGATGTATAAATACTGTTGTATGTTTTGGAACTAATCTTTCCTTTTTTTTTGGAGTTAGGATGGTTCACCCTTTTTTTTGGTACCAAGGGAGAGGTACAACTTCATACATGAACTTGATTCTTTAAGAAGAGAAGGGCGTTTCCAATCGATGACTTTGAACACATACTTGAAGAAGTTTGCTGTGTTTGCAAATCGTGAAAATTGGAGAGAGTACATCAATAATGTGCTTTTTGTGAAAGTGTATGAAAGAGGAAATGAAAACCTAGCAGTTGGACAAGACATCATGCAGGTAAAACCATATAAACTCCCAGTAGATATAATTCGATATATGGTTGCATGTTTCAAGCATATCAATGAGGACTTTTATGAGGAGTTTAGAGAATCACAGAAGGTATGATTTTCTTTCTCCACTTTTGTTTATATACTATTTGTTTTCATTTATACTAATCATGTTTAGAAGTTTCTCCCATTAGTTAGGTTTGGGTAGATTAATGTTTCTCTACATAATTTTTTTTCTTAATTTTTTTTAATATATCTTTTTAATCCTATTTTCTCTCTCGTAGAAGTATAGCATGGAGAAGATTGACGCTCAGTTGAGGAAGATCTTTCCGACAGTTTGTGTAGACGTTTTTGAGAGTCTATATTACTATGTATCGATTGCTAACATTCAATGGTAAGTGTGATTATTTTTTTTAATGTCATTATGCATCTTGTTTCCTATTATGTTTTTTTATTTTCGTATGTTAACGAGTTTTATTCTTCCAGGGACCTATTATTTTGGAAAATCTAGCAAGCTGTTGTTGTATCAAGTAAGGTGTGTCTATCAATCTCATATGTTATATTAACTTGAACTTATTAATTTTTATCTCTGTTTTTTGATTTTATCTTGGTACCTGCGGTGCTGAATTTGGGGTTGGTTTGCTACCTTTTCAAAGGCTATATTAGTGCGGCTTATGGTGTTGTGTTTCTACTGATCATCGTGCTTTTTTACTTCTTTAGTGACTTGTTTTTGTACTGTTAACCCGCTGATTTTGGGCTTGTGTTGGATGCAATTTATTGCGGGCTTTGTTGTTGTTTTGGTTGTCAATTTTGCTTGCAGCTTTGGGTTTACATGTTGTGTTTATGCTCCGGTTGTGTTGTTGGTGCTTGTGAGTGTCGGATGTTTTGTTTATTGTGTGTGAGTGTTAGTGGTGATCAAGTGCATTTGTCAAATATGCTAGAAAGACTTGCTTTGTTTGTTTAAGTTTAGATTCTTACGACTTCTCTAATGTTATCTCTTATAGTTACGTAGTGTACATTACGTTTTAAATTGTCGTTCGTGTTTGTAAATGTGTATGAGACTATGACGATAGTACAAAGCAAGCAGAGTGCCTTATTTTTCAGCCTAATAATTGTTTTACATGATCATGACTGAAATAGAATTGTTGTTGATCATCGATACTAGGACATTTGCTTGTTAAGAACCCTGAGATATACGAGATGGTTTGTGTAGTGAATAAAGGGAGTGTTGTATTTAGTTCGGAGGGGTAAGTATTGGACATAATGCAATGCGTGAATTGTGGTTCTCAGGTTTGAATGCCATTAGATAACTTGAACATTATTGAGCAGTTAACTGTTGCAATTACAAAAACGGAGGAAGTATAAACTACTGGAGTTGTATACCACTCCTTTGTTTACTTGATATTGGATTGATTGTAAGAAGGATAGTGGCTTAACACAGAAGTGCAGTTGTAAATAGCTTTTTGGGACTGTCTGAATTAAAATAGGAGAGGCAAACTGGGAACTTGTTTGCAATTTTGATTCCACAACCACTATTTTAAATCGTCTTAGTTATTGAGGCAATAGAGTTTTCCTGACACTGCCATATACCATCTGATGTCGCTCACTTAGTATGTCTGTTCAGGCTAGAGTTAAATTCAGGATGATTTTATTATTTTGCTCCTAGATTCTATCTTGAGGAGGATCTGTCTAAACTATTCAACTCTGCTCACTAAGTTGTTAAAAGACTCGGCCAATAAACGCAAGAAAGATGGCCAATAAAAAGGAGTTCCTAAATGACTAGATAAAAAAGTGTCTTTGCCAGTGATGAGATACATCTCAACAGTGCTGTATGATTGTCCCACCTACATGAGGTCAGAGCTCTGTTTGTACAGTTGAAATTTTGTTCCTTACCAATTAAAAGCACACACAATATAGTTTACCCATTTCAGTTACATATGGTGTAGTCACATTTTATGGTCTCCAGCTCTGCGATTATGTCATTATTGAGCACTCAAATGAAATGCTGTCTCTTTACTATAGAGGACGATTTATTTCTTTTTTGGGCAAGTCTTATAGAGGATGATTATGATGCACTAGCTTGTTTTTAGTATAGCTGGCTGGTATGCATTGGGTGACATACCTATGTCTTACTATATGTTTAACTATTGGAGTTGAGAGTTTGTGCAGTGTCACATATGTTGTATCTTTGGTGTGAACATGGATGTATAAAACTATTGCATGTTTTGGAACTAATCTTTCCTAATTTTCTTGCATAACCTTGGATTTGTTTCACATTTTTTTTTCAGTAGGTACGTACCAGGTGCACATACCATATTTGAATGTTAGGTTGTGGTAGACTGGTAGTATGAGAATTTATCTAGTATGTTTTTGGTCTAGCTTAAACTTGAATGTCATTTCATCTTGCAGGGACGGGGATCTCTTTTTGGACGAAATTGGTTTGATGACAAGATACTCGTTCTTGCGGCGTCATCAAATTTTGAATAGCGATCAACTTTATACTTGGATGAACAATTGAAAGGCACTTGTTTACAATGGATATAACTCTTTGTTAACAAAATTTCGTGAGGTGCAAATATATACTCCGTATATACATATATATGTTGATGTGATCAAGGGTTGGAGATACTATTGTCATGTAAATTTTTGGATTATTTACAGTAGTAACGTAAAATTTGTCGTAAATTATTAGTACATTAAATTCTTATATTGCATTTGGAAATTGTAAACCAGATGTATGATACGTAATGCAGGTGCATGTTGTCTAGTAAGGCGACTAAGTCGCCCTATATGATATAATCTCAACAAAGGCCTAAAAAGGCAACAATATTTGCCTTGTTTGGTAGCGTTTGTCAAGGGCGACATTTTCGCCTTCTATGATAGAGATCGAAAATGGTGATAAATTTCGCCTCCTCTAATAGACTTCAATAAGGGGGACGACTTACGCCTTTTTTGACGGTATGATATAGGGCGACA
Source organism: Beta corolliflora (assembly GCA_947648045.1). Taxonomy (NCBI): domain Eukaryota; kingdom Viridiplantae; phylum Streptophyta; class Magnoliopsida; order Caryophyllales; family Amaranthaceae; genus Beta; species Beta corolliflora. Next base: position 183,759 of record CANSZD010002518.1, on the reverse strand, counting down.
ATAATTGCCTTTTCTTGTACCGTCAAAGAGGTGACTCTCTATGTTGCCGTTTCAATAGCAAAGACGACGGAGTAATTACGGTGGGTTATCAAGGGTGATGCAAGAATTACCGTCCTTGATCTAATAGGGTGACTTTTTAAACTAATAGGGCAACTTTACTCACCCTTTTGAACAAATTTGTTATAGCGTATCCTTGGGTAACCGAATGACCATATTGATTAGGATGATTGTGGTATATCTGGAATCATAGTAATCCTTTGAGTATTATTGATACTTGATACAATTTTTTTTTTTTTTGGTGAACAAAGTAACCTTCAATTAATAAAGCTTAAACATGTCCTTACAATCTCTTAAATAAATATACGTACAATAACTAGGGGTAGGGGAAACAACCTAGTTACATTACCACTACAGTTCATCTTGCGACACTGCTTAGCTATGGCATCCGCGCATTTGTTGTAGATCCTACTATAGTGCTCAATCTTGACTCTCGGTATCTTCTTCCATAGTATTTTGCAATGTATTAGAAAAATCATCCAGGGCACACATGAGTTTACACCAAGCTAAACTATCAGAGTAAATATTAGCATGTGTGAATCGGTGGATATTGGCAATCAGAGTAGATACAATTGAATGTATTTAAGAGAGGTGCTTTGAGATAATTAGAATAATAAGTTGAATTTTATAAGAACTTTTGGTAGTGTTGGTTAATTTTGTAGGAATTTCAACTTCTCTTCATGCATCATCTTGTCATCTACCTCATCGGCTGCGATCAAACACCCGTCAACGACAACGATTCCGATAACGATGGTCCCTCAGGAAGAGGAAGATATATTCACCGCGGTGTATCATATATAGATATGAGCAAGGAAGGAGAAGGAGAAGGAGAATGGAAAGCAGGCCCTCCTCAACGTGTGAAACCTCCTTGCAATTGGCTTCCTGAATGTTGTACTCTCTGTGGGAAGATATATGTGTTTACTTACAAAGCAAACAATGTTGAGGTATTTGATCCTAAACTTAAGCAATGGAGTAGTCTCATCCGTCCACCTCATGGTGTTACCAATTTTGTTATTCAGATGCCTGTGAATGTGATCGCTGATCACTCCAACAACCGCCTCTTAGTCTATTTTCAAGACTCCCACTCCCTCTACGCTTACTACCCGGGTCCTGCCCGCTGGGATCTTTTAGTCCCTGAATTTTACACCAACTCCTTTATATTGGCCGTTCAATCCGGGGTTATCTTCTCCTATGTTCCCAACAAATTCCTCAATCGCATCTTTAGTGCCTTTGATGTAGACTCTAAACAACGCTTGAATCTTACCTTTTCTGACAACTTTGACCACAGAATCTGGATCTTTGAGTTTTTTGTTTTGCTTAATCTCGGTAAAAACAAATTAGTGAACTATGGATTTACTATTATTCTACGCTGATATGGTGTTCAATTAGTCAAACTCTTTGTCAATGATGTGAGTCTCAAAATTGATTTACGTGGACCTTTTGTTTTATGCTTAAGTGAAAGGTTAGAGGTCAACCATATATTAAGCTGTAATGTACATAATGGCTTCATTGGCTTGCTGAGTTAAAAATAAGCTAAGGTTGCGGGTTACGATACTCAAACATGTCCGCATTTTTACTCTGCGTACGTTCCATATATTTGGGGTAAATTTTGATATAAGATTAACAATCTAGGTCTATTGGAAAACGCAATATTTTCTTTATGTCCTTCACTCCGTTTATTCGAAATTAGTAGTCATGTATATTATTTTTGGTTATTTGAAAAAAAATACCACATTTGTTCAAACTATAATGGTTTGTTTATTGGTTTTATCCACACTTGCGCTTTATTTGGATGAGAGGAAATGGAGAGAAAGGGAAGGAAGAGAAAAGAAAGGAGTTAGGGGGAAAGAAAGGGAGGGCGAGAGAATAATTCATTTTCAATTCGGTTTTTCTCTCCCTTCTTAGATAAACACTAACCCTGCGAATTAGAGTGATTTGGAGGGAAAAATGAAGCTCCATCTAAGCTTTTCCTTCCCTATCTTTCCCCTCCCCTTCCTCGTCTTTCCGTCTCCTTCCTTTTCCTTCTATCTTGCTATCCAAACAAAGTGTTACGGGGTGCTAAAATTAAGTGACGGGGAACATAGTGACTTAGTGAGTGTTACTACTACTATTTACACTTTCTTTCATTAGCAAAGGAAAGTGGAAAAAGGAAGGAGAGGGAGAGAGGAGGAAGGAGGGACTTACACTTGATATCATGCTTTACTGAGTGTTACCACTACTACTACACTGCTTCTAGTCTACTACACTTGATGTCTTGCTTTAGTTATGAAAAGCTGGAAGAATGTGACTGCTATTTTGCAGAGTGAGTGACAGTGTGCCTTTGAGTGTTATTAGACACCATCACACCAAGTGTCAAGTTGATACATGTGGATGATTTCTAAATGTATTCCAAATGCCACTTGAAGATGTTATCCTTCAAACCCAATGAAGCCAATATATGCTGAATATCATTTGTGGTTTACTCTTAATGATTGTTGAAAGATTATTGACATGGAGACAAAAACTATGTGCAAGTAAGACATTGATATTTCATTTATATACCAGAATGATGTTAATTTGTTTCTGAGGAGATGATTATGTTATGTGATTATGGGTTTGAATTTTTAAGTCACTTTATACAAAAACTTGTTTTACAGCTGAAGAGTGACATTTTACATGCTGGGAACTTTGCTGATGCGCTGGAGTAAACTTAAGCAATGACTGGGGAATTTGGTCAGAGAGATTGGACTGAAGTATGAATGTATTATAGTCGTATGTATTTGTTAGAAATAAATGCAATTTCTAGGACCTAGGGTTTGCTAGTTAACTTCAAGTTCAACAATAAATGCAAAGTTGTAAACTTTAAGTGAGAAGAGTAAGCAATAAAGAGAGACAAAGATTTAACGTGGTTCGGTCAATCTTGACCTACATCCACAAGCAAGAACCTTGGAGTTTTCTTTAGCCTCTCTAATGGAGGAATTACAATGGAGAAGGAGAGAGAGAGGAGGAGATAGAGTGTTATCTTTTTGTGGCTAATTTTAATCTTAGGGTTCTAAAAGACTTTAGGATGCCTTATATATGACATCCTAAAGGTTACAAAATAACCCAAAACCCAAAACTTAAATCCCGGAAAAATCCGGATTAAATCGCAAAATCCCGAAACAGAGCAGCCGCCGGCCGGCGGGCGCCGCCCGGCGACAGCCCCGCCCGGCCCATCACCTGCCCGCCCGGTGCGGGTTTTACCCAAGAAATCTGCCTCGAAGGCGGGAATGTAGGAGGAAGGAAACATGCCGCCCGGAGCTTGCCATCCGCCCGCCCGGCTACACCGCCCGCCCGGGCCTTCCACCGCCCGCCCGGCCGCTGCTCAATGGCCGGGCTCGGCTCGCTGACCGAGCTGAAGCTTCGAGCCTCTTTCTCCCCTCTTCTTCGCTAAGAAATCAAGGCATATACTACAATTCTCCACCTTGACTTGAATTTCTCCAAACACCTCCAATAACTCCCAAAAATGCTAGTCACACTCCAAGGCTCTACCCCATAGGGGTCTACAACAAACAAGAGGAGAGACCCACCAAGTTCACACACAAAGTGAACTTAGTGGTTGGCAAAGGCTTTGTCAACATGTCGGAGGGGTTCTCCTCGGTACGAATCTTCATCAATGTCAACTCTTTCTTATCAATGACATTCCGGATGAAGTTGTACTTCACATCAATATGCTTCGTTCTTCTATGGAACGTGTTTTGGTTCTTAGCCAAGTGAATAGCACTTTGGCTATCACAAAATACGGACACCTCCTTAGAACACGAGCTAATCTCCCCAACCATACCTTTGAGCCACTTTGCCTCCTTGAATGCCTCGGTAATTGCCATGAACTCCGCTTCCGTAGTTGAAAGAGCTACAACATCTTGTAGCGAAGATTGCCAACTCACGGCCGTACCTCCCAAGGTAAACACATAACCCGAAGTTGATTTCCGATCATCCAAGTCTCCACCATAATCCGAATCACAATACCCAATCACACCATTTGCATCTTGACCAAACTCCAAACAAATGTGTGAGGTACTTTTCAAGTACCTTAGAAGCCATTTCAAAGCTTCCCAATGCCCTTTCCCGGGCCTTGACATATAACGGCTCACCATGCTCACCGCTTGAGCAATGTCCGGCCTAGAACATACCATGGCATACATCACACTCCCAACGGCACTAGTATAGGGGATGTGAACCATGGCCCTTTCTTCTTCTTCGGATTGAGGACAAAGCTCCTTTGAGAGCTTGAAGTGAGAACCGAGAGGAGTAGAAACGGGCTTTGCATTGCTCATTGAGAATCTCTCAAGAACCTTCTCAATGTACCTCCTTTGGCTAAGGTACAACGCCCCCTTAGATCGATCTCTCCAAATCTCCATCCCAAGTATCTTCTTGGCTTCACCAAGATTCTTCATATCAAACTCACTACTCAACAACTTCTTTAAATTGTTGACCTCAATCAAATGCTTGCAAGCAACCAACATATCATCAACATAAAGCAAAAGGTAAATGAAGGAACCACTTACTAGCTCTTTGTAGTAGCCACAACTATCATAGGAGCTTCTTGTGAACTCATGAGCCAACATAAACGAATCAAATCGCCTATACCATTGCCTAGGAGATTGCTTCAACCCATACAATGACTTCACCAAACGGCACACATGTTCTTCTTTCCCTTCAATCTCAAAACCTTCCGGTTGCTTCATGTAGATTTCCTCCTCCAAGTCCCCATGGAGGAAAGCGGTCTTAACATCAAGTTGGTGTAGCTCCAAGTCTTCCATAGCTACCAAGGCAAGCAAAACTCTAATGGACGAGTGCTTCACAACCGGTGAAAATACTTCATGAAAATCAACACCCTCAACTTGAGTGAAACCCCTTGCCACAACTCTTGCCTTGTAGACGGGACCTCCCGAATCCGGTGTACCATCTTTTCTCTTGTACACCCATTTGCACCCAACGATCTTCTTCTTCTTAGGTGCAACAACTAACTCCCAAGTATCGTTCTTGTGCAAAGACTCCATTTCTTGCTTCATTGCCAACAACCACTTGCTTGAATCGGGTAGAGACATTGCTTCCTTGTAGGAGCATGGATCATCAAAGGTCTCTACCTCATTTGCCACGGTGAGAGCATATTGCACATAGTCACACTCCTCAACATATCTTTGAGGAGGCTTGATTTACCTTCTTTGTCTCTCACTAGCAAGTGTCTTGCGTTGGGTTTGTGGTGAACCCTCAACATGCCTCTCTTGAGTGAGAGCATCATCATGTGAAGCACTTTCAAGCTCCACCTTCTCCTCGGTGTCATGAGATGAACCTACATCATTACAAATAGCAAGCTCCTTCTCCGGAGTGATCATATATGATTCATCAAACACAACATCTCTAGAAGTTATTACCTTCCTAGATTTTTCACACCAAACTCTATATCCCTTAACCCCCAAACCATAGCCAACAAATACACATTTTCTAGCTCTAGGTTCAAGTTTATCCTCATTTACATGAATGTAGGCCGGACAACCAAACACTTTCAAATTTGAATAATCACAAGGAGTTCCGAACCATACCTCTTGAGGAGATTTAAAGTTAAGGGCGGAGTGAGGAGATCGGTTCACCAAATAGCATGCCGTTGCAACCGCTTCGGCCCAAAACATCTTCCCCAACTTGGCTTGGGAGAGCATTCCTCTTGCTCTCTCTAGGAGAGTCCTATTCATTCTCTCCGCAACACCATTTTGTTGAGGCCTCCCAACACAAGTTCTATGACGAACAATGCCTTCATCAAGACAATACTTAGTGAACTTCTTTTCAACAAACTCTAGGCCATTGTCGGTTCTCAAAACCTTGATCTTCTTGTCGGTCTTCTTCTCAATCATAGTCTTCCATTGAAGAAACACATCAAACACACCATCCTTGTGCTTGAGAAAGAACGACCACACCTTCCTAGAGAAATCATCAATTATTGTGAGCAAGTAACTACAACCACCCAAAGAAGTCTTCCTAGAGGGACCCCACAAATCCGAATGGATGTAATCAAGAGGTCCTTTGGTGTTGTGTATTGCGGGCTTGAAGCTAACCCGCTTGTGTTTACCAAACACACAATGCTCACAAAAGCCAAGGTTGCCAAGCTTCACATTATCTAGCAATCCTTGCTTGCAAAGTTCGGACATTCCTTGCTCTCCCATATGGCCAAGCCTCAAATGCCAAAGCTTGGTATCATCGTCACTCATAGTGCCGGTGGAGATATTTACCGAACCACTAACCATGGAACCTTGTAGCACATACAAGCTTCCCCTTTTAATACCTTTCATCAACACAAGTGCACCCCTAATAACCTTCAATACTCCACCTTCCGCTATGTACTTACACCCATTATTGTCAAGAGTACCAAGAGAGATCAAGTTCTTCTTCATTTCCGGAACATGGCGGACTTTGGACAATGTTCTAACCGTGCCATCAAACATCTTGATATCCACGGACCCTATGCCAATCACCTTGCAAGTTGCATTGTTTCCCATGGTGACCGTGCCTCCATTATACTCCTCATATGAGGTGAACATGTCTTTGTAGGGTGTCACATGAAAAGAACATCCCGAGTCCATTATCCATTCACTCTTGCTCTTGAGCCTATCATGAGTAACAACCAAAGCTCCACTTTCGCCATCGGAATCAACATAGCTTACATCGGCGGAGTTCATGGGTTCCTTGCCTTTCCCGGGCTTACTATCCCCCGATTGCTTGTTTTTCAACTTATAGCATTCGGACTTAATGTGCCCCTTTAGATGACAATAATTACAAGTCTTGTGCTTATTAGAATTGGGCTTCTTCGACTTAGAACGCCACCTATTCTTACCACCATTACCACCTTGACTAGTAGATGCAACATCATTTGATCTACCCCTAAAACAAGCCATCACTAGAGTTTGATGATTTAGATGTCAATTGATTATCAATCAGCTCCCTTTGTTTCAAAGCATCCCTAACATCATCAATACTCAAATCATCTCTACCATACAAGATAGTTTCCCTAAAATGCTTGTATGAAGATGGTAATGAACACAACAACCAAATAGCCAAATCTTCATCATCCAAAGTCACATCAATATTTTGAAGATCCATCACAATAGAATAAAACTCATCAATATGAGACTTAAGAGAATTACCTTCCTCAAGTCGAAGGTCATACAATCTACTCTTGAGTAGAAGTCGGTTGGTGACACTCTTTGCCATGTAAAGAGACTCCAACTTCAACCATAGACCCGCCGCGGAATCCTCCTTAGCAACTTCCCTCAATACTTCATTCGAGAGGCAAAGTTGTATAGCCGATAAGGCCTTCAAATCCACTTCTTCCCATTTCTCTTCGGTCATAGTAGTAGGCTTCTTCACCTTGCCCTCTAGAGCCTTGTGAACACCATTTTGAATCAAGATTGCCTTCATCTTCACTTGCCATAGTCCAAAATTAATGGACCTATCAAACTTCTCAATATCAAGCTTCATTGTTGACATATTCTTCAAAGAAATCAACTAGAAACCTCTCAAACCTTAAGCTCTTGATACCCATTGTTAGAAATAAATGCAATTTCTAGGACCTAGGGTTTGCTAGTTAACTTCAAGTTCAACAATAAATGCAAAGTTGTAAACTTTAAGTGAGAAGAGTAAGCAATAAAGAGAGACAAAGATTTAACGTGGTTCGGTCAATCTTGACCTACATCCACAAGCAAGAACCTTGGAGTTTTCTTTAGCCTCTCTAATGGAAGAATTACAATGGAGAAGGAGAGAGAGAGGAGGAGAGAGAGTGTTATCTTTTTGTGGCTAATTTTAATCTTAGGGTTCTAAAAGACTTTAGGATGCCTTATATATGACATCCTAAAGGTTACAAAATAACCCAAAACCCAAAACTTAAATCCCGGAAAAATCCGGATTAAATCGCAAAATCCCGAAACAGAGCAGGCTGCCCGGCCGACAGCCCGCCCGGGCCAGACAGCCCGCCCGGGCCCATCACCTGCCCGCCCGGTGCAGGTTTTACCCAAGAAATCTGCCTCGAAGGAAGAATGTAGGAGGAAGGAAACAGCCCGCCCGAGCTTGCCATCCGCCCGCCCGGGCTACACCGCCCGCCCGGGCCTTCCACCGCCCGCCCGGGCTGCTGCTCAATGGCCGGGCTCGGCTTCGCTTGACCGAGCTGAAGCTTCGAGCCTCTTTCTCCCCTTCTTCTTCGCTAAGAAATCAAGGCATATACTACAGTATTTATTTTATTTGCTGAATTATGTTACTATGCTATCTGGACTCGTATAGCCATGTTCGTGTTCAATGATTTTGGCCTACAATGAAGTATTCAAGTGTTCATGCCCGTGTCCGAGTGTTAAGGATCCGACACGGATATTTGAGGTGATCAAGTAAAGAAGACGATTCATTAACACAGTTTGTCTGTGTTGGTTCCATCTGCCTTGGTCAAGGAGAGTATTAAGTCTTGCCTGAATTAATTCATGTACTCCGTGTCTTATAAATTGCATGTGATAGATTAATACTGATAATCTATTTCTGGATCATTTAATCATATGGGCTCTGTTATCTGGTTGAAGCACATGCAAATAATGCAATGTTTTTGGCCACCCATTTCATGTTTATGCTAGGTTAGCTGGCAAATTTGGTGAATCGACACTAAGCTTGTTGCTAATGTCTATATATAACAGGCTTCTTAAAGTTGAGAGTGCTAGCTTGCAAGAAATTCGTACTTAGAATCACATCATTAATCTGAAAACACATACCTGCAATATGAAAGGTATCTTATAAAAAGAGTAGATTAAAGTCAGATATTTAATGGTCCATAGTCGGAAGATGGTACATTTGTAATTACACTCTAATTTGAGTCCTATATTAGCTCATCTCCTGTTTGATATCTTGCTTAAAGAATGGAAAAGTCTCCGTTATTTGGGCTTAAAGAGTGTCCAGATTGATGTCTTTGGTAGTTGATCCCTTGATCATAAGAAAACCAAACTGTTCATCCTTCTATTTGAATCCCAACTTGCAGGGTATATCAAGTAGAAAGATTTGAAAGAGTAGAGTTTAGTAGTCTATTACTCCATACCTCATTTTGTAAGATTGATTCTGAAGTAGTATAAATGTGCTGCTATTTCGCATTCAGTAAATCAAACTTCACTTTTTCTATCAAAAAAAAAATCAAACTTCACTACTTCAGTGGTGCTTTGGTCAAGTTTACGGCTTCAAGCTTCCGCATCTCAGCTTACGTAGACCAACAATGAAGATTGTTACGGAGTAGTAATAGAAGTTTTTGTTCCAAGAGGTCGCCCATTAAGATTTAATTATTATGTTAGGCTAAAGAGAAAGTACACGCCATTCTAAAACCGCTGTAAATTAGGAAAATTACACGAAATGTTATCGAGATATGACAACATTCACAACTTCATAATGATTAGTGATTAACGTATCATTATGAAGTAGAGTCCTACTTCAACACCTATTAGGAATAACAGTCCTATTCCTAATACATATAACATATAGAGTCATAACACCCTCCCTCAAGTTGGAGCGTGCAAATTGCGAACGCCCAACTTGGACAACAAAAATTCAAATTGAGTCCTACCAAGTCTTTTGTAAAAATGTCTCGCTAACCGAAACTTGGTAGGAACATATGACGGACTCACTAGACCTTCGATCACTGCATCACGAACGAAATGACAATCAGCCTCAATATGTTTAGTACGTTCATGAAAGACGGGAAACCTAGCAATATATAACGCAGATTGATTATCACAATATAATCTCATCCCCCGGGATCTTTGAACTCCAAGATCATCTAATAATTGCTTTAGCCACTTTAATTCACAAACAATAGCAACCATAGAACGATGTTCGGCCTGCAGAGATGACCGAGACACTGTAGGCTGCTTCTTAGTTTTCCAGGAGACAGGAGAATATCCCAACAAAACAAACCACCCACTCAGGATCTCCGAGTAATAGGACAACTGGCCCAATCAGAATCACACCACCCTTCAAGACGGAGATCACTATCAGAACGAAATAATATACCCTGTCCTGGATTTTTCTTCAAATATCTAACCACTCGCAGAGCGGCCTCCCAATGAACAACCTTAGGAGCCTGCATAAACTGTGACAAAATGTGAACAGAATATGCCAAATCAGGTCTAGTAACAGCAAGATAAATCAACCTATCAGCCAAAGCGAGCTGATGGTGTCTGTTCCATAGGAAACTCAGCTGGCTTGGCGCCAAGTAAACCGGCCTCGAGATAATATCCAAGGCATATTTTCGTTGACTCATAAAAAATTCCCTCACGGCCCCCGGCAATTTCAAGGCCTAGAAAATACTTCAAAGCCCCTAAATCCTTCATTTTGAAACATTGCCCAAGATAAGCTTTGAAGTTCGAGAAAGCTCCCCGATCATTCCCCCGCAATAATCATATCAACCACATAGATAAGAACATTCAGCTGAATATTTTTTCTGGTCAAAGTGAACAAGGAATAGTCAGAATAAGACTGCTTAAACCCATAGGTTTTTAAAGCAGTGGCCAACTTTGCAAACCAACACCTAGGTGCCTGCTTCAAACCATACAATGATTTTTTCATCCTGCACACCAGATTAGTATTACCTTCCTGAAAACCAGGAGGTATTTTCATATATACTTCTTCCTCCAAATCACCATGTAAAAATGCATTATGAACATCCATCTGATGAATGTCCCATTTTTTCACGGCTGCAATAGCTAAGAAAGTACGAACCGTTGTCATTTTTGCGACAGGGGCAAAAGTTTCGTTATAATCAATTTCTTCCACCAGATGATGACCAAATATAACCAATCTGGCCTTTAACCTCTGCAATTTTCCCTACTCATCATATTTTTCTGTGTACACCCACTTACTCCCCAAGGCCTTCTTGCCGGGAGGAAGAGGTTGCAATTCCCAAGTGCCTTGATCCTCCAAAGCTTTTATCTCAGCTCCCATGGCTTCACGCCACCCTTCATGCTTCATAGCTTCTTTAAATGACTTTGGAGGGTTCCCTGCAGTTATAGCAGCTAGAAATCTGCGATGTTTATCAGAAAACTTTTCACAACTAACATAATGTGTAATAGGATAAGGAGTACCTGAGGACGTCGATGAAGAAGGTGCCTGAGCAGATGAACTTTTCTTTTTCACTATAGTATGAGTCACATAGTCCTGCAATCTTTTATTTGGTAGTTTGGTACGTCGACCCCTGCCCAACACCTGAACACCACTCTCCACACCATCCTCACATCTTCCCCCTTGGGGTTGCGCCCCACAAGGCGCCTGAATACCTTACATTTTGTGATCTCCCACGCCAGGCAACACACGAGACATACTAGCCTCGGCAACTCCGTCGACCACAGGCTGGGGCCGTCATCGAGACCCACACCTACACCCTGTGCCCCACCCTCCGTTGCACCAATCCGGCACGGGAACCGCAACAAGAGGCATGGGGATCTCCTCCTCACAATACTCCATATCCACAACATTGTCATTCGAAACCGTCAATGGGTCATACAAACTAAATGGAAATTTGTGTTCAATAAACTTCACATCCCGAGAAACAAAATATTTCTTGGTGTCTAAGTCATATAATTTCCATCCTTTCTGAGTGTAGGAATAGCCAACAAAGACACATCTACGACTCCTACTTGCAAACTTATCACCACCATGATATAAATTATAGGCATAACACAAACAACCAAAAATACGGATATCTGTCATCGTAGGGGGTTTCCCAAACAAACATTCATAGGGAGTTTTATAATCAAGAATGACAGATGGAGTTCTGTTAATTAAATGACAGGCTGCCTGGAGACAATCCCCCCAAAATCTCAAAGGAAGATTAGCCTGAAATCTCAAAGCCCGTGCAATATTTAAAATATGCCTATGTTTCCGTTCAACCCTGCCATTCTGTTGGGAAGTTTTAACACACGAAGTTTGAAATATGATCCCTTGTTGCACAAAATAAATTTTCAGACAATTAAATTCAGTTCCATTATCACTGCGCATACATTTAATTTTCTGATTAAATTGTCTATCAACCAAAGCCACAAAGTACAGAAACATAGTCTCAATCTCCAATTTATTATATAGTAAATATGTCCAAACAGTGCGGGAAAAATCATCTACTATAGTTAAAAAATAAGAGGCACCACAGGAAGACTTAGTATGATATGGGCCCCATAAATCACAATGAACTAACTCAAAAATTCGACTAGCTCTACTATCACTGTAAGGAAAACTAGTTCTAGGTTGATGGGTGCGGAAACACACATCACACCCATCTTTATTGCAACTACTAATGCTAGATTGACTCACACAAGCTAAATGCCGCAAAACTTTCTCCGAAGGGTGACCCAAACGCTTATGCCAAATATCTATCGAAGCAACGCCATCCACAGCCATTATCATCACCTTAGGAACACCTCGGAAAAAGAAAAGTCCATCTTAGGCTCACCCGCTCCAATCGGCGTCCTCGTCGTGCGGTCCCGTAATACACATAACGTTTTAGTGAATTGAACAATGCGGTTTGCAGAATCTAACAACTGCGAGATGGAAATTAGCTTACAATCAAGATTAGGCACAAATAAAACATTCATAATTTTTAGATTTCCAGGAAGAATCACATCTCCCTCATGAGTAGCCTCTGCTGAACTACCATCTGGCAAACCAACTGGACATCCATTAATTTTCCTGGCAGTTTTGAAGTGCGAAAACGTGCCTGTTACATGATGGGTAGCACCAGTATCTAATATCCACATAGACTTACCGTTCAAACGATCTTTGGGTTTAGGTAAGTTCAGCAAATCCAAAAGATTTTGCCATTGTTCAGTAGTAATGGCAGCAAGCCCAGCACTCACCGGGTCGCGCGGTTGAGAGGTCGAAGCACCCCCCACCGCTGGTTTTGTCAGTCGAGCCACCTGCCACAGCTTTGTTGGCACGCGTAGGTCCAGCACCGCGACCCCCACGGCCACGGCCAGACCGGCCTCCACGGGCGGCAGCACCTCCACGCTGGCCACGGGGCCGATCACCCCACCAATCCGGGTATCCAATTACTTGAAAGCAATTTGCAGCATCATGTCCCTCCTTGTGGCAGTGAGTACAGAGGAGAGCATCACCAAAATTGCGGTCTTTAGGTCGAGAATCGACCTTGAACGCGAGAGCCTCACTCGGCGAGGGCAGCGACGAGGCACTCGGTCCTCTCAAGTGATCTTCCTGTGCGACGTAGTGATACGCGCGAGTCACCGTAGGCAAGGGTCCTGCGCGAGAAGCGTCGAACGGAGCGGGGCATACATATTATCCAAGCTAATAAGAAAACGATGTAGGCGATTGTGGGCTCGAGATTGTTCAAAGAATTTTAGAACCTGGCAACTCGAGCCACCAGTGGCACAGGTCAACACCACCTCTTGGGAGGCGAGTTCATCCCACAAGCGTTGGAGGCGGCCATAGTAATCGACCAACGATTCTCCTGATTTTTGCTTGCAATCGCTAATCTGGGATTTGAGTTGACAAATCCGAGTGCCATTAGAGACACAAAAGCGTTCCTTCAAGTGCTTCCACAGTTCATGGGCATCCTCAAAGCAAGAAACCGACGAGCGCAGGTGAGGAGATAGCGTGTTCAGCAGCCACGACGAGAGCATCGAATGGACGGTGCTCCAGTCAGCAAGTTTGTCGGCAGAAGTCGGTTTGGGGACGGTTCCATCAATAAAACCAAGCTTACGCTTGCGTCAAGGGACATACGAATCGCACGAGACCATTAGTCAAAGTTATCGTCTTTGAGTTGAATGGGAGTAATTATATTACCTGGATTATCATTCGAACCCAGAAAATATATGGGGTCACGTTTCGAAGGGGTAGCATCATTGTTTTCCGTCATGATGACACTACGAGGGCCACGAGAATACGTCCGAAGTGGAGTATCAATGGTGCGAGATTACAAACGAGCAGCCAATCGAGGAGGCTGCAGTTCACTGGGAGCAAGTTTTGGTTCGAAGGCTACAAAGAAGAACTTCGAAAAAAAAAAAATCGACTCTTGGTTTCCAGGTCAGATGTGTTTTGGTTTGTCAGATTTTGGTAGAGAGGATTTTCAGATTTTTAGCTCTTGATACCATGTTAAATTTAGTTCAATTTCAGTCATCCTTCTCATTCATCTCAGAATAATATTTATACAACCTATTAGTAGAGTCCTACTTCAACACCTATTAGGAATAACAGTCCTATTCCTAATACATATAACATATAGAGTCCTAACATTCCTAGATAACAAAAGTCAGATGATGGGAATCATAAGAATTCCAAGGGGCTCCTTGACCATAGTGCATCGTAAGTATGAATTTGTTTCACAAAAATTCTTTCACTTTTCATTCTTATGGTAAACTTTCAGAAAATTTCATTACAACACAGTACAAAATCAGGAATTAGCATATAGATAATCATTATACCACATCTAAACTCTAGTAGTAATATGAGTTAACTATATACGTGGATTCTTGGAGTCTACCCATAATAGAGGTGAGCAAACTCCGGGTCGGGCTAACCCACATGCCCGAAAGTCGGACTTTTCGGCTAAAAGAGTGGGGTTGAGTCGGACATTATTTTCGGGCCAGATTTAGGCTTAAGTTCAGAAGGCCTGAAAATTTCTAGTAAAAGGGGCTTCAGGACTAATCGGATGGACCATTCGAGCTCGAAATCGGGTGGGCCAGACTCCTTTTAATCACCTTCACTCATACTGATAGGCGTGTCGCGCACCTAACAAAAATAAATAACCTAACTAATCCTCCTAACTATGTAGTAGGGTAAGTCAGAGTCGATCCCACAGAGAGAAAGTTGTTCTATGATTAGCCCTTAAGTAATGGTAAGACTAAAGTAGATTTAATATCAAGAATAATGGTGGAATAAACTATACTAATCAATCTATAAATAAAAGACTCTATAGTTAAGTATCCCCACTAGCATGAATTAATACAACAATAATTTCTACCCCAAACTAGTCAATTAAATGCTCACAAGGAAAAGTACACCCTATAAAATACCATAAACCTCTCCCGAGTATCTATGGCTTCTCTAATATGCACTCAAGCCTAATCCCATGGAATCATGCAAATTAAATACATTAAACGCGACACTCTAACTTCCTAACAATCCATTCTACCTACTCCCGTGGAGAACTTCATGTCCTTAATTGAAATATTCAAATCCGTCAAAACCCAACTCCCGTTGTGATCAAGACAAAGAAATCATAACAATACTAGTTATCCCTAATCTAGTATTGGAATATGCACAATCAATTAAGCAAGAACAATTCAACAATTAGTTTGGGAATTTAAAGAAATAATCATGAATTAATTCACACTAGGGTTCAACTTAACCATAGATTACAAAACAATGTAAGCATAATTGAAATAAATAAAGAAAATAGAGAAGAATAATGAAACATCATAATATAAAACAAGAAGAAAAGAAGAAGAAAAGAGATACTTGAATTAATGGAAGGAAGGTGGAGTCTTGAAGAACAATGGAGATCTACAAGTTTCTCTCTCTAACTTCTCTCTCTCTAAACCCTAAGTATAAACTAATAATGATGATATAATTACAAACTCCCAAAACTCTCCTCGAAAATAAGGGTTAAAGTCCTATTTTTATGCTAAGATTAACATAAACCGACATAAGTTAGGTCACGCGGAAGATACGACATTACAGCAGGTTGCACGGGCAAGCAACATATTGCACGGGCGTGCAGGGTCATGCACGGTCGAGCGAAATCTCGCTCGGTCGTGCGAGCGAGCCGAAGCTTCAGTGACTTTTGATTGCAGGTTGCACGGCCGAGCAGATATCCGCACGGGCGTGCGGTCGAGACAGTGGCTTCAGCTCAACTTTGAACAGATATAACTTTTGATGGAAAGCTTTGTTTCACACATGCAATATATCGTTGGAAAGCTCTTGAAGTCTAGTTTCCAATCCAGTTGGAATTACCTCATTATCATTCTTGAGTCAAAAGTTACGAGTGAAATGGTGAAGAGGTGTCATATTTCGCACAAGTACACAAAGTCATGTGTATCTTCTTCACTTTCAATCCGTTTTGGGCACATGATATATCGTTTTGAAGGTCATCTACGCGCCTAAATCATCATGTCCTCAAATAGGAGTCCAAAGTACCTGAGATTACATCAAAAGACCAAACAACCCGTGAAAGCATCGTAGCTTACGAAAATGGACCTAAATATGCATAAATGCAAGTAAATGCTCTAATACTACATGAAAATGCACCCTAATATGCAAATAAATGATGTTGGAATATGCACTTATCAAACTCCCCCAAGCTAAACCATTGCTTGTCCCCAAGCAATAAGACATAAACATTGGAAAAGAAAGACGACCTACAATATAGGACTACAACAGCGCTAAACACTCAACTGAAAACACAAGAGATAAAATCACTACACAAACCAAGCATCAATACAAGCTCGAACAAAGCCGCATAGCATGCCATGTATCGCAATCGACTCTCCAATCATACCACATACCATCTCTCTCAATTTGGATTTAACCAAACCTGACAGACCTCACTATAGTCATGTGCGCTCAAATCGCTCATGTGTTTAAAGGATAAATGATAACACTCAACCTAAAACAAGTCGACTCAGATGAAACATAAACTCTTTAACTTTGACTTTTTGACTCACTTAATACTCAACAATACAATACACAATGATCAAGAGGACTTTTAAGGGTTGTAATGGGGTTGAGGTTAAAGGTATAGAAAATAATTTGGGAAATGTGGTGGAAAAACCAAGAAGGGGGAGCATTATATAACTGAAAACATGACCAAGAAAGGTCACAACAACTCCGTGCAACAACCAACAATCTCCAAATATAATCAACAACACTTTTCACTCAAGAAATTCAATCATAACCCTTTTTATTTCACTTTATTCACAACTTTTTTTTTTCTACTTCTTTTTCATTTCATTTTTCACCTTTTTTTTTTTTTTTTTCGAACTTTCAATTCAATTTCAAAGCTCACTAAACATACTTTTCCATCCTTCTAAACTACAAATAGAGCACTTCAATTCAATACAAACCAAACCAAAACTAATACTCGCTCCCCCAAGCTAGGCTTAGGACAAATATCGAATGAGGCCAATGGCTTGTAATGTAGGTAGCAATCAAACATAGTCAGAAAGGCTCAGCGGGGTTAGAGGAAGGATAATATGAAAACAAGAATAACTCTGGAGCTGAGATCATGAAATAGAATGCCTCAATCATATCAAAATGTATGCACTAGCAAATATCAAGGAGTACTAAGTCAAAATCAAGATCAATGCGACAACTAAGGAACTAATCACACATGAAATAACATAACTGACACATATACGTCAGTTTATAGGCACAGAAGCTCACTTCGTTTAAGGTGTCTGCACAATAAAGTTAAATCGAGCCAGAGAGAGATCAATCAATCTTACCACAAACAATCAATTGCGAAACAATCGTGCTATGAAGAATCATGAACAAGATGAATTATGCTTTGGAATTGTAGTAAAATATCAGCAAGGTTCTCAATAAGTGCTAGCAATAGTCCCATAGATGCAACTAAAATGACATGAAATCTAATATGAGATGAAATATGCCAATGCAACTATGAAAGCAATACAATGTTTTTGGTTACACGTAAACTCCCACTCCTAGTGAGCGGTACAAACCGTGCAACATCCTACGAAAGCAATGAAAAAAAACTACTCTAGATGCAACTAACATGCGCTAAGTAATGATGACAAACATCCTCCCCCAAGCTAAATGACACATTGTCCTCAATGTGAACAAATAGGAATTAAATGAGGGAGAGGTACAACTTACAAAAGGGGTGGGTAATCAAAGGGAGTGTCAAAAAGCATCGACACCTCCACCACAATCGATAGTTGTAATGAGGCAGTGAACTTAGCCAAAAAAAAATTGGCTATGCTTGTACCTAGCAACAGACTTCGTCACACATTAGCAAAGTTAGTCAAACCAAAATAAATAAAAAAAATGAACAAAGTCGGGTTGCCTCCCGATAAGCGCTGATTTAAGGTCTTGCATGACCGTTTAAGACTAGTAGATCACTCATAATAGTTCAATGCTCTAAGAAGCTTATCATATGTTCTGCAAACATCTCGAGCATATTATATAAGAGTGGAAAGGAAAAATGAAAAAAATTAGTACTAAAAAATTACTAAAACTACAAAAAGAAAAATCAAAGGAAAAATTATATTTACAAGAAGAAGAAAAAGAAAAATTGTTAGTCTTTTTTACATGACTCAAAAGAAGGAAAAGAAACTAAATTTACATTATTTACATTATCATAAAAGTCATTCAAGAAGGGAGGAAGAAGGAACGATGGAGGATATAATATAGGGGAAGAAGGAATAAGATCAAGTTTTTTAGAAAAAGGAATATGAGACTCAAAAACTATAGGTGGTACCGATAAAGACTCATAAATCACTTCACTCTCGACTTGACTTTTCTCCAAAGAGGAAATTTCAACAAAGGGCTCTTCCTCCTTTAAAATATCCATCACATTGCTCTCTCCTATAATTTGATCATCATCCTCATAACTCTCATTCTCTATACAACCGGCATCATCAACATCATAAATATACGGTTGGGGATGAGAATTTTGAGTGTAATAATCAAATTCATATTGGGGTGAGGGGTTAAAATCATTCACTAACGTCACATCACACGAAGAAAAATCATGTGAAGTAGATTGACAATTTGAGCAATAAGGAGGTGTTGTAATATGCATCTCGGATGAAAAGGATGGTCTAGAAGATAAAGACATATCCCACTCATAATTATTCTGAGCCAACCACTCAATTTGATCCCAACAATAATCAGGTGACTGAGATAAAAATTGACCATTAGACATAGACTCCAACACCTCCCTAGTTTCTTCATTTAAACCCTCATAAATCACTAGGCACATATCCCAAATTTCAATTCCATGGTTAGGACCAACAAAATCGTCAAGTCTATAATAGTATTTCCAAAACAATTCATTCTCATATTGAGGAAAAGAAAAAATTGCTCTAGAATAACTAGCAAAAATATTGGGTTCATGGAACATGTATGGTAATTCATGAGAACTCATGCAAAAATTGGGAGAATTTTGATATGATGCATCAAAACTATAAACATGAGAACCACAAGAATTATGACTATGGTGCCTATCAGAAGAATTATCCCCATCAAAATAATAATATGACTCCATGATACGAAAAAAAGAAAAGAAAAAAAAATATATTCACAAAAGAAAGGAAAAAAAATATATACAGTCTAGTCTCACCAAAAAAATAAAAACTAAATAAAACAAACTATCTCCCCGGCAACGACGCCAAAATTTGATAGGCGTGTCGCGCACCTAACAAAAATAAATAACCTAACTAATCCTCCTAACTATGTAGTAGGGTAAGTCAGAGTCGATCCCACAGAGAGAAAGTTGTTCTATGATTAGCCCTTAAGTAATGGTAAGACTAAAGTAGATTTAATATCAAGAATAATGGTGGAATAAACTATACTAATCAATCTATAAATAAAAGACTCTATAGTTAAGTATCCCCACTAGCATGAATTAATACAACAATAATTTCTACCCCAAACTAGTCAATTAAATGCTCACAAGGAAAAGTACACCCTATAAAATACCATAAACCTCTCCCGAGTATCTATGGCTTCTCTAATATGCACTCAAGCCTACTCCCGTGGAATCATGCAAATTAAAGACATTAAACGCGACACTCTAACTTCCTAACAATCCATTCTACCTACTCCCGTGGAGAACTTCATGTCCTTAATTGAAATATTCAAATCCGTCAAAACCCAACTCCCGTTGTGATCAAGACAAAGAAATCATAACAATACTAGTTATCCCTAATCTAGTATTAGAATATGCACAATCAATTAAGTAAGAACAATTCAACAATTAGTTTGGGAATTTAAAGAAATAATCATGAATTAATTCACACTAGGGTTCAACTTAACCATAGATTACAAAACTATGTAAGCATAATTGAAATAAATAAAGAAAATAGAGAAGAATAATGAAACATCATAATATAAAACAAGAAGAAAAGAAGAAGAAAAGAGATACTTGAATTAATGGAAGGAAGGTGGAGTCTTGAAGAACAATGGAGATCTACAAGTTTCTCTCTCTAACTTCTCTCTCTCTAAACCCTAAGTATAAACTAATAATGATGATATAATTACAAACTCCCAAAACTCTCATCGAAAATAAGGGTTAAAGTCCTATTTTTATGCTAAGATTAACATAAACCGACATAAGTTAGGTCACGCGGAAGATACGACATTACAGCAGGTTGCACGGGCAAGCAACATATTGCACGGGCGTGCAGGGTCATGCACGGTCGAGCGAAATCTTGCTCGGTCGTGCGAGCGAGGCAGAAGCTTCAGTGACTTTTGATTGCAGGTTGCACGGCCGAGCAGATATCCGCACGGGCGTGCGGTCGAGACAGTGGCTTCAGCTCAACTTTGAACAGATATAACTTTTGATGGAAAGCTTTGTTTCACACAATCAATATATCGTTGGAAAGCTCTTGAAGTCTAGTTTCCAATCCAGTTGGAATTACCTCATTATCATTTTTGAGTCAAAAGTTACGAGTGAAATGGTGAAGAGGTGTCATATTTCGCACAAGTACACAAAGTCATGTGTATCTTCTTCACTTTCAATCCGTTTTGGGCACATGATTATCGTTTTGAAGGTCATCTACACGCCTAAATCATCATGTCCTCAAATAGGAGTCCAAAGTACCTGAGATTACATCAAAAGACCAAACAACCCGTGAAAGCATCGTAGCTTACGAAAATGGACCTAAATATGCATAAATGCAAGTAAATGCTCTAATACTACATGAAAATGCACCCTAATATACAAATAAATGATGTTAGAATATGCACTTATCACATACATATGGTTTACTCCTCCGACTTCTGTAACTGAAAGATTTCTACCTCCTCCGTAACATAATAACTGCAACAAATGGGTATTATTTATGAGGTATAAAATATTCATTTGTTGCACTTATTTTGTTACGAAGGGAGTACAATTGTTTTTGGCACAGTTTCCTAGAAGAAATCCAAGGCTTGGATTAAGAGTACGGAGGAGAGATAAAGTGTGGAAGCAATAGCATGCAACCAGCCACCTGCACCACCACCAGCAGCCACCAGTCCACCCTAAACTCACCTTCATCCTCCAGCCCACCACCCTAAACTCACCATCTTCTCAAATCGTACCACCCCAACACCACTCCACCAAATAGGGGAAAAATGGTACTTACTCAACGATTCATCAGGTTTTGTTTATTTTTCCCGTGGTGGTACAGACGGAGAGGAACTTTTCATGCAAGACCGGGTGGTGGTGGTTTATCATAAGGCATTCTTCGCAAAAATCAGGCCAATCTTTATAAAGAAGAGGTTGTTTAATGGATCCCAGCCAGATGGACGCTTTATTCTTCTTTGTGATATCCATCATGACCAATATACGAGTAAAACGGACTTTAGTTTTCTTTGATAGATTTCATATCTGCTCGAATGAACGAACCCAAACAGTCACCAATTACTTAGCATGGACTCCACTAAAAATTCAACAGGGATCTCCGGTAAATCTACCCAAATAGGGAACGAGGTTGACCCTAGTATAGGATGCTTTGAATCCCGGGGCCCATTTTGCACCGATATGAACTTACCATTCAAGAACCATGGACCGGACGCAATAACTCTATTGGCTTCTTCAAAAGTCGGAAGCTTAGACGAAAAGAAACCCTTACCTAGAGGCATGGTCTTTGCATTCCCCCAGAAACTTTTCAAAATTTCCCAATGTTCGAGCAAAATAATATGATGAGAAAGAGTGGCCACATGCTTTAGAGATTACGACGCAACCCATGGAGAACATAGGCTTTTGTAGGTTTCCTCGAGAGATGGGCATGAAGACGTCTTTCCCCTCATCGAAAGAGGGTGAAGGGGAGATAGCCAAAGGGGTTGGCCCCAAGAACTGGAGGTCAGAACGCAACGAGTCTTTAAACGACTTTGGAGATTGCCGAGCTTGCACTTCATCACCGACGACTCCATCGAAGCTTCGGGGGGTACCTAGGTGTCAATCTGGGTTATTAGGTGGAGTGCAGGTTGGCCCGAGTTGGGTCGAATGTGTTTGAGTCGAGATCGTGCGACCAAACCTTTTCTCGGATCGAGTGTGGGTTGGGTCGGACCTACTTAGGTCGGATCAAGCCCGACCAACGTATACTCGGGTGCGGTTGGGTATGAGTCGAGACCATTTCGGTTCGGCTTAAATCGGATTTGAGTAGACATAAGTCGGGTTCTAAATGGGTTTGTGCGGATCAAGTTGGAGTCGAGAGGGACTTGGGTCGGCTCGGGCCACCGTGTTTGGATGGACTTGGGTCGGCTCACGTCGGATTCGGGTGGAGTTGGAATGGTCCATTATATGTTTGAGTCACTTAGTTTCTAGTCATTATCGATATCGATCGAAGTTCGGGACGACACACACATATTTGTGTGCGCGACAACGCGAGAAATACATAAATGAACAACTTAATAAAATTGCCCAATGTTAACTATAATCATATTATCAAATACTTCCTCCGTTCCATAATAAGTGAAACATAAGGATTGGCACAAGATTTAATAAACATCACTTTCAAAAGCCAAAAAGTCATAAAACAACCTTTTCAATATCAAAAGGAGAAGAAAGAAAAGCAAACCACACAAATTTGTGATGGATCTTTCTTGTCGTTTTGTCACTTTCTTTTTCCATTTAAGATATGTTTCACTTATTTTGAAACGTTAAAATAATAAGTGTTTCACTTATTATGGAACGGAGGAAGTATGTCAGAGATTTTATTAATAATAATTTTTTAATATCTTATATAGAAGTATTTATAAGAACATGAACTAAAGTTATGAGCAAAACATATCTGATTGATAATGTCAGGTCGGTAATAGGCTGAGTTGACATGGGTTGGATCTAAAATGGGTTTTCTTGGGTCTACTTGGGTTTGGGTCATTTTTTTTTACCACCCCCTATTTGAATTCGAACTTTTTTTTTTTGACAGGGAATTCAAACTTTTTTAGTGGACTCGGACTGTTGGATATTTTTGTAGCGGGTTTGGGTCGGACTTTTTCCTTCTAATCATGTCGTGCTATTCCTAAATACAAATATACAAATATACAATCACCCTTTAACGTGTCTTTCCTCTCCAGTCTCCACCTTATTGTAGAATCAAGAATGTATGTAGACTATTTGGTTACTTACAGAGTAGGAAAGAAATTCACAATCAAAGTAATAAATAAATTCCACCGTTCATCAACTTTCAATTCCCAACACTCTTCCTAAGTCTTAATTTCGCCTCTCAGTCTCTCTCGAATCTGAGAATCTCTCCATCAGAATTCACAAACTATTTTTTTCCTTTCGCTTCAATATTCACAACAAATTGGGTAAAAAGGGTCCTTGCTCGACGATTCATCAGTAAGGTTCTTCACCCTAAATACATTAAGTTCAACATTTTAAGACTATACATTTTCGGCTTTTTTTTTTATGCTGTTATTTGTTTGATGTTTCCAGGAATGTTGCCATTTGTGCTAGCATGCTAGTTTCTTCAATATTTCTGATGATCATTTTGTCTCCTTTATCAAATTTTGCCATTTGGGTTTCTCATAGCTAATAATCTTATTTCGATTTAATATGATGATATGATAGTCTGATAGATATCAGTTTAGTTTAGGAGAAAGTCTGAGTTAATCAACTTCACCTTGAGAAAATAAGCAAAAGAATAAAGTAACTTGACGCTAGGAGGAGTAGATTTGACAAAATGGAGAAGAAGGGTAAAGTTTTTGTGGGACATTTCCATTCTAATGTAAATATAAAGAACTGAAAATAAGAAAATAAACGAAAGTCTTGACGTTGATTTAATGGAGGGATACTACATATAAGTGATATAACGAATAATAAGTTTAAGGGGACAACTTGGAAGAAAAAAAAGAGGGTACCTTATCGAAAAGCCCAATGTTTTTTTATGTTTGACTGCATTTGTTTGCCAAAATAGTCATGTATGGTCTATTTGAGTGTATATTTAGTCATTATTTACAGCCTTTGAATCAAGGTGATTAACCTGGCAGCCATCGTTAGTTTAGTTTGTTTATTAACTAATTTGTGTAATTTATAGAGGATAGGATGGCAGAAATTGAAATGCAAGAGGATGCGTTGATTGAGATCTTGGCTCGGTTGCCCGTAAAATCATTGATTCGATTTACTTGTGTTTGTAAGTATTGGCTCTCTCTCATCAGATCCCCTGAATTTGCAACTAAACATTATGCTACTCGCTTGAGTTATCTGTCGGAAAACCATCATGAATGCGACTCTCTTTTATCCGTATTTCAACCTGCCAGTTCCATTTCCATTTTTTCTTATCAAGACCTCACCTTTCAAACTGCCTTTAAATTCAGACCTGCTGTTGTTTATGACCCACCACGTTTCGGTATCCATCATCGCGATATTATTTCAGATTGCCGCGTTTTCGGCCCATGTAATGGTCTCTTTCTTATCCAATTGCTGAAAGCTGCAACCCATATTCTGCTTTTGTTATGGAACCCGGCTACTAGAGAAGTTTTTAGACTCCCCTCTCTAAATGATTGCTATTGCTGTTCCGGTTTTGGCTTTGATCATGTAACCAATGATTACAAGGTTGTTTGTTTTCATGGTAACATGGCCTGTTCCAGGGTCGTATACTTGTATTCTCTTGCTACTAATTCTTGGAGGCAGCTTGATGCTGCTTTGAATGAAATTGATACCAGCAAGCATATGTACTATCCTTTTCTTTCTGCCTCCTCTAATGCTCGCATGTACCATTGGATATTGATTGATATTGGTCGATATGAAACTACCTATTCTCTTCTCTCGTTCGACATGGTTGATGAGGTATTTGTGCAGACCCCTCTGCCTACTGATGCAACAAGGTCTTGCGATATTCATGGGTTTTTGTATCAAGGCGCCAACCATTTATTCCCTACATTGTGTACAATGGAGAAGGACTTCGAGCAGGGTACAACAGGAATACATATATGGGCTCTCAAGGGCTATGGTCCAACAGGGCTTTGGAACAAACAACAGTATATCAGATTGCCTCAAGTGCTAAATTTCAGACTACCTATGGTGTTGTGGAAGAACAAGGCAATTGTGTCTAGCGATGGTGATACAGTGACTTCATATAATTTCATTACGCAAGAAATCAAATCGCTTCAAATTCCTGCAGAAGGGGATATTATTGGTTATACAGAGAGTCTAGTTTCTATAGCCAAATTTGTACGCCAACAACCACTAGCGGATGCGGATCATCCATCTGGAGGATTATTGCAGGATCTTCACCAGGAGGCAATGACCTTTTTCTATGTGCCACCAGGAGTACAACATGAAGATGATCAAGAAGATTCAGCGATAGAAACAATATTTCAACAATTGCTGCTTCAAGGGGAACTAATTCCAGAAAATGATGACGATGATTCCTCCACTGACAGCGCTTTCCTGAGACCTGAAGGAACAAGTTTCTTAGAATATGGCCCTATTGATACAGATACAGATCCAAAACTTGAACCTCTTAGAAAAATTGAGTGGCAAAAGTTATACAAGCTACCATATTGTCTTCGTGAACTCAATCAACCAATGATTTCCAACCCCTGCACATTCTAATTAGGCATTAGTCCTAGTCTATGTTCATTTATACAACTCTTGTAAGTTGTACTGCTGCTCTACTTGTTTGGGCCTCTCTTCTATGCTATTATATTTTTCTTCATAGATATTGAAATTCTTATATGCAGTAATTATTATGTTCTGCTGTTGAAAAGTTGAACTATTTTCTGCTAGAAAAACTTGTTTACCTTGCAGGGCTCTGCAGTGATTGAAATTTTGTTGAACGAGGTATGGGGTGACTATGTTTTTTACTGCAATAGTTACTGTTGCATAGGTGTCTTACCCATTCTATTTCTCTGTTTGAAATCTTGGTATATGTACGCAATTAAAATTTTTGTTTTAATTGTTTTATTTGCAAGCGTGGTTATATTCGTGTCAAGTACTTTCTTGCTTGGTTTCACACTATATCGCACCCCTGCAACTTTTGTTTTTTAGGGTGCAAACATCCTGCTATGTAAAGAAGAAAGTTATTGTAGTAAACAAGATCGATTTTTGAGAGCTGCCCTTCAAGGAACAAAGCATTATGGGAACATAAGGTCCCAAGCATTGCAACTCTTAAGAATACAATAATCTGCTTCATCATTTCCACATTTCCACAGTTGTTACCATGCTGTTTGTAGTTAATGCAACCATGCAGGTGTTCCATTGCAGAAGATATATACATCATGTTCGTTTAATCGTTTGTGCTGACTTGTTGGCTTAAAACACCACAAAGTATCCAACTATTTAACACTTCTGCTGACTCTTTTTTGATTATCTTCTTGCACCGTAATCGTCATTGGCTGAAACTTTACCTGGACTAGTCTCTGATTTTCTAATTTTTTGTTACTCCTGTTTGTGCTTATCAGATTCTTTTCACCCTTGTCTTCACCATGCGGGTAAAATGAAAGGAGAAATTGGCGTAAAATTTCAATTGTTGGATTGTGTAGACCTCTGCAGACTTCAATTTGGAGAGTTCTATTATCTCTTATATATAGTGATAGAGTATGTGCAAGAAGTGACCTAAACTTGAATCATATTAGGAATACAATAGGAAGCATACTATATTAGACAAATTACAGTTCTACCCTAAGAGATTTTTATTTTCTATGGCAGTCGAAATAGGGCGGAGGAGAAACGCTTAGAAGGGATCCGGAGATGTCATTAAATCGATGGCGGATTTAGGAATTGATCCGTGTGGGTTCGGAACTTATCCGGGTGTTAGATTAGCATCTATCTCACAATTTTTTCGAGACATGATTTGTGCATACATAATATGTTACTTTTAGGATAGTATGCCGATTGACCAAAGTCAATCCTCTAATTTAAGATTTTAGCGATTAGTATTTAAAAATTTTGAAGTCCATTAAAGGTTGTTTATTAAAGGTTGAGTTGAATAATATAAATTTATTGTCAATTAATGTTTATTAACAAAATTTTGAGTAAAACTAGCTAAACTAAAAGTTCTTAGATTCTAAAAGACTAATATAAAAATTGTAGGACCATGTCAAAAATGATAGTGTTCAAACTAACTTGGGACAAATATAAAATGAAAATATTCAAACTATTATGAGATGAATAGAGTATTATTTTCCATTATT
Organism: Beta corolliflora; assembly: GCA_947648045.1. Taxonomy (NCBI): domain Eukaryota; kingdom Viridiplantae; phylum Streptophyta; class Magnoliopsida; order Caryophyllales; family Amaranthaceae; genus Beta; species Beta corolliflora. Next base: position 156,360 of record CANSZD010002518.1, on the reverse strand, counting down.
ACATGTTTGATATGTATTGCACTCTATGTAAGAATGCAATTCAATAAAAAGAGAAAGTTAAGTGGGGCCGGGAATTGATCTCGCGTCCTTTGACAAAGTCTTCCTTAATTATACAGATTCTACCACCGAGCCACACAATGTTTTCTGAATTAAAGCGGCGCAGGTTTATTATATATTAACGTAAAGTTGTCATTTTTCAGCAATATTTCTTTTTTTTTTCCAGATTTTTGTGGATTCAGTTGAACCTACACTGGATCTGCCCCTACATCAAATTGAATCTGTGATGGAACATGAAGAGCCCAATTGACCTAATGCAACCTGAAGCCAAACAAAATGAATATTTATTTCAACATGTTTGTTGACATGGTGCTTCAATATTGAACCGGGTTACATGGGAGATATATAGCACTGTTATTATTGCAATAAACCAAAATAGCCTAACGAAGAGGGCAATAAAGCTCAAAAAGAAGATTAAGAAGACAACATGTCTTGGCAACAACATTAGCAAATATTGATATTCGGGATTTGCAATAGATCTAGAAAGAGTAGCCTAATGCTTAGTTAGCCCAGAAAATAAGTCATTCCTCCTTACAACAATAACCTAAGGTCGAACGACAAGTGTCAAGACACCCACCATCAACATTAGTATACATGATCAAATGAGACGGAGGACAAAGATATAAGTGCGGACCATGATTAAAATTCAAAGTACCTGAAAATATTGTTGTAGACACATAATCGTGTCTCTCATTTAAGGGCCCAATTATGATGAAACATACCACGATCTTAATTGGTCTGACCCAAGGGAAAAGCAGTTCGAAGAGCCAAACTATTTTTAAAAAGTGTTAAAGCGTATTTTAATGATCCAAAATCGTATTTTAAAGCCTACTTAATTATTCATGAAAATTAATTATATTTTGAGCCCAACTCTTTGAAAAGCCCAATTAATTGTTTAATAATAATTAATTGTTTTATTTTAATAAATAAATGTTTTATTCAAAGATATTTTTATAATTAAAATCGGATTTTATCCCGTAAAATCAGATTTTCGAAGTTAAAAGATAAAAGAAAATTGTCAAAACACGCTTTAATCAAAAAGCTGTCAAAAAGTGTGAAAAGCAAGGCGGTGCGCTTTGCGCACCAACTTGCACTGAGCGCACACGCCTGCCCGAGCGCACAAGCCTATGCCGAGTGCACAAACCTGCGTCTAGCGCACCGTAGTGCGTCAAGCGCACGAGCCTTAGACCTGTGTGTCACACAAACTCCTGCGCCTAGCGCACACTTTGTGCGACACGCAACCTATCCTTTCTATCTTTTTCAAAAGCGCGTACCACGTGTACGCATTTTATTGGTCATGTCGCGTCAGGCGCACCAATGTGCGCCTGACACGTGTGATTGTGCATCGCACATCCGCTTGCGTTTGGCGCAGCTGGCACGTGAAGCTCAAATTCCTTCTCCCTATAAATACTCTTCGATTTTACAAATCAAAAAGGGATCTTCACACTTAATACTTCGACTTTTATACACTTTACGAACACCTACGAAACCTCTCTACGAAATACATATTCTCTCTAAACTTTCATGCTTTCCAAATCTACAAACACATACAAACAAATATTTTCAAACATACATACAAGTTCAGATCTGCTGGCTTCACGATTGCTCGTCCCGAAGGTTGTCAATCTCTCAGATCCATGCCACGGTATAATCCTGAGGGTCCTTGAATAAATTCTTTATTTTTATATTGAAGTTACTAACGATTTCTTTTATGATGTAGATCTTTATAATAAAAAATCGTTGGGTTATTCTCTCTGGTAGCCCTTAACTATTTATTTTTCTCTGTGGTAGCTTTTCTTATGGGTTAATGTCCATGGTAGCCCTAAATTAATTAAAATGTTAGTAAAATAGGATTATTTAATGAAAAACGTTTAGTTAGTGTTAAAAAACGTTAGTTAGTATTAAAAAAGTTAGTTAGTGAGTTAACCTAACCCTAAACTCTAAACTAACCCTCTCCCCCACCCTTCCCCCACCCTCCCAGCAACACCCCCCTCCCACCACCCCTTCCCCCACCCTCCCAACAATCCCCCTCCCGCCACCGCCCGGTAGCCCCCTCCCCAAGCCCCGTGCAGCCCTCCCCCTCCCCGCCCCTCCTCCCCCTAACACCCGCGTCGTTTTCCCCTCCCTCCCCCCCTCCCCGTTCGATTCGCACATCCCCCCACCCCCGTCGAATTTCCGGTCGAGCAGGTGTTGGGGGAGGGTGCGAAAATCGAAGAGCGCCCAAGCTCACGCGAAATCGACGGGGTTGGAGGGAGGGTGCGAAAATCGACGGGGGTGGGGGGAGGGTTTGAATCGACGGGGGTGGGGAGGGGAGGGTGCGAAATCGGCGGCGAGGGTGGGGGGAGGGGGAAAACGACGCGGTGCCTGAGGTGGGGGGAGGGGCGAGGGGCTGCGCGGGGGCTTAGGGAGGGGGCTGGCTGGGCGGTGGTGGGAAGGGGGCCGCTGGGGAGGGGGGGCTGCTGGGAGGGTGGGGGAAGGGGGTGGTGGGAGGGGGGGTGGCTGGGAGAGTGGGGGAAGAGGTGGGGGAGAGGGTTAGTTTAGAGTTTAGGGTTAGGTTAACTCACTAACTAAGTTTTTTAACACTAACTAACATTTTTTAACACTAACTAAACGTTTTTCATTAAATAATCCTATTTTACTAACATTTTAATTAATTTAGGGCTACCAGGGACATTAACCCATAAGAATAGATACCAAAGAGAAAAATAAATAGTTAAGGGCTACCAGAGAGAATTTCCCAAAATCGTTCTTCTGTATATTCTAATCTCTACTCTTTCTATTATATGCTTGCCTGATTGTCCTGCTTACCTTATCATCACCTAACATGTTATTATTGTTAATCAAGACCTAAAGAACTGTTCTAACATTAATCAGATAATTTGGACAATTTGTTAGGTTCCCTGTAATTTTGATTGCATAATAACATATCACTAAAAAAATAGTCTTTTTATGTGTTTCGTGAACCAACCTAGACTAAATATTTTTAGGGTGCATGAAAATATTATTTGGTTATTCTATTGTATAAAAATTGACATGAACCGATATTCAGTAGAGGGCAGCAATGGGCGAATATGGTTCATTATGGCCGTGTTCGTACCCTCACCCCCGAACTCAATCTATATGGTTCATTGACCATCTATGGAATCAGGACGGGGAATCTACATTGGATATATATGTCCCTAATTTGTCCCTACGATTTTCCAATATCCAATTAGGTTTATGAGTCTTCCTCTGAAGACTTGTTGGCGACTTCAAAACATTATTCAATAAAACCTTAACAATGGGGTAGTCAAATACACGCTCACACCGCGTAGGCGAAATAAAAACACGCCTACAACTGCACACTTGGTCTTTGAAGCGTTGGAACGTGACTCACAAGCTAAGGATCATGCATAAATAAAGAGGAAAACTTGTTGAACCACAAAATACTGGTTAAAGTAAAGTAGTGTAATACACTTGTCAAACTTCGATAAAGAGTAGGTTCTTGCATAGATGAACCAATATCAACACCTAGCTTATAGTTGGTGTCCACAAGTGTAGCTACTACTGGCCGGCTTATAAGAGTTCATGCCTCCGCACTCTAGAATTTCCTACTACACTCCAATAAAGCTCTTCCTCTAAAATTAATTTTCTTATAAAATAATACAGAATTATCAACGCATTACAATTAATGAATTACTTCAAACTTAATGAAATATCCTGCTAACTCAGCTAGTCCAGCTGCTGCTGCTACTTGTAATAACTAATTCTACCTATCCTAACTACTTTCCTTAAATTCAGGAAAGTTGTAATAGTTAGTTATTAGCTTGCTGATGTGTCATAATGAGGTATTATAAGTATCTCTTAGAGCTGTAGAATTTATTCATTCAATCAAATACATAAATTTCTGATTCTCTTGTTTTCTCTCAATATCTCTCTACATTGATGAAACTGGAAATCATTTCATGGTATCAGAGCAGGAAATTCCTGCCAAAATGTTGAAAATTCCGCATCAAATTTGATCAGGTTCTTCATTTTATCACTTTTTCATTCAACATTCATGATGATCCTTCAGTAAGTTCCTTCCAAATTCTTCTGAATTTGAGATTCTTTGTCAAAATAAGTGATTAATTCTTGTTAATCACCTGATCTAGTTGAAAATTTTCATAATCAGATTCATTAATTGACTGAAATATAGTTCTATAAGTTTTGTTGATCAATTCTTGAATCAAATTCTGTTGATCAATCTTAGAAATCAAATTGTGATCAAATTCTTGATTTCTTTTCTTCAAAATCAAAGATATCATCATATTCTTCTTTCAAAATGCCAGAAAATTCTGAGAATTCTGAAACTCAATCTAGAGTAAATCCTATACAAGATCCTACATCTGTTTATTACATACATCCTTCTGAGAATCACACATCACCATTAGTTTCTGAGAAATTTGATGGAGAGAATTTTACTGATTGGAAAAGAGGAATGGTCCTAGCATTGTCAATGAAAAACAAACTTGTTTTTGTTGATGGAAGCCTAAGGAAACCAGCAATCACAGATCCATTGTTTAGTGCTTGGGAAAGGTGCAATAACATGATAATTTCATACATACTGAGGTCTTTGGACAACACTATAGCCAAAAGTGTGTTATACTTCTCAACAGCGAGAGAAATATGGCAGGACCTTGAGGATAGGTATTCTGTGATATCAGGACCTCAGCTGTACTCAATTCAGCAATCTTTAAAGCAAATTGAACAAGGTTCTTGTACAATAGCTGAATTTTTCACCAAAATCAAGGTGATTTGGGATCAGATTAGCACAGCAAGTCCTATTCCATATTGCACATGTAGTGGATGTTCATGTGATCTTTCCAAGCAATTTCTGAAGGCACAACAAGAAGAAAGGTTAATTCAATTCCTAATGAAATTAGATGGGAAGTACTCAGCTGTAAGAACAAACATCTTGATGATGAAGCCTTTACCATCTATTTCTGTTGCATATAATCTTCTGGTACAAGATGAAAAACAAAGAGCAATCACTTCACTCAGCAATCATACTTCAAACATGGCTTTTGCTGCTACTGATGACAGGAAAAATACAGACTATTCTGTATACAAAGGCAAAGCTACTTCCTACAATTCCAATGTTAACAGAAGAGCTTCTGGCACATCACTTTATTGTGATCATTGTAAGATGCCAGGGCACATTATGGATAAGTGTTGGAAGATCCATGGCTATCCAGCTCGTTTTGCCAATACCAGAAATAATAAGGGCAAAAGAGTTGCAGCAGTTGTCTATGATGATGATTCAGATGATGATCATGACAAAGAAGCTGCTCATCTCACCAAGGAGCAATACCAACACTTCATGAGCTTAGTAAAGCAAAACAAGGAAGTGCATAATGCTGCTGACACAGCTGTTCAACACTCTTCAACAGCTAATGTAGCAGGTACTTGTTTAATTACTTGCTTAAATTCAAAGTGGATAGTAGATAGTGGAGCTACTGACCACATCTGTTCCAATCTTGAATTGTTTACAACATATCAACCATTTGACAAGGAACCTAAAACAATCACAGTAGCAGATGGAAAGAAAGTTGAGGTGAAACATATGGGTACAGTGAAACTGGAAAATGGAGTAATATTGGACAAAGTTTTACATGTGCCTGGTTTACACTTTAATCTGATCTCAACACATAGGTTATGTATTGATATGAACTGTGACATCATTTTTTCACATGATAAATGCTTGCTACAGGAGCATTCTCAGACAGGAACTCAGACAGGTTCCTTGGTTCTTGGTAGATTGGATGATGGTTTGTATGCTGTTGACACAACTATATCTGAAACTTCTATCAACCTAGCTATCCATGAAGAAGCAAAGCTATGGCACTTGAGGCTTGGACACTTGCCATTCAATAAACTTCACTATGTGAATCCTATGTTTTCTGCAAATAATTGTTGCCCTGACAGCATCTGTCAAGTTTGTCCTAAGGCAAAACAAACTAGACAACCTTTTCCTCTTAGTAATACCAAAAGTTCTAAGTGTTTTGATCTTTTACATGTAGACATTTGGGGTCCTTACAAGGTCAAAACCTATGATGATTGTACATATTTTCTTACTGTTGTAGATGACAAGTCAAGACACACTTGGACTTTCCTTATGAAAAATAAGACTGATGCTATTGACATTCTAGAATTCTTGATTGCCATGGTTCAAAATCAGTTTTCTACTCTTGTGAAATGTTTGAGGACAGATAATGCCAAAGAACTGTGTGAAGGGAGAATTATGTCTCTCTATCAAACACATGGCATATTGCATCAAAGAAGCTGCACAGACACACCACAACAAAATGGTGTGGTTGAAAGGAAGCATAGGCATCTTTTAGAGACTGCCAGAGCTTTATACTTCCAGTCAAGAGTTCCACCTAAGTACTGGGGTGAGTGTTTACTCACTGCAACTCACTTGATAAATAGAATGCCTTTGAGCTGTCTTGGTCATGTTACACCTTATGAAAAGTTACATGGAAAAACACCTTGCTTAGAACACTTAAAAGTGTTTGGTTGTCTTGTTTTTGCTTCCACTATAAAAACACATAGAACAAAGTTTGATTCTAGAGCTGTTCCATGTGTCTTTATAGGATATCCAAGCTGGACAAAAAGCTTACAAGCTTTTGAATCTTGAAACTAATAAAGTTTTTGTTTCCAGAGATGTAGTGTTTCATGAAAAGCATCTGCCATACCATCTTTCAGAAACACCACAAAATCAATGTCATTCCCTTTTCTTACCAGTCCATACACTTCATAACTACTCTTTCATAGATGTGCCTGATATTTTTATTCTTTCTAATGATTCCCATACAGCTTCATCTACATATTCTACTTCCTCCTCACCAAATGACAATCCACAAAATTCACCCTCATATACCTTAACTCCTCAAAATATCACTTCCCAATCTTCCAATATCAATCCAGATCATTCTATTTCATCTTCTCCTGATCATATACCACATCCATCATTGCCTACAAGATAATCTTCAAGAGCTCATATTCCACCAGCATGGCTGCAGGACTTTGTGTGCACAGTCAGCAACACTCCTACACATTGGTGCAATTTGATAAGCTATGATGCAATGCCAGCTTATTCTAAGGCATTTATCTCTGAATTGTCTAAACTCACAGAACCTTCTAGCTATTTTGAAGCATCTCAACATCAGGAATGGATTGATGCTATGCACAAGGAGTTGGAAGCTTTAGGCAAAAATCGAGACTTGGGTGGTTACGAGATCTTCCAAAAGGGAAAAAGGCAATAGGTTGTAAGTGGGTTTTCAAAGTAAAATTGAAGAAAGATGGTACTCTTGAAAGATATAAGGCAAGGTTAGTTGCAAAAGGATTCACTCAGAAGTTTGGGCTGGATTATGTAGAAACTTTTTCCCCTGTAGTGAAGATGGCTACAATCAGATGTCTTCTAGCACTTGCAGCAAGTTTTGACTGGCCTCTTCATCAACTAGACATCAATAATGCCTTTCTACATGGCACTCTTGATGAAGAAGTTTACATGACTATGCCTCAAGGGATTCCTAATCCAGAGAAGAAAGTATGCAGGCTTGTTAAGTCCCTATATGGACTCAAACAAGCAAGTAGGCAGTGGTTTGCTAGGCTCAACATAGAGCTTATACATCAAGGATTCATTCAAAGCAAAAATGACTATTCCTTGTTTATCAACAAGAATAGCTCAGAGATTTGTATTGCAGCTGTTTATGTGGATGATATCATCCTCACAGGTCCTAATCTTTCTTGACACATACTAGGCCTGATATTTCTTTTGCTGTTCAGACACTTAGTCAATTTCTTCAAGCTCCCAGGTTACATCACTTACAAGCTTTGCATCACTTGTTAAAGTATGTAGCTGGAACTGTTGGCCAAGGTATTCTCTTACAAGCCTCACCTCAGTTGACACTTCAAGGATATTCAGATTCAGACTGGGCTTCTTGTCCTAATTCTAGAAGATCTGTAACTGGTTACATTATGCTTTTGGGTAACAGCCCTATATCATGGAAGTCCAAGAAGCAGTCCACTGTCTCCAAGTCCTCTTCTGAAGCAGAATACAGGGCAATGGCTGCTGCAGCTTCTGAAATTACTTAGTTGGTCAGACTAATCAATGAGCTTGGTGTGCATGACTTAACTCCTGTGAAGCTTTGCTGTGATAATCAATCAGCAATACACTTGGGCAAAAATCCAGTGCAGCATGAAAGAACCAAGCATATTGAGCTTGATGTTCATTTTACTCGAGACAAGGTCTTGGACGGACTTCTAGAGCTCACTTATGTTCCAACAGGTGATCAATTGGCAGATCTTCTCACTAAAACTCTACCATCTCCTCAGCTAGCTAAACTCATGTCCAAGCTTGGGATGTCTCCTGCTGAACCCACCCCAAGCTTGAGAGGGGGGTAATGAAATATCCTGCTAACTCAGCTAGTCCAGCTGCTGCTGCTACTTGTAATAACTAATTCTACCTATCCTAACTACTTTCCTTAAATTCAGGAAAGTTGTAATAGTTAGTTATTAGCTTGCTGATGTGTCATAATGAGGTATTATAAGTATCTCTTAGAGCTGTAGAATTTATTCATTCAATCAAATACATAAATTTCTGATTCTCTTGTTTTCTCTCAATATCTCTCTACATTGATGAAACTGGAAATCATTTCAAAACTATTAGTAAAATTTAGGATTTACCTTTTTATAACTTGGAACCATATGAGGCCCTAAACTAAAGTCAAACTAAAAGGCAACCGAAAGTCAAATTAAGTTTCCAACCCATTGGTCAAAAACAAATCCAAATAGTTTAAGCAACAAGAAATATATAATCCACCCTTGGACCACTAGACATCCCTAAATAGTACAGCATGATATCCAATTTGGAAATATATATAGTGGAATTACCAATTAATCATTAGTGATTGTTCGACAAACAATAAAAATGTAAGAATTGTCCTCACATGAGGATCAAAAAGGTATATGTCGTAATCAACAAACAAAGAAAGCAAGTAATCATCAACGTTTGGTACAAGCTAAGTAAGTGCTAAACAACCTAACATGATTACAAGCTAGAGATAAAACTAACAACATGAACCTATAGTATGTTCAATGGTTAGACCCTTCAAAGGGTTTATCAAATACTATATTAATTTCTCTCTCCTCCACATCACTCATACCCAATCTACTCAAAAACTTCTATTTTCTTCCTCCCAATGGTTAGACCAACTTTTACGGCCCGTTTGGTAGTCGTTAATAAATTGCGGTAATGGGAATGAATTTTAAGTGTAGCTTACAAGGGAAGCACCCTTAAAATCTCCTTGGGGAGGCAATTTCGACCCCCCATGTTTGTGTTTTTTCTCCATGGGGAAGCAAACTCACCCCTCATTTTCATTACCACTCATTACCACCTAACAAGGTGGTATTGGATGGGAATGAAAGTTCAAGAAGAAAAATAGACACTATAGGATAAATTAGCATTACCATGGGAATGAACCATGATTTTCTTCACAAATTTACATACAAATTCATTCCCATTACCACCATTTATAACCAACTACCAAACGTACCGTTAGGGTCATCAAATTCTCTCTCCTACTATTTACTATACCCCACTATATTTTTTATCTCCTTATTAATTTGATTCATCCCAATTCTTCACCATATTTATCATTTTGGAGTAATTAAAATACACTAATGATGAACTGTTATAATTTTTTTAATTTTTGTATTTGTATTATAACTAATTATTTATGTTAATCGAAGTTATTTTAAAACCTTCTTCAAAATATTGTGAACACAAAAATTAAGAACAAGAAAATTATTTCATTTAATCAAACATTAATACATAGATGTTTTACTAGACATTGCCGACTTTTCTTAAATAAAGATTGATACACCATATTTTAAAAATAAAAATAACACAACACCTTAACTAGTTTGCTGGCTGTTTTGCCCGAACTTAAGCCAAATATTTTCTACGATATTATCCACCCATTGTTGGAATGCTTCTGATGGCATGTTCACAACTTTTCCCTTCCCCTTATTTTTAGTAGAACCATCGCTTGGAGTTTGGACAGAACACCCTATATCACCACTGGTTGGTGTATTTGGGTCAGTTGAAGTCGAGTAGTTTCCAGTTTCATTAATCCTCCACCTCTTTGAACCACTTTCTTGAGTTGTTGCTTTCTTCTTACACTTCTTAACAATATCCCCATAAGGCTTCCATACATCACAAGCCTTAAGAACTAGGATTAGAGAAACTTATATTTTGTGACGGATATAGTTGGGAATACTGAGTGGCAGAACTCATATTTTGCATTCCATAATTTGGATATTGTGGAAGTTTTGTGAACTGGGTTCAACATAATTATTCAGATCGATTTGAGAATTATAAAAAGATTGCAAATTTGGATTATTTTGGGGTTGTGGAGTGTTTTTGGATTTTTGTTGGTTTTTTTTCCTCCCATTTTTTGGATTCATATCTTAAATAAGTGTTTAATGAAAAAGAGGTGTATGAAAAATGTATGGAAATACCTCAATATTGGGCTCTATTTATAGAGAAGAGAAAATTAGAGCTGTTGGTAAAAAAAATTTATTTAAAAAAAAATTTTAATTATTAAATATGACCATTATTTTAAAAAGGGTAAAAAAAAGTACAAACAATTTCTGAACAATCTCAACCATTCACCACAATCAATTACCAACCATTAGATCAAATACACAATTCCCATGAACCAATAATATTTTGCCACTTGTCACACCCAAGTGATACATGTCAGAATTTTTTTTTTTGTAAACGGTCCATCCATTTCTCTCCTCCCTTTTTTTCTCTCTCTTCATTCTTTATTATTCTTTTAGCTCTCTCTCTCCTCATAAACTGTCAAAGGACCAACCACTTGTTCTACTCTAAATAAACAAAAGAATCATTAACAATCAACAATAAAGTAACTCTAACTTCCACCCAATCGAGGTCCTTAATCCTAAATATTAAAATATGAGGTCTTTATCTCTAAACTTTGTGAAAGTAATTAGATCTTTAATGTAGCCGTAACTCTAATTTGTTTTTAAAGAACAACTAGTTTTTAAGCTTGGGCTACCCTGAATATTGATATATTTTATTTATTAATGTCATTGTTCCTTGTTTAGGAACGCCTTTAAGTAGTTGATATAAGATTAATCATAGTGTATGACAAAGATTGATTGAACATTGAGATGCTACTTGTTTTAATATCAAGCCAATGGATTATTTTAAACCCTACCAATAAATAACTTCATAAACGAAAATTGTAGCCAACCTCTCAACTTCCTGAAACCATTAGTAGTCGCTAGGTATGGCACTGGGTCTAAGATCCGATGCAGACCATGTTGGACTGCCCCATTTTTAAGGGTATGTGTCCAAGTTTTTCAGACCCAATGGGTCCGGGTTCATTGATGCTAGACCCAAATCCGATCCATCATGGACCCTTTAATAATTTTCTTTTTCAAAAAATACATATATTGAAATTGCAAAATACAATTTATATGCTCACATTAAGTCTTTATACTCTAAAAAATAAAATTAATGATGAATGGATGAGAATTAGCAAATGAATTTTTTTTTATATTAATGTTATATATTGAAATTTATGATACTTATGTAGGTATCTTTGACATTATGTATTTTTAGTAGTCTTGTATTATACTAAACTTTAAAATTGAAATAGGATTAAATAGTATTTTCTTGAGTTATAATCTTATTACTTTATTGTTCACTAAGTTTTAATAGTCGAGCTTACCACTCACATCATTACATGTAAAAAAAAAATTTAATGAAATAAAAGTATATATTAGATGATACTGACGATAAAAAAATATATTTAAAGAACCATTTAGGACCCAGGACCCACTAGACCCAGCGGGTCTGGTTAAGGGTCTGAATTTTTAGACCCAATGGGTCTGAGGCGGATATCGATCCACTTCAAAAAATTTGAATATGGGTCTGGGTCTTGCTGGACCCTCCCCGAACCCGATCCATTGCCGTCCGTAGTAGTCGATGAATTGGAGGAACACATATTTCATAACCAAATTATCAATTTCAATTCAAATGCGGGTATCAGTAGAATTATCTGTTAATCTTCCTATGTTTATGTTTATTAATCACCTGGACCACACTATTAGTTTCTTTCAATTAGGATGTGTATATTTGGGAACCTCCTATATTTATGCTTCGTACCTGGTCCAAGCTATTTCTTTCTTTCTTTTTTGAAAGGAAAAAAGCTATTTCATTCTTTCAATTAGGATGCATATGGGGAACTTCCAATGTTAGTGTTTAGTACCTGCTACACGCTATGAGTTTGTTTCGATTGGATGTGTATACTTGGGAACTCAAACATTTATGTTTAGTACCTGCTGCCTGGTCCACGTTATTAATTTGCGTTCTTTTAATTAGGATATATGTATATTTGGGTAACTTTCAATGTTTATGCTTAGCAGTTACTACCACTTGCTCATTTATGTTGTGGGAACATGCTATGAAAAGTTTACTTGTAAACTTAAAACACTTATAAATGGGATATAGATTAAAGTTTTTAATGGAATTAGAAATACAATGTAGTTTGTATGAAACCTTTGTTATCATCAACTTCCCGTAGAGATTGTATGATTCAATGCTTAGTCGATCATGTCAATTGGAACTATCGTTTATATGCTATACTAAGTGAAACCAAAAAGAAGAAGTGAAAATTCAATGTTTTAAGATATTTTGACTTATTGTTTGTTTTGTCTTTGAGCAATTTTACAAACTTTAAATTTAAAACATTTATATAATAGATGGAGGATGATATCGATGATGCGTTTATACTACAAATGTGTTTGTGGTACACAAAATTCAAAGGATGGTGGGATTATCATCTTACTGAACAACAACAACCAGATATTTTGAATGCTATCCGAACCGCAGAAAATAGTATATTCATTCTCAACTAGGCCGGAGAACCTATTTAGGAATTTGTCTTTTGACCTTCATTTTCATCTTGTCACCTCATTTCATTGGAGATTCCTCCTACCAAAGAGATAAAAATGCATATCTTTTGTCTAATCTTAGATATAAAAAGATGAGTAACCTTCAATGGTATAGAAATACTTTTCTGACTAGGGTAATGCCTAGGAAAGATTAAAACAAATCCTTTGGGAAGGAAGAGTTTATGGTAGGACAACCAACCATCTCAGGAGAAAAGGTCATAATTGAGCATATTTATGAACATACTATCCCTTAACCTACAACCCCTAAATAGGGTCTTGAAATAAATATGTTAAGATGTAAAACTCCAAAAACACTTAAAAATAGGGAACTAAATGAAACTAAAAGAGAGTTTAGGTGCTTTCTGCCACCATTTTGATATGCGAGAGTTGTGTATTATACATTTATGTATGCTTGAGAATGAAAATAAGTATTGTTTCACATTGCTCGGAGAACATCATATGCTCCGGCGAGTTGATGAGGCAAAATATCAAATGTTAAAACATTGTATTGTATTGTTTCATGAAATCCAATGACAATGATCTTATAATGCGAAGAGGGAGATGGAACTAGACCCTTCATTGCTATTAATCTAGTGGTTGTAATCTCACTTGTGATAGACCAATCAAATTAAGTCTTTAAACTAAGGGAAAAAAGGCAGTCATGGCATTTTTTTCCTCCAGTTTCTTACCAATCAATCTTTCCATGCTATGGCAACAACTCAAAATGACACTTGCCTATTTTCTCACCTATTGAATTTACCATTGAAGCCACGTCAAAATTCTAAAAAGCACTTAATGTGATCGATATTGACCATCATGTAAATATCTACAGCGATGATCTCTAGTCATTCAAAGCACTTATTGTGTTGGCGGACGCAAATATGAAATATGGAATTAAGGGTACGTACAACATGAGAAGTTTGAGAAGGTTTTGAAGGAGAAGAGAGGCAAACACATGGAAGAAATATCGTACTCTAGCAAAGAGGAACTTTTAGTTTTTAGTCATCTTTTGCACATGTAGCTCAAATATATATTATGCATTCATTTTAAATATTATGCATATTGAAATGAAAAAATATGTACATGCACATTGAATTCAAAACATATGCACACATAGCTGAAAAATTATGGACCTTTAGTTCAACAAATGTACACATACAATGATACAATTGTCAAGTTTGTACTTCAAAGTTCAAAAGCAACCGTTGAAATAAATTTACATGGTCTTCTCCCCCTTCTTATTTGACCCTAAATCTCCACACACGTATATGGTTATGCCAATGAGATTTTTGATATTATTCCAACTTGCTTCGTTCTAAGAGATTTTCTCTTGTAATTTAGACAAAACCCACAAACTTTTTTTAAAATTTTAAGGTACAATTGTTTCCTTTTTTCATATGTCAAAGAGTATTACAATGATATTTTGTTGTTAATATAAATTACTTTTGGGAAAATGTATTCAATTAATACTAGTACATGCTTGGAAGATCTTATTCGGTCACTCACTACATTTAATTTCTCCTAGTTCTAACAAAAATTAAAAGAGGAAGTGCTTAATCCTAAATTTTTAGAATGTTGTTATAGACTTAACTTCAATTTCTTAAAAAACAAGAGAAATGAAAACGCAACACAAACTTGTATGCATGCATCATTATTGATTCAAAATCAGTAAGCTGTAAGTATGAAATTTTAAATTGTGTATGACAAAGATTAATTGAACTTTGAGATGCCACAAGTTTTAATATCAAGCCATTGGAAAATGTTAAACCCTATTGATCTAGTTCAGTAAATGTCAATTTCACTAACAAAATTTTGGCCGATACCTCACAACCTCCTAAAACTATGTCTATTAGTAGTCATTGAACTGGAGGACTACATATTCCATAACCATATTTATCAGTTCCTACTCAGTGCAACTGCGGGATCAATAGAATTATCTGTTAATGTCTTATGTTAGTGGGTTACTTCCTATGTTTATGTTTAATACCTAGTCCACGCTAGTAGTTACTTTCACTATGATGTCTATGTTTGGGAACTTTCAACTTTTATGCTGTATATTTGTGAGTTGATGTGTTAGTGGTATGATTGTGGATTTTTTTAGTGCGGTGCTTATTTGATTTGGAAGCTCTCATGTTACTGTAAGCCCTATATAAAGGATGCAAAACAAGCTTGAGTTTACACACAACAATATACTTCATAATCCTTATGTCTTTTTTTCCTCTTCCCTCGATTCGAGATGAAATCACAAAGTTTCTTCTTTGTATTGATGATACTCATATGTTTCATTTCAAGTTCTTTTTCTACTATACATCACAAAAATCAAACAAATTCTGGTTCTCTTGTTCCTGCTGGGGCACCAATCCCTATATGAAATTATGTTCTCGCAGTAACTTATGGCGTAAACTTCTATCATGCATCCGTGTGTTATGGACACAACATAGATTACGAGGGATTCACTATTCATGGCCTTTGGCCTAATTCACCACCCTCTTCTGCTACTATTCCGACACTTGTACCTTCAAGAGTGAATTGTGACCCAAGTAACATTTTACAACAAAGTGATGTGGCTAGCTTGAGTAGTACACTTGATTTCTTTTGGCCAAACGTCCAATACTATTTGGTTCGAGGCCAAAATTTTGTGTTTTGGAGCCGCGAATGGGCAAAGTACGGGATGTGCGGTCATTATAATAAGGCGGATTATTTTGAAAGAAGTATTGATCTTTACAAGGAGAAAGCTGCTGACTTCCTGTTGGCTAGTAAGTAGTCTAATTAAGTACATGATAAATTTTTAGTTTTATAGATTTGTTTTAGGCTTATACTCCCTCCGTCCCATAATATAAGTCACCTTCTCTTAAAGTGTCCCAAAATATAAGTCATGTTTTTATTTTCAATCAATAATTATGTCCAAAATACCCTCATGAATATAATTTAATTCCCAAAGAGTCCTTATAATTTCAACTTCCAATGCACTATTATTAATGATAAAATGGAATCTTTTACCCCATTAAACTCATCTACACAATAAACCATGCAACATAAATGTTCGGTTTTATTTTTTGTTAAAAAGAAAAAAACAATATAGGTGTTTCCCAATAAAAATGAATATTTCTATTGAAATAAAACAAAATTCTAATTTACCTTAATTTCCGTGTAAAAACAGAATCAAGACTTATATTATGGGAAGGAGTGAGTAATATTCACGTACTAACATATTTCAAATTCCATTTCAGTACTCAAGCCTAGCAACATTCTCGAGTATAAGGCAGAGGACATTCAAACAGCTCACACAACCTACGGATTACCCTGGTCCCTGGCCATATATCGCTTGCATGTACGAGCCTATCAGGCGTATACTTCTGCAGTTCTGCTTACTGAGCTCTACTACTGCTTTGATGGTTCTACTCAAGCAGTAAATTGCAGCACCTATATTATTCATCTCATACCAACTGTGTAGGGAATTTCAAAATTCTTCCACATATATAGCAGTTAAAGATGTCCACCGTCCAGTCCACCTCATTGGTAAAAACATTGCTGCCGAATTTAATGTGAGTGGTAAAACTTAAGCTCCCTAGTACCACCCCCTACAAAGATAGCTCTACGTACGACTTTGACATATAATAAAATGTGGTGTGAATTTCGGCTGTAAAACGAATAGTATATTGTAGTAGTATTATAGTACAAATAATTTGAGTTTAGCAATGTACTCAACTATTTGTACTATAATACTACTACAATATACTATTCGTTTTACAGCCGAAATTCACACCACATTTTATTACTATATGTCAAATATTGATAGCCAAGTTCGTTCTAGTACCAGAATGTGGTAAAATTATAAGTGTGATTTGTAATGTCATGTTCATGATAATATTCAATAGTTACGTTGAGCTTATGACTTATGAGTAAACCAATTGTCCACTTATACGTGAGCTAATCTGCTAGCTTTCTGCTCATTATTTTCTTTATGTTTCCACAGATTTTTTTTTGAAGAAACCAATATTTCTACATAATTAATAACCCCCAGAAAATCCTCCAAATATTCACTTATACGGCAATACGTGCACAATTACAATTCTGTAAGGGGTGCAGCAAAATAATAGGTGTACTCAGAGCATCAAACTGCTTGCAGATTTCCTCCACATCGTTCGTTCCGATCTCTGCTTTGAGCTTGAATATAACATACTCTAATTTAATTTACTGCAGACACCAAATATACTGTCAAAGCTATCATGACAATTCTTGTCTATAATGTTTTCTAATTCTGCTGACAAAATAGGGGAAATGATTTTATGAATAGGATTTCTGAATCCCAATCTTAGTCCGAGTTGTATCCAAGTTGTTGTAACCTGTCTACGTTCTCCTATGACCAATGAAATGAAATCATGTACTGTACTTTTTTTATACCTTAGGAACTCATCAATACTCAACTCAAGGAGTTGACAATAATGATTTTTCCTAAGATAGAGTTGATAGATTCACCCAACTTCAAGCATTTTTAGGGAGCATGATCTTTAATTACATAATCTCATTTGATGGGATTAATTAGTAAATTGGAAACGATCTCTCTAGTACTGGGGTAAAGCTGTCACATTGTTGTATCTGATCTCATCCGATGAGATTATAAAAAAAAAACTTTGAAATTGGATAAAAGTAAATATGTTGTCTAGATAACAAAGGGGTTGGGTTGCTTGGTTAAGCATGACTTTTTTCGAGCTACCATGGCTTTCTGATAGTTCAAATTGGCAACTCTAGAAACATCAACATCTAGCAAAACAGACTTATCCCCACAATTCTGCATGCACTTTTATGATAATTTTATTGCAATTACAGCTATGTTACTATAAACACAAATTTTAACAATGGTATGCAAAACATAGTCAAAATAAATGTAACAAGATAGTCAATTTTATTGATTTGAATTTGTGAGTACAATTTCTAATATTTTCTCCTCTGATTTAATCTCCACTTGAATTTAGTTAATTCATAAACTAATTTGGTGAGTTCACGAACTATTGACTTGACTTTCTTGAATGAGGGCCGTCGAGGCTTGATCTCATCTAAGGTAGAACTTCTAGAGTAGAACGACACATTGAATGCTTGTTCTTCTTCTACGGAAAAGATTTGATGTTGATTTGTTGTCGCTCACGAACTAATATGATCTTTTTGAAAAAGGGCCTTCGAGCTTGATCTCGTCCAAGGTTGATCTGGTTTCCTTTAGGTTGTGCCTTCTGTTTTCTCCCTCCTGAATCTTGAGTCTGATTTCTTCTCCAGCTTTCTAGGGTTTAGGGTTTTTGACTATCCCCCTATATATGCCTCATGGTCGCCATCTTTAAAATGGCCCATTTATTATTATTGGACTTTGACCCATGCATTATAAATGATAATAAATTAATATAGACCAAATTTATTCATAGACCCAAATTAATTAATTTTTATTATTATTTATATTTTTCTTATAAAAGTCAATATTTGACTTTAATGAGTCGAAATAATGATGTGGTATTTAATAAAATTTTCACTACTTGACAAACTTAGATCCAAGGAACCATATTAGAGATTAATTCATAAACTAATTTGGTGATAGAAGAGGTCGAATTATGCCGTCCTTGAGTTCAAAAAAATGAATTAGAGGGGTCAAAGATTACCTCAATCAACTTGTAAACAAAATGAAATTTGTTTTAAGACTTCTCGTGCAAGATACTGAGAATTATGAAAAAAGTCTACCACAAGATCTCCCAATAAAGCTAAGTAGCTTTTGATTTTATTCTAAATATTTTTATTTTATCTTCCTATATAGATAGAAATGTTACGGATTTGATCTTTATCTAACTTAGTATCTTGTAGCTTAAAGAAATTAGTTGCGGTAAGAGCGATTAAAATGTGAATGCTCGTATACTCAATAGTTGCTAGATTATCGAATATCAAGCTAAAAATACTCAGAAATATAAAACACAAACTTTTTAACTAAGAAGGAAGGTTATCAAAACATTTTTTTTCATTTTATCTTTATTATAATACTATGTAACTGCTTATTTTTCAACTTATTCTTTTTTGTCAGGAACAAAACATTTTGGGCTGTTGATCACCTTTTTTTTAAAATATGGAGTAGACTATTTAAGAAGAAACAGATGTTTCCACTTAGTGGCTTTCAATAGATGCATTAAGGGGTTTTCTATGTTTGTGGAGCATGAAAACTGGATTTATTTTATATAGCTTTTAATAATATGATAAAAAAAAAATTAATTTATTATCCATAAAAAATGAATTCTATAGTTATGTGAATGCCAATAAAGAAAATTTCTCTAGCCCGGTCTAGATCGAAAATCGAAACTTTATAAAACTAGGGCTAAACAAGAGTCTTTTTTTTTTTGGTCCGGGACCAAAAAATCGATAACTCAAACCTAATTAGGGACCAATTTTTAAGTTCACCCTTAGGCATCTAAAATCTCACAAACAGGGCTGTCTGGGACACTCGTAGGAAGGAAGGATGAAATCCAGGTAATCCAAACTCTTTTTTTATATTTAAACTTTTTTATGTTTATTTTTTAATAAGCCTAAATACTAATGTGCCTTTTTCAATTATTATTAAAAATGGATCTTTAGAGGCAATTGAAGTTGCATCTAGAAATTTTGATGTATTTTACCGCGACATTGGCAATACAGATATTATTGAAGAAGATGAAGTGTGGTGAATTTATACATGTTTTTTTAAGGTTAGTATTTATTTCTAGTTTCTAATATATGACTTTTAAATACACATAATTTAATGTCGCCTTGTTTATATATGGTTTTCTATATTGCAACGATGTTTTGCTATCTAAAGGTGAAATTGCTCGAGCTTATAATATATTTGAAACCGTGTTAAAGGTTCTCGGTAGATTCGAATAGGGTGAAGCAGGATTAAAATAATGTGAAATGCTCAAAGATAAAGTAAAAAAAAAAAGCTAAAACAATGTTGCTGGAAGATCTTAATGAGCCTAAGTCTTTTGTGAAATTTCAACCTAAACATAAACATAAAAAGTATAAATTAAAACCTTTTACCTTTCGAGATTCTGCCTAACATGATTCTACAATAAAATTCTCAACTAGATTCTCCTCATCAAGATTGTGCTCACTAAGGTCAACATAATGACCAACCAAATTTTAAGGTAAAAAAATAAAACTTCTTAATTATTATTTTACACACTTGCAAATTACATTCGCTTGTACATAATTTTTTTATATTTCTTAATATCAGTTTTAGTGGAATTAAAGTGTTAGTTAGCAAGCTGAGGTTTCGTTCGTTAACGGACAAAAAATAATGGCACATGCAAACCTCGGCGATAAAAGAATTCAGATCAGGATACCATACAAATTTACATTTACAAAGAGTCAAAGACAACGTAGGAAACAACCTGAACATACTAATTGAAGTATAAACAAGATTATGCACAAACTTGTCATTGCCCATATACATACGATTTAGGTTCTTATTAGCAGTAAACTAAAACTGGACTACGTAACGATCCAGCCATCCTCTTATCTAGGCTCTAGAAGAAGGTCCATTTTCCTAATCAATAATTCAATATAGATAATTCTTCGAAAATTCAACTACATCTAATAAAAAACAAATTAATATTGTAGTAAAATACATCAAATTCAAGCAACTACTCGATTCAAGCGTAAAATCAAAGCAATCAAGACATGCAAATCGAATTCAAAAATCGATCCAAGAAAACTAACCTTAATCCTATCTCGGGGAGTTCTTTCACGAGAGTTGATTACTTAGTTCAAGAAGTCTTTGAAACAACGTCTTTCTCCTCCTTCAACATCAACGTGGGTGAGTTGGAGTGCTTTGGCACCCCAAGATCCCCTAAAACTAGTAATTCAATCCATATGGGTTCTGAACCCAATTTAAACTCACCCTAACCACAACATAAAGTGACCTAAATGCCACGAAACTAAGCCATCCAATCTCAAAGAATCTCCTCAGCCCATTGTAGTCCGTTCTACGAATCACACAAAGCATAAACTGGTAATCACGACGTTGTTGTAAATCAAAGGCTGGAATCAGAAAATCTTTATTATAATACTATGTAACTGCTTATTTTTCATCTCATTCTTTTTTATCATGAACAAAACATTTAGGATTGTTGATCACCTTTTTTTTTGTTACCAAGGGAAAGGTACAACTTTAAACATGAACTAGGTTTGTGGAGCGTGAAAACTAGATTTGTTTTATATAGCTTTTAATAATATTATAATAATTTTTGATATATTATCCATAAAAAATACATAAAAATTTACTAAAGTTAAATTTTATATAAAAGTTATGTAAAAGCCAATAAAAGAAAATTGTCTAGTCGATCTAGATCGAAAATCGAAACTTAAAAAAAATCGGCCCAAACAATAGTCTATTTTTTCGGTCCGGGACCAAAAAATCAATAATTCAAACCTAGTTAGGGACCAATTTTTAGGTTTACCCTTAAACATCTAAAATATTAGAAACGGGGTTGTGTGGGACACTCGTAGGAAGGAAGAAATCCAGGTAATCCAAACTCTTTTTCTATCTAAATTTTCTTTATGTTTATTTTTTGATGAACCTAAATACTAATGTGCCTTTTTTAATTATTATTATAAATCGATATTTAGAGGCAATTAGAACTGCATATATAGGTTTTGATATTTTTTACCGCAACATTGGCAATAGGGATATTGTTGAAGAAGATGAAGCGTTGGTGGATTTAGACATGTTTTTTTTAAAATTTAGGGTAAGTATTTATTTCTAGTTTCTAATTTATGACTTTTAAATACTAGAAATAATTTAACGTCGCCTTGTTTATATATGGTTATTTTATATTGCAAAGATGCTTTGCTATTTAAATGTGAAATTGCTCGAGCTCACAATGTCTTTGAAACCGGGGTAAAGGTTTTTGGTGGATTCGAAGAGGGTGAAGCAAGATTGCAGGAAGATTTTGATGAACTTAAGTATTCTGTGAAATTTCAACCTAAGCCTAAACGTGAAAGTATAAAGTAAAACATTCTAACTCCCAAGATTCTGCCCAACATGATTCCACTCAACAAATTTCTCAACTAGATTGTCATCATCAACAATCTTGGTTATAACACTAAGGCTAAATCAAGATTCTGACTATATGGATTATAATTTTCTTTTTACCAAGCAAGATGTGGCCGAGCGTTAAAGGTTTGGCCTCGTCATAAAATCAATCTCCATTAGGAGCTTTTTGCGGGTGAAATTTCCCAAAGAGATGCCAATTTAGTAGGACTCTTCATTATACTATCTCTACACAATGGAGTATAGTTTTTTAAAGTTATATAATACCATGTCAGCAATTTCCCGCGAGAAACGTGCCGGAAAATTTAAGAGGGGCTCAATTGCGTGTTTGATAAAAGACTGTGGGTATAATTGCCACGCTTAAGACTTGAGGGGTTTAAGGCTATGTTCTTTTCGTCTGGTCTAATCTGAATTTTTCTGATCTCATCTGGTTTGATCTGATCTGATCTGAACTTTTCTGATCTGGTATGATCTGATTTGAACTTTTACGATCGGGTCGATCCGGATTTGAACTTTGGCCCGTCCGCTTTTAATACCCCCAACTATGAGTTATTTTTAAATACCCCCAACTATTGGGAGGTCCGTCAAAAATGCACCTTGACCTAACAGAACCGGTTTAGCAGGTTAAAAATGTCACGTGTCGTGCTCTTATTGGTTTTACTTAATTTTTTTTGTTTTGCTTTTTTAGCACCCCACCCTTACCATTTTACTACTCCCACCCCACAACCACACCTCCCCTTCCTCCCCCTCCTCAACCACCAGTCCCTCTCCTCTTCCTCTTTCTCCTCCCTCCCCCACCCCCCCACCCACTGCCACTTTCCCTCACCCCCACTACCACCCTTCCCACACCCCAGACCATCCTCCCCCTACCCCCAAGATCCCCCCAACCACCTCCATGACCCCCTCCCCCCACCACCCCGTCGAATTCCCCCTTCCCCTAACCCCCTTCGAAACCCCCCCTCTTTCCTTCTCGGTAGCGGTGTTGTTGATCTCTTCTTTTCCAAACGAGCTTCCTTAAAGGTATCCGGAATAAAAGTGTTTCCGGCATAGGTGATACAAATCTTTGTTTATTCGTCAACGGATTCCGTTCAATCTTGGGTTCTTTGGGGTTCCAAAACCTACGTACGGGAGCGGCAGCCGCTTCGCATAGAGGGGAGAGGGGTTTCGACGCTCCCTTGTTCGTCATGGCTCACATAGAGGGGAAGGGGGGGTTTCGACGGGGTTAGGGGATGGGGGGTTTCGAAGGGGGTTAGGGGGAGGGGGGATTTCTACGGGGTGGTGGGGGGGGGGGAGGCAAGGGCTGGGCAAGAGGAATCGGGGAGGGGGGGGAATGGGGGAGGAAGAGGAAGGGGGAGGGTGGGTGAGATTTGTGGTGGTGAGGAAGGGTTGCTTGAATGGGGGGAGGAAGAGGAAAGGGAGAGGGTGGCTGAAATGGTGGTGGCGGGGGAGGGGAGGGGGCTGGGATGGAGTGGGAGATGGTGGCTGAAATGGTGGTGGCTGCATTTGTGGTAGAAATTGAAAATAAAAATAAAAGAGAGAAAAATAAAAAAAATTACCTTGCTAACAGGTTACAAGTCATCTGGGTGCATTTGTGGCGGACCTCCCCAATAGTTGGGGGTATTTAAAAATAACTCATAGTTGGGTTATTAAAAGCGGACGGGCCAAAATTTGGGGTATTCTCATCCATTTTTCCTAAATTCAGACTTTAAAAAAAAAAAAATTCCACCGTTTGTTCATCGCTCTCAGAGAGACCCCAGCCGTTGCCCATCAGTGGCTTTTGGAGGAGAGAGGTATAAAAAGTAGTAGTATAATAATAGGAGAGAGAAAAGTATGAGCTGAATTTACAATGCCCAGCTCTTCCCCATGAGCCAAAAGAGAAAGAGGAGCAAAGAGAAAAAAAAATGGCACGTGGAAAGTGATGTTCATTTTTGCCAACAAATCCAAGCATCCAAGGGTCTTAATTTTCTCAATCTAACGGTTGAGAGTTGTGATGCTTTTTTTTTACTGTTACACACTTTTTAGCATTGTAACGTTAATAATGCTGTTTTATAATTTTTTTTTTTTTTTAAAAAAAAGTCTACAACAGCTTTTTTTTTCTTCTATAAATGAAGACCAATATTGATATACTTTCATACACTCCTTCTTCTTCTAAGGAATCGCTATTTACCGTCCGTATTTACTTGAAATCGTCCGTATTTTTTTCATTATATACCCCCCATGCCCCTCCCCCTTTCACCTCACTTTACCCTCTCCACTCTCACCAAACTTAAGCTCTCTCTCTCTCTCTACCATCAAGCACTAACACCACCACCACCTTCCGAACACCATCGCCGGCCGACCACCACCCACCACCGGAGCACCACCACCGGAGCACCACCGACACAAAATGTCCGATGAAGGACCGTCAACGCCGCCGGAACGAAATGTGGTAAGTTGGAATTTTTTTTTTTTTAAGTTGTCGGAAAATTTTTTTGGCCACCGGAGGCGGGGTAACGGATCGAAATTCCGTTACCCCAGTGGAAGAAACGGATGTAAAACCCGTTGCTTCCACAGAACCAACGAACCAAAAATCCGTTGCCTCTGTGGAAGCAACGGAAAAGTGATCCGTTACCATGGTAACGGATCACTTTTCCGGTACCACCACAGAGGTAACGTAGATCTGATCCGTTACCTCTGTGGTGGTAACGGAAAAGATATCCGTTACCAGAGGCGGTGGTAACGGATTTCCTATCCGTTGCCCCGCATTTTCGAAAAAAAAAATATCTTTTGTAGCCTCGTGTTTTCCGGCGAGGGGTTGGGGAGAGGGAGTTTGGGTTTTTTTATTTTTTCTTTTTTAAAATTTATGTTTTGTTTATGTTTGTAGTAATTTATGTTTTTTAATAATTATATATTTATGTTTATTTAAAATATTTTATATTTGTTCCTAATTTATTTATTTATTTATTAATAATTTCTGTTTGAATTAAAAATAATAATTTGTGTTTATTTGGGTTTTTATAATTTATGTGAATAGTTAATTTGAATATATTAATTAAATGTTAATAGTTAATATTTTCCATTTAGTTAATATTTGATTTTCCGTCATAATTAGTATTGATTTTGTAATTAGCGAATAATAGTACATCCGTTTATGTTAATTTTGTTAACGAATATTTAATTAATATTTTTTGATATTGTTTTCAAATATGTGAATAATATTATTGATTATATGTTGTCTAATTGAAAAAATGCTAAACATTATAGGCTTATTTGCCGGACTTTGGGGGTGATTATATAGATTATAATCACATGTTTTATAATGAAACACTATGGGCTTGAGAAAAAAGGAACTACAAGATTGGGTTAAGAAAAGGGCAAATGAAATCGGGTTTGTGATGATTATTATGTCAAATCATAAACACGATCCTAGTGGACGAGAATATGTATATATGAAATGTAACCGGGCGCACCATATAGGGGTGAAGGTAGAGATCTTAGTGTAGCGAACGGGTAGCTACAAAGACAAAAGCCTTGTGGCTGTAGAGCGGGAGTTAAGGTTGAGTATTTGGAGTACCCAGATCGAACTGGATGGGTGATCAAAGCAGAACGGGGGATTAGGGGCATGCACAATCATGAGTTCATTCATTACCCTGAGGGCCATCGACCCATCAGCGACCTTAGTCCGGCGGCAAAGGTATTCGCTCGCGATATGATAAAATCGCACGTTAAGCCTGCTAGTATAATGAAAGCTGTGAATGAAAAATTTCCCGATGATCATCCAAATATGAGACACTTGTACAACCTGAAGGAAAAGGATAGAAGGGAAGCAATGGATGGTAGAGACGTGATGCAACACTTCCTTCACCTTGCTCGAGAGAGCGACTACCTTCACTGGATTAGGCAAGACGAGGAGACAAATGCAATGACTGCAGCATTCATGGTGCACCCTCGTTCGGCAAATATCCTCCGAACTTATCCACTTGTTGTTGGTATGGATGCAACATATAAAACCAACAAATATAACATGCCTTTTCTAGAGCTCATTGGGATGACGCCGTGCAACAAGAATTTTATGGTTGGGTATGCTCTGATGGCCAACGAAACAGCTGATAGTTATAATTGGGTTTTGGACAAGTTTAAGTTGCTTATTGGAGTGAATGTTGTCCCTGTTACACTCATTACTGACCGTGATTTGGGCCTTATGAAAGCGATCCGGGAAGTGTTTCCTAACTCTGCACATTTGCTATGTAGATGGCATATCAACAAAGACGTGCAGGCTAGAGTGAGTAACATCATGGGCAACACCGATGCGGGTCCGAGATTCGTGAGCCGAACTTGGTATCGGATAGTCAACGCAACCGACGAGAGGAGTTATGAGGCCGAGGTTGATAATATGAGAGATGTGTACAGAAAGTGGCCTAAAATAATCCAATACGTTGAAACAACTTGGCTTGTGTACAAAGAGAAGTTTGTGCGGGCATGGACGGACAATGTACTTCACCTTGGGAACACGTGCACTAGCCGAGTTGAAAGTGCACACTCTGCACTGAAGTCTTGGGTTTTTAGTAGCACAACTGCCTTGGACTCCATCTTTTCTATTGCTCACAGTGAGATAGAAAATCAGGTGAAGAAGGTTGAGAATGATTTGGAGGAAAGTCGGCGTCGGCACGGAATATTATACAAGACTGAGGCATTGTATCAATTAAATGGTCGAGTCTCGCATTCTTTGTTTAGAACTATTCTTGCATGAGGAAAATCGTATGCGGGAGTTAGGCTACGAGGTATATCGGCGTTGCGGTTGCTCGTTGAGAACCACACATGCAATCCCCGTGCATGCGCCATACGGAGACGATTGGAGGCGAACGAGAGTCCTGCACTCGACGGACTTACATCCTTATTGGACTACTTTGATCATTGGTGATGGTGTCAACAACCCCTGTGTTTGTATACGGCGAGCAACAAGATTCTCGGTACTTCTTAGAGTTGGTTGAGCGGGTTCAAAGTAGTGATCTCGCCGTATTGCGGAGCGCTACCCGGGTTCTAGAGGAACATCTTGGTACCTTTCAGCATTATATTAGACTAGAGTTACTTCCCGGATCACCGGTACCACCTATTCATAACTTGTGGCATAACATGCATGAAGATAGTGTTGATGGTTGGGATCTGTTGTATGGTGTGCGACGCGCTTTATGGGATGAGTTACTCTCTTCTTAGTATATAGTACATAGTGCGATCTATTCATTGTAATATTTTATGTAATGTATTTGATAAATGCATTTGTAATTATTAATACTATTTGATAATTGAATTTGAGCCGAATAAGTAGTATTTGATATGATATTAATTTATAATGTTGGATCATATTAATTTATAATGTTGGATCATAATAAGTTGCAATGATTCAAATTGAAACAATAGGTTGCAATGATTCAAATTGAAATAATAAATATCATCATAAAACCAAAGTCATATATACCTAACAAAGTAATATCATCAAATAATGTAACTACATAATACACCCAAAGTAATATCATCAAAAAATGTAACTACATAATACACCCATACATAACTAATGGAATGAGAACACTGAAATGCAATGACTACATGTCATGATGATGCTCGTCCTCGCAGCCGTCCCGTGCCCGATCTAGACGCAATGCGGCATCCCAATCCCGAGCGAGGTCGGCCAACATCTCATATGCCAAAGAAGTGTTGGGTCGGCGGGTCATTGTGCCGATCCTCCGTCAACGCTCTCGTGGCGTCAAAATGTCGGGCCATCCACTGCAAAAAGTCAGTTAGTTATGTTATGTTATGTATCAATAATATAACATATAAAATAGTAAACAAATAAATGATTATATTGC
This sequence comes from Beta corolliflora, assembly GCA_947648045.1. Taxonomy (NCBI): domain Eukaryota; kingdom Viridiplantae; phylum Streptophyta; class Magnoliopsida; order Caryophyllales; family Amaranthaceae; genus Beta; species Beta corolliflora. The sequence continues at coordinate 128,394 of CANSZD010002518.1, read as the reverse complement.
GTACATAGTGGGTGTTTGAAGTGTTGGCCCGGGGCGGAATATGCGTCCTATCTGCAGCAATGAGGGTAGGATGGGAATATGTACAAAACCAATCCATGTACTCCCTCGAACACTCTCCGCGACGAGTAACCCGTCTCAACTGTGATACGTTGAGACCCCCAGCATATGGCGTGAACCGCTGCCATGCAGACTCAGCTACTGAGACCGAGAATTGAACCTCATACCTCTTCGGGTTGCTCGGTCTGTATGCGAAATCAGCCGAATAGGAGGGGTAGGAATGACTCGAACAAAACCCAACTGTCGCAAGTACACGATCCGGGTTGTACGGCTCAATGATACCTCGATAACGTATGAAACCGACATACAACGTCCTCGGAATCATGGCAGCCTGGTCATCCCCATATGGCGTCCAGTCGACCTTAAAACGGATAAATGTAATAATTTCATGTTACTAACGTAGTAGTAATATATGAGAACATAATAATATATATTTAACCGCAGTCATTAAATATTCGTACCTCTGTAACCCGAAGGTTGTCCAAGCGTCTACGAATGGACTCCGGTCGGACGAAATCCTTGCCGACGATGTGATAATCCCACTTCCGTGCCCTGGGATCATGATCACCGAAGGCCGGCCCCTCTCGCCGTGGTCGGAAACACGGGAAGTACTCGTATATCCAAGCCTTTGGAGGAGTGTCGACACCCGGCAACCTGTTTGCTATCCGCTCTAGACGCAACCCCTAGCTGACGATATAGGTACGCCAAAGCACCTGAGCCCCACGAGTAAGTATGAACTGAATCAAGGTCATCCAGCTCAGTTATGTTCTGGGGCATGAGGCGGGAACCACTCTTATCAGTGAAGAGGGTACACCCAAGTGTCGGGGAGGAACCATGCGCGAACGACACGTCGGCGGACGGCCCCGATCCAAGCAAAGTGATCGAAAATCTTACGAACGGTAACGCCACCGTTCCTCCGGACCCGTGAGTCCTCACATAATAACTCCTCACGAGTCAAGCCGAGGAGCTCCTCAAACCGTACATACAACTCGGGAAGTCGGCAAAACAAGCACTAACGGTCCGACCCTCAATAGGAACACGTAGGATCCGCCAAACGTCATGTAACATGATCGTCATCTCTCCAAAAGGCATGTGAAACGTGTTCGTGTCGGGCCGCCAACGCTCTACAAACGCCGTAAGTAATGGAAAGTCAAGGTGCCCAAACATAATCCCCGGTAGTCGGGCAATACAAGATCTATCCAAGCGCTGCAACGACCGCTGCGGGAAACCCCAAGTCAAGAACGGATCAAATGCATTGGAGCGGTTATGGCACAAGCATAACATCCCTAGCGATCGTATCGTGGTATATACGGGAGCCGACGTGCCCCCGCCAACTACGAATCGGGGTACCGTCAAGTGGGCCCCCGGGCATCGCCTCGGTAACTAACCACGAAGTATCGCTAGCAGCTCCTAGCCCTCGACGACACCTACTAGATCCGAACTCGACCCCGAAACAAACCTCCCTCTACTACCCTTCCTCACAGGCACATGGGAGGCGGCTTCACCCACATCGGCTCCATCGTCATCTCTCATAGCATGATCTAACTCCCCGCTCGTCCCCAATATCCCATCCAAGACTATCGGGCGCGTCCTCGGGAATAGGCATCGGCTGCCCGAGCATCGGTCCTCGCCCTCCTACTAGATGCATCAACACCACGAGATCTAGTGTGTCGTGGCGTCGATCCATCGGGACCATCAAGACCCTAATAATACATTATGTTAATTATTTATTATTTATTTAATGTCTACGTTATTATATTGTAATTACTACTAATCTATAACCATTGACACTCTAATAATTACTTAACTAAAATTATAAGGAAAACTAATACTAAGATGCATTAACATTGGTGATGGTGTTAACATAATATTATTAAAATATATTAACATGCGCAAAGTAAGTAAATTAGGGCATTATTATATAACTATTCACTTTCTAATAATTAATTAACTAAAATTACAACAATAAATCATATTAACTTGCTAATATCATTAGTAAACATGCTAATAAAAACAAATACCATACATAAATTAACATGTTAATAAAAACAAATTAACATGCTAATATCATTACAATAAATAATCGTAATATGCTACTAATATAAAATAATAACATGCTAATATCATTGAAATATTTTAATAATATAATAACATGCTCAAATCAATATATTAACTTATTATATAATAACTATTAAAATTAAATAATACTATTATCACATGCTATTAAACAATTAAATAAATTAAATCAAATAAATTAAATAATACTACCATGTTACTAACATGCATTAACATAATAATAATAAAACCTAATTACCATATTATCACACAAATTAACATATTAACTATTCCAATTAAATTAATATATTCAAATAACTATTGACATTAATTATAAAAGTCCAAATAAACACAAATTATTATTTTTAATTCAAACAGAAATTATTAATACATAAATTACGAACAAACATAAATTATTTAAAATAAACATATAAACATAATTAGAAAAAAACAGAAATTAATAAAACATAAACATAAATTAAAAAAAAGAAAAAAAAAACCCAAAATCCCCCCTCCCTCGCCGGAAAACACAAAGAACAAAAAAATTTTTTTTTTTTTCGTAAATGCAGGGCAACGGACGAGAAATCCGTTACCACCACACGGTGGTAACGGACATCTTTACCGTTACCACCGCAGAGGTAACGGTTCAGATCTACGTTACCTCTGCGGTGGTAACGGAAAAGTGATCCGTTACCATGGTAAATTACGGAAAAAAAAAATTTTTTTTTTTCCTCGTTTTTCCGGCGACGAGTGGGGCAATTTTCCGGCAAGCCTACGTTGGTTTTGACCACAAATAACTACAAAACTAACCTGATTTGAAGATTCCCCGATTTCCTTTCCCTTCTTCCTTGGGCCCATTCTTTTTCCGGTGTGTTGTGGTGGTGGTCGGCGTCGGTGTCTTCTTCGTCCTCGCTCTGGTGGTCGCCGGTACGGCCTTCCTCGCCTGGTGGTGGTGGTTGCCGTGTGGTGGTGGTGGCGGTGGTGGTGGTGGTGGCTTTGGGGGTGGTGGTGGCTTTGGTGGTGGTGGCTATGGTGGGAGTGAGGAGTGAGAGTGAGAGAGTGTTAGAGTGAGAGAGTGAGAGAGTGTGGGGGGTATGGGGTACTATTTGTAGAGGGTAGTTTAGGAGTATTTTAAAAAAAATACGGGCGATTTCAAGTAAATACGGGCGGTATTTAGTAACCCTAATAATCTACTTAGATTTTGTTTCAAATACAGTTATTATCTCATATTATCTCATGAAAAATGGATCCAAAAAGTGGAAGGAAAAAAAACCCCTCAAAATCCAAAAAGGCCACACAATCTCAAACTAATCCAAACTATTCTCAATTGGATCTAAATTTTGAAATGCAATCCAACTCACAAAATTTTTCAGAGTATCAAAATTATGCCATGCATATCTTAGGTTCCCCTAATCAAAACAGCCAATCACATTATCCCCAACACAATTTAAATTTCTCAAATCCAAATTCGTTCACCCAATTTCCTCCAAATTCAACCGAGAAATTCCAATATTCTCAATCTGACTCAGTATTTCCTATGTCCCAACACTTTCAGTCATCGGTAGGTGGAGAGCCACTTCCAGAATTTGATACTTCATTGCGATCTCGTGCTGCATCAGTAGAAGGTGATGATGATGATGAAGAAGACAAGATTGAGGACAATGATGTGAAGATGGAGACACGCAAGCTGAAAAAATGTCTAGACAATTTTGGTCGCACGCTGAAGAAGAAGTCCTGGTAAAATCATGGTTGCAGGTTAGTACAGATAAATATGTTGGTACGAACCAAAAGGGAAATACGTTTTGGGGTAGAGTTACTGATACATTTGACCAAGTTAGACGTTATAGAAACATATATTGGGAAGAAAGGGTTCAAGGGATTAGGGAGTCTGATTTATTAAAGGAGAGAGAAATGGAGCCCCTTAGAAGTCGTTGGAAGAGGATTAATGCAAGTGTTTCAAAGTTTGTTGGAGCATATGCTCATGCTGAGGCAAGGAGAATAAGCGGTCAATCTGATGATGATGTTATGAAGACTGCATTTGCCATATACAAGAGTGACTCAAAGAGACATGCAGAGTTTCAAGACAAGCATTGTTGGGAAATTCTAAGGGGGGCAGACCAATGGAAGCCCATAGGGAGTACTGTCAAGAAATGCAAGAAGAAGACGGCAACTCAAGAAGGTGGCTCTAAGAGGATTCGAATTAATGAAGATGGTAACTTCTCCACTTCAACTGACCAAAATACACCAACCAGTGGTGATATAGGTTGTTCCTTCCAGCCTCCTAGTGATGGGTCTGTAAAAAATAAAAGTAAGGGTAAGGGAAAAGTTATGAACATGCCTCCAGAGGCATTTCAACAATGGGTGGATTCAGTATCTGAGATGAATTTGTCAAGGACAAGTGAAACTGAAATGGAACTTGCTAGGCTAAAACATGATAGAGATATCGAAAGTGAAAGGGTGCAGCTAGAGAGAGAGAAGGTATTAGTGAAACAAAGAAAGATTAATTTGGAGTTATTCAAAGTCCTTTCATCAAAGGCATACCTAACAGAAGAAGAAGAGGAATTGAAAAATAATCTTGTTAAGGTATTATTTCCAGGATAAGTAATTTGGAAGTTCTATTTGTACTTAAGTTGTTTTAATTAGACGCTATCTATTTGTGTAAGCTTTATTTGTACTTAAGTTGTTTTAATTAGACGCTATCTATTTGTGTAAGCGTTATTTGTACTTAAGTTGTTTTAATTAGACGATATTTATTTGTGTAAGCTCTTGTATGAATGCATTATCATTAGTTAATGTTTATGTGTTGAAAAAAGTGATTCCGAAATTGTTGGTTTTTTACTTCATTAATAAATTTAAGTTGTACACGAAGTGACTACCCATATGCGATCAAATTTATTGCTTTATTTACAAAGAATATGAAGTGACTACTCAACCTTTAAAAAAGAGTACTCAATGTTGGTGATCGATGCAATAGTATTCATAACTTGCAAGAAAACAAACAAATGCGGGGAATATATGACTACTCACTGCAATTTTCAGATGCATTATTATGTTACTTTAATGACAAAATCTGACAAAATGACCTTTCAATTTTTGAAGCATTATTGTTTTGGTGGATTTTAAAAAAAATGTCATTATTTGATGGCAATAATGATAGACATCATGTCTATATATAAATTTAGTTTGATGCTAAGCTTTACTACACTCATCCTTTCACACAAGAACGTTCATACATATACACCAAAAAATGTCATCTGAATCAAGTTACAACAGCCATATTTCAACTTCCGACTCCTCCAATTCTGATGATGTTGCCAATTCTAATCAAGCAAATTATAGAAGACGTTATGAAAGGCGTAGACAAGCAAACCGTCTGATGGATCAGATGATGGATGGCTTCATAATGGCCAATCCAGCTGAAATATACGCCGCGGTTAATCAAGTTCCTAGGGCACCAAGGACACTAGTTCCAAGAGATCGTGAAAGTGGACACGACCGCTTATGGAGGGACTACTTTGCGCATAATCCCGTCTTCCCTCCAAATTATTTCCGCCGAAGATTTCGCATGCGAAAACATGTCTTCCTCCGTATAGTGGAAGTCTTAACTACTCGTAATGAATTCTTCAAACAAAGGCCAGACGCCACTGGTAGACTTGGTGCTTCTGGATTACAAAAGTGCACAGCAGCTATACGATTGTTAGCATACGGCACATCAGCTGATTCAGTGGACGATTATCTACGAATCAGTGCGTCTCTTGCAAGAGATTCATTGCAACATTTTGTTGAAGGGGTTGTCTCCCACTTTAGTGATAAATATCTGAGACGACCTACTGAAACAGATTTAAATAGATTATTATTTGCGGACGAACAACGGGGATTTCCGGGCATGATGGGTTGTATTGATTGCATGCACCGGCGGTGGAAAAATTGCCCGACTCAATTTAAAGGAATGTATTCCCGAAGACCCGGTAAGCCGACATTGATTCTAGAAGCCATTGCCTCATATGATTTGTGGATCTGGCATGCTTTCTTCGGAACACCAGGTAGATGTAATGATATTAATGTTCTTGATAGATCTCCATTGTTTAACGATGTTTTTGAAGGTCGTGCACCTCCAGTTAACTATGTTGTAAATGATCACCAATACGATATGGGATACTACCTCACCGACGGTATATATCCTCGGTGGGCAGCTTTTATACCCACAATAAACCTTCCACGGAATGAGAAGGAAAGTCTTTTTGCCCAACGTCAAGAGGGTGTACGAAAAGATGTGGAACGTGCATTTGGAGTACTACAAGCTCGATTTGCTATAGTTCGTCAACCTGCTTTAGCTCGTGATAGAGAGATGTTGGGGAAAATAATAATTGCTTGCATTATTATTCATAACATGATAGTTGAAGATGAACGAGATTCATATTCCCTTCATTATGATCCCAATGATTATGAGGAACCTCCACGTCCTAGTTCAAGTCAACAAAATGCGCAAAATTTCAATGAACCATTTAGATATGAAACTAGTGAGAATCGCATTGCAAACTTGCAAACATATATGACTAATAGAGTTCGAGTTCGTGACAAGCCCATGCATGACCGCCTCAAGGCAGACCTAGTGGAAAATATTTGGATGAAATTCGGAGAAACCAGGCTTTAATTAAGGTGTAGTGTTGTTTTATTTTAATAGCTTCGATGTTTATCTATTTAATAATATGTTTTGTCTTTGTTGCTCTTGTTTAATGCATTATTAATTAAACATACATTTTCTACAATGCCATATGATTCAAGTGTTAATCATTCGACTTAATTAATTAAATCAAATAAAAATTTTGCCGAAAAATAATTAATAAAAAAAATATTATTTTATTACCATCAAAATTCAGTGTTCTAAGTTCTAACATTAAATTATGCATAAATAATAATATAGTGGAATTGGAGGAGAGAGAAAATATGGTGGGGTATGTTAAAAAGTAGGAGAGAGAAATGCGATGACCATAAATTGGAGGGCAACCATTGGGAGTAAGAAATATATGGGATTGAAATGAGTAGGGTATATATGAATAAGGTGGAAGAGTGAGGAAGTAATAAAATAATTGATGACCACAGACCATAGGACAACCATTAGGTATGCTCTCAATTCTCAACACTCCTAATTTTGCTCCTTTCTCTCTCTCAATTCACAAACCTTTTTGGTTTTGCTTCAATATCTACAAGAAATTGGGGAAAAAGGGTCCTTGCTAGACGATTCATCAGTAAGCTTCTTCCACCCTAAATACATTAATTTCAACATTTTAAGACTATGCATTTTCGGCTTTTTTTATGCTGTTATTTGTTTCATGTTTCCAGAAATCTTGCCATTTGGGCTAGCATGCTAGTTTCTCCAATCTTTCTGATGATCATTTTGTCTCCTTTATCAAATTTTTAAGCGTTAATATTTTCTAGTTTGGGTTTCTTATAGCTAATAATCTTGTTTCGATTTAATATGATGATATGACAGATATTCAGTTTAGTTTAGGAGAAAGTCTGAGTTAATCAACTTCACCTTCAGAAAATAAGTAAAAGGATAAATTAACTTGACGCTAGGAGGAGTGGATTTGACAAAATGGAGTTGGATATAGTTTTTATGGGACATTTCCATTCTAATGTAAATATAAAGACTGAAAATAAGAAAATAAACGGAAACCTTAACGTTGATTTAACGGAGGTATACTACATATAAGTGATATAACGAATAATTAGTTTAAGGGTACAACTTGGAAGAAAAAAAAAGGTACCTTATCGATAAGCCCAATGTTTTTTCTATTTGACTGCATTTGTTTGCCAAAACAGTCATATATGGTCTACTTGAGTGTATATTTAGTCATCATTTACAGCCTTTGAATCAAGGTGATTAACCTGGCAGCCCTCGTTAGTTTTGTTTGTTTATTAACTAATTTGTGTAATTCATAAATGGCAGAAATTGAAATGCAAGAGGATGCGTTGATTGAGATCCTGGCTCGGTTGCCCGTAAAATCATTGATTCGATTTACTTGTGTTTGTAAGTATTGGCTCTCCCTCATCAGATCCCCTGAGTTTGCAACTAAACATTATGCTACTCGCTTGAGTCATCTGTCGGAAAACCATCATGAATGCGACTCTCTTTTATCCGTATTTCAACCTGCCAGTTCCATTTCCATTTTTTCTTATCAAGACCTCACCTTTCAAACTGCCTTTAAATTCAGACCTGCTGTTGTTTATGACCCGCCACGTTTCAGTATCCACGTTTCAGTATCCATCATCGCGATATTATTTCAGATTGCCGCGTTTTCGGCCCTTGTAATGGTCTCTTTCTTATCCAATTGCTGAAAGCTGCAACTCATATTCTGCTTTTGTTATGGAACCCGGCTACTAGAGATGTTTTCAAACTTCCCTCCCTAAATGATTGCTATTGCTGTTCCGGTTTTGGCTTTGATCATGTAACCAATGATTACAAGGTTGTTTGTTTTGATGGTAACATGGCCTGTTCTAGGGTCGTATACTTGTATTCTCTTGCTACTAATTCTTGGAGGCAGCTTGATGCTGCTTTGAATGAAATTGATACCAGCAAGCAGATGTATCATCCTATTCTTTCTGCCTGCTCTAATGCTCGCATGTACCATTGGATATTGATTGATATTGGTCGATATGAAGCTACCTATTCTCTTCTCTCATTCGACATGGTTGATGAGGTATTTGTGCAGACCCCCTCTGCCTACTGATATGACAAGGTCTTGCCATATTCACGGGTTTTTGTATCAAGGCTCCAATCATTTATACCCTACCTTGTGTTCATGGAGTTCTTCTTCGAGCAACGTACAAGAGGAATGCATATATGGGCTCTCAAGGGCTATGGTCCAACAGGGCTTTGGAACAAAAAACAGTGTATTAGGTTGCCCCAAGTGCTAAATTTCGGACTACACATGGTGTTGTGGAAGAACAAGGCGATTGTATCTGGCGATGGTGATATAATAACTTCATATAATTTCACTACGCAAGAAATCAAATCGCTTCAAATTCCTGCAGAAGGGGATATTATTGGTTATAAACTATACAGAGGGTCTAGTTTCCATAGCCAAATTTGTACGCCAACAACCACTAGTGGATGCGGATCATCCATCTGGAGGATTATCGCAGGATCTTCAACAGGAGTCAGTGACCTTTCTTTATGTGCCACCAGGAGTACAACTACAACATGAAGATAATCAAGAGGATTCAGCGGTAGAAACAATATTTCAACAATTGCTGCTTCAAGGGGGTACTGATTCCAGAAAATCATGAAGAAGATGATGATGATTCCTCCACTGACAGCGCTTTCCTGAAAATGGCCCTGATCCTTTTGATCTTGATACAGCAACAAAACTTGAACCTCTTAGAAATATTGAGTGGCAAAAGTTGTGCAAGCTACCTTATTGTCTTCGTGATTTCAACCAACCAATGATTTCCAACCCCTGCACATTCTAAAATCTATTAAGCGGCATTTCTTTTTTCATTCTTATAACTCTTGTAAGTTTTAATTCTACTTTACTTGTTTGGGCCACTGTTTAACACTTATGCTGACTCTTTTCTTGATTATATTTTTAACTTACTCCTGATCATAATTGACTGAGATTCACATGGATTAGTTACTCGATTTGTTGTTCTGTTTGTGCTTATTGTGCTTATCAGATTCTTTTCACCTTTGTCTTCATCTTCACCATGCGGCTAAAAGGGAAGGAGGAATTGGCACAATGCCTCACAAAAATTTCAAAAGTTACAGAGTTGATCAGAAAGAAGTATGTACAACACCGATAGATCATGACCAGCAACATCATCAGTTTAATTGATAGATTTTCTTCTTTACGTTGTCTGAGCTAAGAAACTATTGGGACATTAAGGTATAATCCATTTTGTTTGTGCATTATGTTACTGGGACAGTTCTATATAGACGTGAAAATTCGTTATACTGGTACGACAGAATTGGTTTCGGAATACCTATTTGCAAAAAAGCTTGGAGAAAATGTCTTTTTCCTTTGCATATTACATGAAAGGAATTTATGGCCATGAGTTGCAACTGAGGAGAATGATATTCAGCCTGCATACAGCAAAGACTGATGATCTATAGCACAGTGGCCTTGCGTCTGGTATTTGGTCCCTTTCTAACTTATCTACATAGCAGAAATGGTAGCTAAGAATGTATGAAAACATTAATTGAACTTTGAGATGCCAGCTGTTTCAATATCAAGCCATTGGATAATATTAAACCATATTGATGTAATTCAGTATATGTCAACTTCATAAAAAAATTGTGGCCAACCTTACAACTTCCTATTAGTAGTCACTGAACTGGAGGACCACATAGTTTAGAACCAAATTTATCAGTTTCTACCCAATGCAACTATAGAATTTGATACTCCAATGGAACACGTACAAGAGGGGGGGTGAATTGTACTTTGGAACTTTTAGCAAAGTTTCTCGCGGAATTAAGGCTTTCAAGAAACAAAGATACGAGAGATAGAAATATATAAAATTGAGGAAACTTCTTGAACCTTATCAAGAAGGGAAAACCTCAAAAACTATATTATTGCAATAACTCTATTACAATCACTCTCTACAACTCGAGTTCTTTTCGAACTCAAGTTCCCACAATAATCCCCTTTGATTATTGGAACTCTTCTCTCTATCGCTTCTACTCCGGCCTACACTCACCGACTTAACTCTAAGTCTTTCAAGAGTCCACTCAACCCTTGATCCCCAAATTACAACTCAAAATGAGAAACACACTAGTAAATATAGTGAACTTGGATATTTAAGGAACTTTGGAACTCTTATTGAATGCAACTGACTTTTTATGAAAACTCTTAAGATTTAGACTTAGACAATATGTTTTCGGTTGGTGGTTTGTAATGAGAGAGACTTCTCCTTTTATAGTGAGGTCTTCCCATGTTAGTTCCACTTATTCCTCCACTAAGTGTGAAAGAACCCACGTAGAATTATTTTCCCACGTTCACACTTCTTGAGGAACAAGCAAAGACATATTCAAACCAACTAACAAGAAGTGGTTTAGTAGTTGAGAAAAACAAGGAGTTAACTTAGGAAATTTATTTTTACTTGCTCAGTAATTAAAAAAAAGATTTTTATTTTAAAAAAAATAAAAACTGTTTTATTTATTTACAATATTTCCTAAAAACTCTCATTTAAATATTTTTCAAAACCACTTGTTGCATTTAATAAGTTCCATTTAGTTCCCTAAACTCAAGCAATATAATTTACTTACATAAATCCTAAGTACAGACTCTTGGACTTAGAAGTTACGCCATCGCTTTCAATCTTCAACTCGAAGATTGTTCGTCCCTCGGAACGCAGACAGTTCCTTGAGGAACTGTGATCGTGAACTTGAATCATAAAACATCATTTTGAAGATTAAATCTTGTTGTTGTGTATATATTACTTTGTCTTGATTATAAGTGCCACGCCATCCAAGATTCCAACTCTGGAACTCACTTAGACAATCAAGTTCCTACTCCGGAACTAAAACACTATTTATCAACCAAACCAATATGTCAGGAAGTTTGCAAGTCGGTCATCATCCAAAACTAAGGGTCAACAATATCTCCTTTTTCGTGATGACAACACAAGCAAACTTTTCACAACAAAAGATATAAACATAAATGAATACTCCATGATATAATCCCTAACAAACAAAAAGAAATAAAATTTACCAATTTTTTAACTTTCACAGGAGACAAGAGTTTATGAGGTATGGAACAATGGTGTAACCGCCTTAAGATGTTTGCAATGATTTTCCCCCTGTTGGCATTAACAAAAAGAGGACAACACAGGCAGAGATATTCCAAAACACAGCACCCAACTATGAAAGTGGGTAGAAACAAGTAAATCCAAAACAAAACTACATTTCACACAAGTTATGAAGCAACTGAAGCAACAACTAATTATGATAGTCATAGGAATACATAACATAGCAAGTGTTTTGAGAAAGGCCAAAAGAGAAACACCCACAAACAGTGATGCAAACCAAAATGAAAAAGAAAGAGAAAAAAAAATTAAACTGTTCCAACAATAACCATCATAGTGACAAAAGAGAGAAACAGGAGGCTAGAAGAAAAAGCTAAGCATCATTTGACTCCAAGGTTTCTTGAACTACTTCAATGGTGAGATCATCAATCTTTTGGAGCAGAGTAGCATGAGAGGAGGAGGTATGAGTAGAGAAACTGTGAAAGGAGGCTTGCAGTTCCTTGACCAAAGACAACCGACGAGAGCCCACCTGTTCCTGAAGACACTTGATCTGAGAAACTGTCTCCTTCTTGTAGTTCCTTCATCAGAGAAACAAGAGCGTGGAGTTCCTTGATTTTCTCATCCTTTGTAGTTTCGAACCAAACCCGGGGAACCCGAGAAACCCGCAAAACCGGAGGGTATACTCGCGAGAACTGTTCTCGAGCCATGAGGAACTGAACTCTTCAAAGTTCCTTTCTTCTTAGGGACAGAAGAGGAACTCACAGGAACTGAAGTGGTGTTCCTAGGAGAACTCAACTGTTCCTCTCCTCCCGGAACCTCCAAGATAACATCAGTATCTTCCTCATCACTTATATCCATGAAAACAGAGGATTGAGATTTCTTAGCTATGCGAACACTCTTCCTTTTTGACACAGAAACTTGCTTCTTTTCTCCCTCTTCTTCTTCTTTATCAGAGGTACTCACTTCTTCCACTTTTTCTTTGAGAAACCTAACACACTTATCAACCACTTCCAGATGCAACTTAGAGAGAAAGCCTTTTTGCAAAATTTGGGCATTAGAAACCACATGTTCCTCATAGGAACTGAGATCAACCGCTTGGTTCCTAAAAATGGCGAGAAGGAGGAAACCATAGCCAACTCTCAACTTTCCAGGAATGCAGTGGGCGAGGTGTTTAATCATTAGAACAGGAAAATTGATAGGTATATGATTTTCAAGGCTATAAATCAGACATGCATCAAATAAGTTGACATCATCCCTCTTTTGTGTACGAGGAACTACACCTCTCCAAACTACATTAAACAACAGTTTTTGTAAAGGAGATAGAGATTTATGTTTTGTGGTGGAAGATTTGTCATAGTTTCCCCCTATTTTCTTCACAATTTCGGCACTCTCAAGATTATTGATCCTCACTTTCATTTTCCCTTTAACATACTCATCAAACCCTTCATCTGGAACACCAAACAAGTTCCCCAAATACTCAACATCAAAAGATATAGCAGTGCCATTCACTTCACTAGTGCAAATCATATTTTCACAAGAGAAATTCTCACAAAACTCATGCATAGCTAAAGGATATATGGGAAGACGAGCATGAGTATCAAAAAGATTTACCCACTGTTGAAGATCAAGAATTTCCACCAATTCTTCAAGTTTTTCTGATTTGCACCACCCATAATTTATAGCAAACCCTTGCGTGAGAAGCTTTGATTTTATATCAGATGCAGATATTTTCGGACCCTTCTCTTTCACCGCCGGAAAATTTGTCTCGGATTTCACACCCTCATCGGTTTTTCGCTTCTTGTTGCGAGGGAGTTTGGGCGACAAAACAGAACCTTCGGGTGCCTTAGCCGAGGCGGTCGCGATTGGCGAGCAAGCAGTCACATCAGATGCCGGCACGTCGGGAGACGGTTTTTGGCTGGGCGACTGGACAGAGACCTCACCGGCGGTTATGGCAAGGATTGGTGGTTCAATTTGGAGTGGTGAGGGATTTTGTGATGGTGAAGTTTCCATGGGAATTGGAGATGAAGGGTCTCTTTTTCTTTTGTGGGATAGAAGATCTGTGTTAAGACTTGTGATAACCATGGTGATTTGAAAAGAGAAAGGTTTTGAAGGAAGGATGAATCTTGAGTTTCTTTGAGGAAGATGAAGTGGTGGGTTTTTTTTTTTTTTTTTTTGGTGTGAGAACCGTGTAAAGAGAAGTAGGAGAGAGAGAGGGGTTTTAAAATTTATCACATAATTAATTAAAGTTGGAACATTAATGTGGTAAAATAAAAATAACAAAAAGAGTAAAAGTGGGTGAGATAAAAAAGGAGAGATGGAGTGAATTTAGGAGAAAAACAAATATCTCCTTAACCGTGGATAAGAAAAAAAATCAAGAAGAAAATAAAAGAAAACGTGGGGAAGAGAGAAAAATAAAAAATGAAAGGAAGATAACATATGACAAAAAATAGAAAAAGAAAAGATAGATATTTGAAGAGGGGAAACATATATACAGGATAAAAAAAACTTACTTAGTCTTGTATACCATATAACTAAAATAAAAAGAAGTTGCTTACCTAGCACAAGTTATGAGTGAAAATGAGTTTCTATAATGGAAAACTTAGAATATGTTTTCACATAATTAATTGTGTTGGAATAACAATGCCATGTATTAAAATCTATCATTTTTTACCTTGGAGGAATCTCATAGGCAGTCATCTCAACTTGATCATTCCAAGTTCCAGTCTCATTTTCTCATGTTTCTCCCTGTTTAAAGGCTTAGTCAAAATATCAGCTATTTGATTTTCAGTTTCACAAAAATCTAATCTGATTAAACCTTTTTCCACATTATCCTTTAAAAAATGATGCCTTATATGGATGTGTTTGACTCGAGAATGATGAACTGGGTCTTTGGATATACAAATGGCACTAGTATTATCACAATAAATGGGAACACAATCATATATTATGCCAAAGTCTCTTAACTGTTGCTTTATCCAAAGTAGTTGTGAGCAACATGCAGCAGCAGCTACGTACTCAGCCTCAGCAGTGGATAGAGCAACAGTATTTTGTTTCTTGGAACTCCAAGAAACCATGCAGGAACCCAAAAATTGAACCATACCTGAAGTGCTTTTTCTATTTACCAAATCTCCAAAGATAATCGGCATCAAGAAAGCCTTTTAAATCAAAAGCATCATCTCTAGGATAGAACAAACATAGATCGTCGTTTCCTCGAAGATACCTTAGTATCCTTTTCACAAGCCATCATATGTGACTCCTTTGGATTTGATTGGAACCTGGCACATAAACCTACACTGAAAGAAATGTCAGGTCTACTAGCAGTTAGATATAACAATGATCCAATCATTCCTCTATACTTTGTTTGATTCACACTTTTTCCTTTGGGATCTTCATCTAATCTGGTGGCTGTTCCCATAGGAGTGTGATTCACTTTAGCAGATTCAAAGTCATATTTCTTGAGGAGTTCCTTGACATATTTTTGTTGGTGAATCATAATTCCTTTCTCGGTTTGTTTTATCTCGTAGACCAAGAAAGAAGTTAAGTTCCCCCATCATACTCATCTCGAACTCACTGCTCATTAAATCTGCAAATTCCTTACACAGAACTTCATTAGTAGCACCAAATAATATATCATCAACATAAATTTGTACTACTAAAAGATCAGTTCCTTTTGATTTCAAAAACAAAGTTTTGTCAATTTTTCCTCGTTTGAAATCATTTTGTAAAAGAAACTTCGATAATCTTTCGTACCATGATCTAGGAGCTTGTTTAAGTCCATAGAGAGCTTTATCAAGCTTATAGATATGGTCGAGAAGATTTGAGTCGATAAATCCAGGAGGTTGTTCCACATAGACGTCTTCCTCTAAATAACCATTTAAGAAAGCACATTTGACGTCCATTTGGTACAACTTGAAACCCATGAAAGAAGCAAAAGCAAATAAAATTCTTATGGCTTCTAATCTAGCAACAGGAGCAAAAGTTTCTTCGAAATCTATACCTTCCTGTTGATTGTAGCCTTTGACAACCAACCTTGCTTTGTTCCTTACAATAGTTCCATATTCATCGAGCTTGTTTCGGAAAACCCATTTGAGACCAATTACCTTTTGATTCTTTGGCTTGGGTTCCAAATGCCACACCTTGTTTCTCTTGAACTCATTAAGTTCATCTTGCATGGCGGTAATCCGAACGAGATCTTGTAATGCTTCGGTGTGGTTCCTTGGTTCGATTATGGATAGGAACGCTTGAAAAGCACGAAGTTCCTTAGTTGAGATCTTGTCCGAGTTCCTTTTCGAATGTTGCCGATAATCGATCCATTGGATGAGAACTTTGATGTTTCCATGGTTTGGGATGGAACTCGCCGCAGAACTGTTTCGACCGAGGTTCGGTCACCTCGGTTCCTTGATCCCGCTGTTCATCCCCGCTCATTTGGAGAACCGCTTCGATTTCTTCGGTTCCTCTTCCACAGGAACTTCTTCATCTACACCTGCTTCTTGGTTTCTAGGCACATCAACAATGTTGCTTGGCCTTGTTGGTGAGATTTCTTCATCTTTATCTGAAAAATCAGTTAGACCAATTTCGAAATCTTCCTGTTCCTGAACTACATCAACTTTGTCAGTTTCATCAAAAATAATATGCACACTCTCTTCTACACACATAGTGCGTTTGTTATAAACTCTGTAAGCTTTACTGTTTAAGGCATATCCTAAGAAGACTCGCCTCATCACTTCTTTCATCAAATTTTCCTAAGTTCCTTTTTCCATTATTGTGAACAAAGCACTTACACCCAAAAATTCTAAAATAAGAAATATTAGGTTTGTTTCCTTTCAAAAGTTCATAAGGTGTCTTATTTATAAAAGATCTAATCATGACTCTATTGATTATATAACAAGCTGTATTATTAAGCTCGGCCCGTAAGTTCCTTGGTAAGGAACTGGCTATTAACATGGTTCGAGCCATATCTTCTAAGGTTCTATTTTTCCTTTCAACGACTCCATTTTGTTGTGGAGTCCTAGGAGCAGAAAAGTTATGATCCATACCTTGTTCCTTGCGAAATCATCAAACTTGCTATTGTCAAATTCCGGTTCCATGATCCGACCTTAAATGAATTAATTGATGACCACTTGGTTCTCTCGTGTTTTCTTAGCAAAAGCAACAAATTCATCAAAAGTTTCATCTTTACTTGCTAGAAAAATTACCCAAGTATAGCGAGAATAATCATCAACAATCACTAAGACATATCTTTTTCCACTTCTACTTTGTATTCTCATAGGACCACACAAGTCCATATGAATCGCTTCTAGTGGTTTAGAAGTGCTTACCATTTTCTTAGGTTTAAAGGAACTTCTAACATGTTTTCCTTTGGCACAGGGATCACATATTTTATCCTTTATGAACTTGATTGAAGGAAGCCCTCTCACAAGTTCCTTGGATTTTAATTTTTCAAGTAATGAAAGACTCGGCATGACCGAATCTTTTATGCCAAAGAAGTGAATCATCTTCAATGACACTTAGGCGAGTTAAGTTGGCTTTTGGAACTTGGTTGAGATCCACAAGATATGTGTTCCCTTTCCTAGTTCCTTCCAAAATAACCTTCCCACTGTCATTGTTTACTATTTGACAATTTTCAGAAGTAAAACTTACCGAATTTCCCTTATCACAAAATTGGGAAATACATAGCAAACTGTGCATTAAACCCTCGACCAAGAACACGTTGTCTATTGAGTGGGAACTTGACCTTCCTACTTTTCCGATGGCGATTATTTCACCTTTCTTGTTGTCTCCAAAGGTCACGGTTCCTCCATTATAGGCCTCTAGTGAGAGAAATTTAGATTTGTCTCCTCGTCATGTGTTTGGAACACCCGCTGTCGAGATACCACGAGCTGTTCCCCCTCACTAGGACCTGCATAAAAATCAGTGATCAGTTGTAGGAACTCGGGCTTCCTCGAGTTCCTTTTCTTTCACCACATCAGATTTCTTCACCCATATTTTTTTCACATAATTTTTATTTTTGACGTCCTTTTCTTTCTTCTTAGTACATTCACTTAGAACATGGTTACCATTTCCACAAAAGGAACAGGCTTTAACACTAGGTAGATCCACATATTTTTTCTTTTTCACATGACTTTTCTTGTAAGCAAAACCTAGCCCTTCTGTTCTTTTTGTTTTAGCATCTCGTAACCCATTGAGGAGTTATATTTAGGGACTTGTTTCTTAGCCTTAGCTATACTTAGTTCCTTTTCTAACTTCTCATTTTGTTCTTTAGCAGTAGTCAATTCAATGTTCAAGTTTTCTAGATCAACATTAAAAATTCTCATACTTATCTCAGTAGATCTTGAAGGATCTAGACTTAAACTTAGCATCTTGTATTGACTTAATTCAACTTTAAGCAGAATGTTTTCATTTTTAACTCTTTCAAAGGACTCACTAAGTGAAGTGTTCCTGTCAAGCAAATCAAAGAACCTACTTTGTACATCTGATCTAACATTAGTTAAGTAGGCCATATGATTCTTACTAAGTTCCACAGCCTTATCACTTTGGCTTTTCAATATTCCAAGTTTCTTATAGTCAACTAGTGTTTCCAACAATAATTCAATTAATTTGGTTTTTGACAGAGATTGAAGAGTAGTGGAATTTACCTCATTAGATGGAACTTTGTCATCTTCATTTGTTTTTGCCATAAGACAAAGATTGGCAGTCTCTTCATGAGGTTGTTCCTCTTCATCTTCAGAATCTGTTTCTCCCCACGCAGTAATCATGGCCTTCTTGAAGTTAGGTTTGGCAAAGGTTGACTTGTTGTATCTATCTTTGGATAGTTCCTTGCCTTTGCCTTTTCCTTTCTCATTTTCCCAAAGAGGACGATCTCTTATTTGATGATCGGTTTCTCCGCACTTGTAGCGACCATTTTCGGTTTTGGAACTCGTTGGTTTTTTGAACGAGTTTCTTCCTTTTTGGTTTCCAGGTTTGTAGTTCCTGTACAGCCTTTTCATTTTCCTTACTAGCATGGCCGCTTCTTCTTCATCGTGTTCGACTCTTCTTCGCCTTTAAGAGCCAAGCCTCGATTCTTGGAACTCTCCGGCACGGCCAGCCTCCAAGATGCAATCGTGGGTCATCAATGATCCCGCCAATTGTTCAATACCGAACTTGGTAAAGTCCTTAGTTTCAAACAAGGCAAGTGACCTTTGTTCTCCAACGTTCATCTTGTGGCATACTCCCGAGGATTTTTCTAACCTTGTTCATCGGTGGGAATAATTCTTCCAAGAGAAACTAATTCATTAGTGATGTTAGTAAATCGTGTAAACATATCTTGAATTGTTTCTTTTGGTTGCATTTCAAAACGTTCATATTTAGACATTAAAAGATCGATTTTGGAACGCTTAACCTCATTTGTTCCTTCATGGGTGATTTGAAGGAGATCCCAAATTTGCTTTGCGCTCTTACACCCCATGACCCTATTGTGTTCATGAGGTCCAAGACCACAATGCAAGATTTTGACAAACCATAGCATTTATTTCATATTTTTCAAAATCTTCTTTTGAAAATTCAATCATTGGTTTAGGAACTACCTCGTTTTCGCATTGGTTTTTGTTACCTCGAAGTCACCAACTTCGATAACCCTCCGTACTTGATAGTTCTCTCGCCTTAATGAAAATTTCCATACGATTTTTCCAATACGTATAGAACTTTCCGTTGAACATTGGTGGCCTTTGCGTGGAGTAACCTTCTTCGAGTTTCTCGTGTGTATCCATCTTCTTCGGGAACTTTACTCAACAGGGTTTCTGTATTACGTGAGCTCCGGCTCGATACCAATTGATACTCCAATGGAACACGTACAAGAGGGGGGTGAATTGTACTTTGGAACTTTTAGCAAAGTTTCTCGCGAATTAAGGCTTTCAAGAAACGAGATACGAGAGATAGAAATATATAAAATTGAGGAAACTTCTTGAACCTTATCAAGAAGGGAAAACCTCAAAAACTATATTATTGCAATAACTCTATTACAATCACTCTCTACAACTCGAGTTCCTTTCGAACTCAAGTTCCCACAATAATCCCCTTTGATTATTGGAACTCTTCTCTCTATCGCTTCTACTCCGAAGCCTACACTCACTGACTTAACTCTAAGTCTTTACAAGAGTCACTCAACCCTTGATCCCCAAATTACAACTCAAAATGAGAAACACACTAGTAAATATAGTGAACTTGGATATTTAAGGAACTTTGGAACTCTTATTGAATGCAACTGACTTTTTATGAAAACTCTTAAGATTTAGACTTAGACAATATGTTTTCAGTTGGTGGTTTGTAATGAGAGAGACTTCTCCTTTTATAGTGAGGTCTTCTCATGTTAGTTCCACTTATTCCTCCACTAAGTGTGCAAAGAACCCACGTAGAATTATTTTCCCACGTTCACACTTCTTGAGGAACAAGCAAAGACATATTCAAACCAACTAACAGTAAGTGGTTTAGTAGTTGAGAAAAACAAGGAGTTAACTTAGGAAATTTATTTTTACTTGCTCAGTAATTAAAAAAAAGATTTTTATTTTAAAAAAAATAAAAACTGTTTTATTTATTTACAATATTTCCTAAAAACTCTCATTTAAATATTTTTCAAAACCACTTGTTGCATTTAATAAGTTCCATTTAGTTCCCTAAACTCAAACAATATAATTTACTTACATAAATCCTAAGTACAGACTCTTGGACTTAGAAGTTACGCCATCTCTTTCAATCTTCAACTTTGAAGATTGTTCGTCCCAGCTCAGGAACAGCAGACAGTTCCTTGAGGAACTGTGATCAGGAACTTGAATCATAAAACATCATTTTGAAGATTAAATCTTGTTGTTGTGTATATATTACTTTGTCTTGATTATAAGTGCCACGCCATCCAAGATTCCAACTCTGGAACTCACTTAGACAATCAAGTTCCTACTCCGGAACTAAAACACTATTTATCAACCAAACCAATATGTCAGGAAGTTTGCAAGTCGGTCATCATCCAAAACTAAGGGTCAACAGAATTATATGTTAATGTACTATGTTAGTGTGTTACTTTCTATGTTTATGTTTAGTACCTGGTCCATGCTATTAGTTTCTTTCATTTAGTATGTGTGTATTTCGGAACTTTCATCTTTTGTGTTAGTGGTATGATTGTAGATGTGTGGTGTGATGTTTATTTAATTCGGAAGCTTTCATGCTCTAAGCGCTATATATAAAGTATACAAACTTGAGAATTGATCATACAAAAATCCTTCCATTTCTTTTCCTCTTCCTTCAATTCGAAATGAAACGACAAACTTTCTTCTTGGTTCAATGATGATGATATGCTTCATTACAGTTTTGATTTCTGTTATACATCCCACATATCAAGCAAATTCTGGTTCTTTAATCTCCCTGCTTCTCCAACTCCAATATGGTTGTCTACGGAGTAAATTACAGTCGGGCTTTTACATGTTATGGTAGGAAGATAGATAGGGGTTCTCAATTTACGGCCTCTGGCCGAATTCACAACCCTCCTTACTCCTTCACTGAAACATAGTATCATGCATATCTTGTAACTTTCTTTACAAGAATCTCACTTTTTGTTTTGCTTACACTTGAAGGATTTTGAATTTCCCTTGACAGTTGGAATTAGATCTATAATACGTAATTCTCTAATTCCAATCGTCAAGGAAAAATCAAAAAAAATCCAGCATAAGCGAAAGAAAAATAATATGATTGTTTTCATTAAAAAGAAAAGTAATAAGAAATGCATTATATCAGGATTTAGTGCAGGAGTAGAGGAGGGTTGGGAATTAGGCCAAAGGCCGCGAATTAAGAATCCCTCATAATCTATCTTGTTACCATGACATGTAAAGGCCTCACAATTGCTTACTCCATAGATAAGCGCGAGAATGTGATTCCATGTAGGAGTTGGAGCAGCAGGAAGAACAAGAGAATCAGAATTTGTTTGATTTTTGGGATTTATAGTAGAAGACACATAACAGTTTGGAAACTTCTGCACCCAAGTGACAATTAGACAGTCTCTTAATTCTGTGTGGAACTACGTATTCTGGTTATGGTGAAGTTGAGTCGAATGACTGGCAAGTGACGGTTCATAATGAAATGCAGAGTTTACTGCTCCTGAAAATGCTCAATTGTATTTATAGTATGCTATTGCTTTGAATCTTTTGTTCCATTTGTTCATCAGGATACATAGTAATTATATAACTTAGTTTTTATAACATGCAAAATCGTGAAATTCACTTGATCAGGAAATAGTCAGTTCTTTATCTCTCACATATACAAAGCTCACCCAAATACAAGCTCATGCATACCACTATTCACATGCCAATGAAAACACCTGCTAATGCTATTAACGTCCAAGGAAGAGAGGTTGAAGGAGGAGGAGGAGGAGTGCGAACGAGGCCAGCAAACAGGAAGAATTTCATGTTTTGGCGTGACTTGGTTCGTGATGTTCATCTTCAGGGCATGATTCTGCCCCATCTTCCATGAGATCAGTGATGGTAATTTTTCGGTGGTAGCTGTACTTCAGAGCGTCAAACTGCTTGCAGATTTCCTCCACGTCGTTGTCTGTTATCGTTCCCATCTCTTTGAGCTTGAATATTACATACTCTGATTTACTGCAGACACCAAATATACTGTCAAAACTATCCTGATCTTTTATTACATTATATAGTCTAGCTATCTCATTTGGCTGGATTAAAGATTAATAGTCAATTGGAAAGTATCTCTCTAGTATTGTTTTAAGGTTGCATACATCGGAACCCCCTGCCCCGTGCTAAAGCTGTCTTTGTATCTCATCTGATGAGAAAAACCTTAAAATTTGATCAAAGTAAATACGTCTAAACAACAATTTAAAATTTGATCAAAGTAAATACGTCTAACAACAAAGGGGTAGGGTTAACTTGGTTAAGCATGACCTTATTTCGTGCTAGCCATGATTTTCCCAGAATTGAAATTGGCAACTCTAGAATTCTAACATCAAGATCTTTATCTAAACAGACTTAGCCTACAATTCTATATGCATTTTGTTGATGATCCTATTGCAAGTAGAGTATGTTACCTTCTTCTATATGTGTGATTTTCGAAAATTTCAT
The DNA here is from genome assembly GCA_947648045.1 of Beta corolliflora. Classification (NCBI taxonomy): domain Eukaryota; kingdom Viridiplantae; phylum Streptophyta; class Magnoliopsida; order Caryophyllales; family Amaranthaceae; genus Beta; species Beta corolliflora. The sequence continues at coordinate 105,439 of CANSZD010002518.1, read as the reverse complement.
GGAACTACCACCAATAAATCATCTTTAAAAGAATAATTCTAAAGTTTATCACCTGATACATCCATCATGATCCATATCAGCTACCATTAGATCTCCAAGAGTCAATTTCTTCTTAAGAACATCTTTTGCCATCCTTCTATTCCTCTTCTCGAGCCTATACTCTGTAAGATACAAGAATGCTTTAGCAACCGCCAATGTACTTGCCAATAACCAAATAATCGCGAAGCATCTTCCGGCTGCTGTCTTAAAGGCATGATCTCCATAACCAACAGTCGTAACCGATGTTACAGACAGGTAAAAGCTATCCACCCAATTCAACTTCTCCAAGAAATGTACTGTAACTGTCCCAATACTAAGGAAAACAATAACCACTCCTAAAGCCAAACAGACCTTAGTTCTTATCCTCATTCTACCTTTCTTTTTATCAATGACATAATCTCTTATAAGTTTATTCAACTTAGTTTCATCTAGTAAAACTTCCTCCTGTGAATCGAGCACATACGTGACCAACCCGTTTAACAGAATATCGATAAACCCAAACCCGACTAGAATGAATGCACATGTAAACAGCTTAGTGAACGTTGATGCCGGGGTTATATCACCATATCCAATGGTAGATAAAGTAACCACAGTATAATACAGGGCATCTACCAGTTTAACAGTTCTATGACCATTAAATGTGTCATGGGTTAATGTGAATACTGTGACTCCAACAATGATGTATAGCAGCAACCCAAGCAGAGCTAGCTGGAGGATTCGAGGCGCTTTCTTGGGTCGATGCTTGTGATCGAGGGAGCTGAGTTGGATGAGCCCCTTTTCATTTGTGAACAGAGGAGGAGCTGAGCTTGATCTGTCAAAATTGATGATGAGATCTTTATCTAGAGGTGTTGCAATGAGAGGAGTATTTCTGTCATCATTGAGAAGCTTACCAGTATATTGGCTCTCCATTAGTTTTTTTCGAGCCATGGAATTAGCTCGTGGAGTTGTGATGAATGGATGAAGTGCTTCATTGTTGTTTAGAAGAAGACTTCTTAGAGATGATTGGCGCCGTGGCGTGCCTCGATCAATGAAGGCTGCAGGGATGAACTGTCGTGCTGCTCGTGGTGTGCCTGGATCATGAATGTACTGATGTCGCCTTGATCGAGGGGTGCTGGTTGTATCTTCAACTTGAGGGAGAAGTGGTTCATCCATTGTTGAATTTGCAAGTAATTGAGCCTTTCTCTAGTTTTACAGCAAAGTGGAGAAATGTGTCATGGGTAATGTGAATACTATAGGCAGGATATGTGTTTGGCTTTGTGGGAGTCATGTTTTGTTTTTGAAGGCTCTTATGTTTGAGGGATGTACAAGTTTCAGGTTTCCAGCTACTGGTCAAGGAAAAGGGCTTGTCTATTTGCTTGATAGTTGTTGTTTTACCTTGTCCTTTTTCTTTAACAACAATTATATGGCCGTTTAGATGAATGTAACAAGTTTATCTTTCTAAGAATAATGAAGTTTATTATACAGGGAGTAGAAAAGTTGTTGGGTTTAAGTTCGACAAGTATGAATTGGTATAAGAAGTTCAACTTACATAGGAGAGACTAAATTAATGATTTCATCAAACCGTAGAACTGCTCAAGAATTGGACGCTACTTATATTTTTGTCAACCAAACAATTTCATAATTTTCAACTTTTCATACTTTTCTTTTCTATACAAACCAATGAAGTGCTAAGAAAATTACGTTTTTAATGTACATATTGATTTATAATTTTTTGTTTTTTCTCCGTTTCTTTTTGTTCTTCCTATCTTGACGGTGGATTTCGACACCATACACTTCTAATACAAGTCAACAATGCAACCGGCCGTTGAAACTGCCACTTGTAAGAATTGCAGTAGTTCACCTGTATCCAAGTCCTTTTCAGTAATATATTTTGTTTAAGCTGGAAACCACAATTAGAGAGAATTAGGCCTTTTCCGCCGCATAGTTAAGGAATAAAGTATTATCTTGATGGTCTTTTCATCCCCGGTAATTAAGAATTAACAATATATATTAATAAACCTGACAGCTCAATCAGCAATAAGTAGGGAAAAGACAAACATATCTGTCAGGTATTAGATGAAACATAGATCCATTTTCTATCAACAATCAACATCATTCCCCGTGATTCACTTACACCTGTAACAGGACAATACCATGATTATTTCTTGTTGACCTTTTAGCCCTCCTTATCTTGAATGGGTATGAATGAGGATTGAGGACTTTGAAACGAAAGCCCAAAATATAAATTTAAGCTCCATTGTTTGGCAAGAGATGTAAAGTGAAGGAGAAAATCTAGAGATTTGTTGTCTTTTTCCTTCCTCTATAATCTTGTTATACAATATGACAATATCTCATACCATTTTCATTTTTTTTAGTGTGAATGAGCAACTAAGTACAGTGATATAACCGGAATTTAATCATAAATCTTGGGTATCTCTCTTATAAGACTTTATCATCTAAGGTAGATGACATTCACTTATACTATTTTCAATTCTCAATATATACAATATTTTTCTCTTTTGGATGTTTCACATAACGTGCAACATTTCCCTATTTGATAAATTTTTAAGCATTAAATAACTTATGTACCTTTATTTATGATATCTAAGACAACTAATCACATAGGCAATGAAGTAAAAATGTATACTCTTTCTCCTCCGCCTTGGTTATTATGCCAAAAAAATTGTTGCATGTATTGAGAGATAGAGGTACTATAATACAATAATGTACTATAAGATGTGGTTTTTTAAGTCTAAAAAAGTGTTATTTTACAAGATATTGGCCTGTTCGGCAAAAATAGCTATTAGCTGTTAACTTTTAGCTTTCAGCTGTGAGTTGTGAGCTTTTAACTGTGGAGGTAGCTGTTAGCTTTTAGCTGTGTAACTAGCTGGTAGAAGTGATCGGTAAAAATAGTTGTTGGCAAAATTTTAATGTGTAAATAATATGTAAAAATGGAAGCTTTATTTTGACAAAAGCTACTTAAAAAGCTAATAATTTTAGCTTTTGGCAAAAGCTACTCAAAAGCTAAAAGCTACCTGGAAGCTACCTCCAAAAGTTATTTCGCTGAACACTAATATAATTTTTCAAAAGCTAAAAGCTATCTCAAAAGTTGCGCCGAACACGCTCATTAACAAAAAAAGGGATTGAATTGATGGATTAAAATTAACTTGCAAAAAATTGAATTTCTAAAACTATGACACTATAACATGCATTACGTTTCAACTGAAATAGAGATTTCGAGATTGAGTTGAAACACATTACGTAAACGAATAATGAATAGCAATGAAGACACAAAAGAGCTTTAATGTGGTTTAATCTCTACTTCGAGATCTAAATCCACTAAATACACTAATAGTGGGTTTCCTAATACCTCACTCAAGGTACAAGTTCCCACTACTAGCTAAGTGTTGAAAGTGTTGCTAAGTTGCAAATACACACTCATCTACTCAGCCCAGTGCTCTCTATAATTATGAAAATTACAGAAAAAGATTCCTCAATGAACCGTTCTTAATCAAGCAGTTGGAGGTCTCAGTATATCCTAAGTAATATCCTTGGCAATGTCATATGCTATGTGCCCGCTAATTTTCAGTTTCCTCTTGTAAAAGATCAAATCTAAAAATATAAAATTGTATCTATAAAGACTAAAGAGATGATGTTACATATAGTGTCAAAAAAAATTCATGACCTAATCTTTCTTGTTTAGAGATATGAGAGAATCAATTAAGATAATAGCATATCTCTGAACAATAGAAGCAATCTTCTCATCAAGTAATATATTATCTTCCAAAAATCGTCTATCCTTTTTAAGGAGATTATATTTTTTATCAAGATATTATCTTATTTAATTAAGATACTTTTCCTTTGAAATAATTTTAAAAAATATTTTGTTTTATATAAAATCTATACAAATATATTAAAAGGCGTTCCTATCAAAGGAATGGTGCCACGTGGCACTCTTATGAAACTTCTAATACACATATTTATAATCTCAATCAAAAATATTAACAATGTGTAGTTACTAGGATTCAAACACATGACCTTTGAAATGAAATGTGAGAGTCTAACCACTAATCTATTACAATTTTAATGTTTAATGTTTCAAAGTAAAACATAATGAAGTCTTATAATTATAAAAACATGTAGATAAGCTTTTTGATTTTAATCTTTTTATTAAGTAATAACATTCTCTTACCCAAATTCATTGAAATTATTATTTTTATCCCCAATTCCTTAGAAGTGTTTTTTGAACAACTTATCATGCCATAATGACCATTTTTTAATTTTGCACTAGACAGAATATTACAAAAAGCTAATAGAATCAATTATGAAATTTATGAATAATAATATATTTGATAATTGTAACTGACCCAGGGCACAGCCCGGGCCAAAATACTAGTTTATTATTAAAAACCTATTTATTCTAATCATTTATACTAATAACTCTAGAAGTCATAAATAATTATAATAATTGTATTTTAATCAATAATTTATGTGTATCACATATACTGACATTTAACGTAGTTAATCACTTTACATAGTTTTCTATATAGAAAATCTAACTACACTTCAATCTTCTTTCTTCAAACTTGAGCATCTGACTTTCCTAAAACAAACACTGCATCACAAGAATATATACAAGAATATACATGATAGAAAATAGTTTATATTTTTCATATCAAAACTCATTAGGTCACTTACAATAAAAGTATTGACCCTATTTATATAACAAGCTATTAAATATATACAAGAATATTTACATATTCTAATACTGATAATTTCATGTGAGTACAATCCCATTGAAGATTCATTATGAAATCAAAGGCAATGATCATGGTCTATTACTCCATCTATACTAATATATGAAAAGGCGCTCCTAAACAAGGAACGATGCCACGTGGCGCTTTCGCCTTATAGTGTTTACCTCCATGTAATCCATGTACAATAAAAAATAGAAAATGCTTTGTATAAGATTCGACCCCGTGATCACGAGCATATATACTGAAGTCTTAACCACTAAACCAAATGATACTTGATGTTATCATTTTAAAGTGAAATATTAATAGATGATAATAGACATCATTACTCGGGGCGTAGCCCGAGCCTAAAAACTAGTTATCTATTCGAAAAGGTGGGGTTATTAATTTGAAAAACTCACATTTATAGAGTATTTGAATAAATTTTTGGATCGCAAAGCCCAAGAGTATCTTTAGTTCTCCTATTGTTAAGCGAAAAACTCCACATATCACAGATGAGTGGTGGCTAATTGTCCCGTTCAAAAAAAAAAGATGGAGGATAAAAACATATAAGACTGGTGGACTAATTAACCTATTGTTAATTAGTTTGAGGACGGAACTATATTGGACTTGTCCCCGTTCTTTTGGATTGGGAGAAACTGAAATAAACTGAACTGAAATAGGAGAAACTGAAACTGCAGAGAGTAACTGAACTGAAATAAACTGAAAATAAGTTCAAAAGAAAAGGGCCATATCCTGCAAATAAAATCTCGCTTTTCCAAGCTTATTGAAGATATATTACCTACTATTGAGCATTTGAACCTATCACCCATCTCCGGCCATTCTGATGGTTTAGAATACATACTGAGACTATTTGTTAATTTGTTCAAAAATATCTTAAGCAAATTAAATGTGAACCAAGTTCAAGACGTGATGGTCTATCAAAGTTTGCAATAATCAACGTAGGAGCTTTTTTCTCCCCATAACATACATACAATATTCTTGAAAAAGAATAAATAAAATAATTGGGGGGAACGAACATCTCAATGTTTTAGCATAATTAATTGTTTTAATGATCCAAGACATTTAAAAATGTTTCTAACACAACGTATGGTCGCCCACGAATTAAGGAATAATAGATTATGTATCATTTCGGCTCAAAAGTCAACTATTATCCCTTCAATTCCAAGGAATTTAAAGAAATGAGGGAAAGGGTGCTTTGGATTATTATTGCTAATGTTTCCGGAAAACCGTTAATGCAACGACCATGATCAACTAACTTCGAAATTACTAAATTGAATAGTTGCGAGGGAAGAGAGGGACAAAAAAGTGGGATCCCATCTTCAGCATGTGATTACGGATAACCCCCAGCCTGCCGTATGTTACGGAGTACTCGTATAATTCATCAAATTATGCAGATGTTCATGAGTACGTTTAGTTGTGTTACGAAACCTACACTAGATAGATATACCTTTAGTATATAGAAACTCCGAAAATGATCAAGGTTGGCATAGTAGTTGTAAGACTCTTCTTCTACCTCTGTAACAGGAGTTCGGATCTCATCCCTTGTAAAAAGGATCATCAATCTCTTCCCTTTCTTGCAACGGAATTCTCCTTACTCTCGCTTCTAATATAAGTTAAAACCGTGTGGTACAGTCCAACACGAGTTTTCAATCGCATTAGAGTACACATCCGCAGAATCGAACACAATTGTGTGGTCTGCTCCTCATCTTTCACAAGCTTTCGATGCCTCTACATGAGTTTAATGTGCTACCAAACCCCAATCCTGCCCATCTTCAAAAATCAAAACATTCCTCCAAAACGAACCATCTCCATGAACACAACATATATTTTTTTTTTTTGAAAGAGAAATTTCATTAATTGAAGGCCAAACGGCATCTACAATAAGTATTAAAGAAAAACAAGATATAATCAGACAAGATCAAATCAAATTCGTCTTCGAAAAAACTACAATGAACCAGATCGAGCAATACAGTGCAGCCCCCTTGTATTTGCTGAATCATGCAGCTATTGATGGGGAAGTCTATCATTCTGATATAGTTTGGGGAAGAAAATTCTTGATTTAACCAGTTTGACCGCATCCAAATTTCCAATACTTCGATGTTGATGGTCTTGAACTTCAAACAATAAGAACAATTTCTCATACCAATTTTTAAACTTCCACGTGGGAAGAGAATAAAACTAAACTCCAAACTCCCATGAAAGGAGAGAAAGAACCCAAAAATTGGGTAGAAAACTCTCAGAAAGAGAGAGAATGGAAGATTATTAATAACAAAAACAATGAAAACTAGAAGAAAAAAAAAGAATTGGGGGCTTACCATCATCGAAATGATGATGGCAGCCCCAAACTAGAAGAGAAGGATTAGGGTTTTTTGAGAAAAAAGAGGAGAGAGAGGAGAGGAGGCTAGGGTTTTTTTAGAAAAAGAGTAACACAACATATATAATGTAACATTGTATGCTAATTCCCATTACAAATCCAAAATTTAATTAAATATTATCAAATTCTTCATATGCACATAGTAGTTAATTGATTTAAATTTTCAAATGAATGATTACATCGTGGAAAACGTTTGGCTAATCCGTAGAATTGTCAACCCTCGTGAAATACTATGATCCTTAAATTGCACTTGTTGAAAGCATAATCCTGATTTGTGGCTTAATGAATACAATTAGTACACTTTAAGCATTTTGACTTTACCTGCGCGCTATTATCTTTCCATTTCAATGTTACACATTGTCTTGAATCTATAAATTATATTGTTCTCCTTATGATAGTATTCCTTTTCTTCAATTTTTAACGATCTTCCTATATATACTATAGTAACATAAACCAAGGCAAGGAGGGAAAAGAGTGTGAAATTAGGTCCTTTTTGTTATTTTATATAGGGAAACAATGTGGTTGTAACTTGTAGGAGAGTGTAGAATTTTATGGGTCTAACAAATGGGTTAAGGTAAGGTCGTATGGAGAGGGAACAAACCTTTACCAATTAAACAAAGAATAAAGTGGAACTCAAAAGATCTTTAATATAGGAAACAGAGTAAAGCGAAAATTAAGGAGGACTTTACAAAATGAGTATATTGCATAACAGGTACAACTTGCAAAATATGGCTCTGAAGCTACTATAAAGTTTTCTCATGAGTAGGGGTGTTAATCAGTCAAATCTGCTAGTGAACTATTCGAGCTTGGCTCGGTCAAAACTCGGCTCGAGGGGATCGAGTCGAGCTCGAGTTCGGCTCGGTATGCTAACGAGCCAAGCCTAAGCTAGCCTTTACTCGGCTTGAAAGCTCGTGAACAGGCTCGAAAATTCTTTAAATAAGGATTTTTATGTAAAATATTAAGTGTCCCACATCAGTTTATAGTGTAAACAATAGCTTTTTTTTCTCTCCATATAATGTTACTACCCTAGTGATACTTATGGTTTGATCTTTTCCCACATTGGTTGAGAAACAAAAGATTAAGCCTATGTTCTTTACAAAAGGAACAAAATGTAAACCTTTGTTTATATAATGTAAAAGGCTAACTTATAAAGTCCCATATTGGTGGGAGAATGAAGCGTAAAGTTTTTGTTCTCTATAAGATACTACTCCAAATACCTAACTCAAGGTATATGGAGTTTAGGTATTTGGAGTAGCTCGAACTCGAGTCGAGCCTTGAGTCGCGCCGAGCTTGTATTTGGCGGTCTCGAGCTCAAGTCAAGCCTCGAGCCGAGCCAAGCTCGTATTCAAATTTCTCGAGCTCGAGCCGAGCCGAGCTTTGTAGGTCTCGGTTCGGCTGGTTAACACCCCTACTCATGAGTGTTACTTTAATTTTCAGCAGTGAAATGGTTAAAGTTTGCACACTGCATATGAAAATTTTGAGAAGTCAATTGTTCTAATGAGGGAAGGAAATGTTTTGTTTTGTTTTGGCAATTTAGGGATACAATTCAGATTAACTATTTTTCAATCATAACGAACAACAACTTTTTAGAATCAAACAAATATAATAATAAAAATTATTACGTCTCCGATACAATTTTCCAGCTTTGATTCCGTTTGTTGAATTTAGCTAAGCTAGTGGCAACTCTCATTGAATTCTTAATAAAGTTTTTGATTCTCCCAAAGCTATATATAAATGCCAGATCTCAGTTATCTAGCTGTATTTTTATATTTCAGTAGACTTGGTAGTGTAGCATGTAATAAACAGTTAGTCCAAACTAATAAACCTTCCTTCATGCTTTCTTATCATCTAACGCTAATGGCTAACTTTATCAACTTAGCCTTCACATTTCTTATGCATGCTCTTCTACCTTCATTCATCACCATCATCGTGTTATTAGTATTACATTGTAGGAAGAAATTGCGATTATCGTACAACGACGACGACGACAAGATTGTGCCTCCAGGGGAGCTAGGACTCCCCTGGATCGGCGAGACAATTGAGTTCTACAAAGCCCTGCAGAAGAACAGGTACTTAATTTGTATGAAATCTTAGGGTTAAACGGGCTCTTCTTTCTTTAATTTAATAAAAGAAAAATCACACGTATATATGAACTTGTGACTTGTGTATAGTATTAGAATCGTCTTCATTTCTTTTCTAATTTTATTTTCTCTATTTTGACATTACGACAAAATCAACAATAGAAAAACTTCATTTTCATTTCATGCATTCTCGACCATTGATCGAAAAAATGAATCATCCTTTGTGTATAGTTTAATTTTCAAAAGTTATATGTACCACTTTTTTTTTTTTGTTATAAACCAAGGTTGTTCGAGGATTTCATTGCTCCAAGGATCCAAAAACACGGCAAGACCTTCAAGACGAGGCTGATGGGGTGCCCAACCATCGTTGTAAATGGAGCCGAAGCTAATCGATTCTTCCTATCGAACGAGTTCAAGCTTGTGGTTAGCTCTTGGCCTTCTTCTTCAGTTCAACTGATGGGAAAAAATTCTATCATGGAGAAGACTGGAGAAAAACACCGGCTAATTCGATCGATCTTGGCTCCTTGTCTTGGGAACGTGGGTCTAGAAGCTTTGGTTCCTAAGGTTTGTGAGGTGATCAAGGCTCATTTGGTCAAGAATTGGGGTAATAATAACACTAGTATTATAAACCACGAAGAAGAAAATATCATCCCCTTGTATAAGACCGCGAAATTCTTGACTTTCAAAGTAATTTGTGAGTGTTTGTTGGAGATGGAAGCGAAAGAGGAGTTGTTCGAGTGCTTCGAGAGGGTACTAGAAGGCGTTTTCGCCCCCCTCGTGAACGTACCAGGAACGAGTTTTTGGAGGGCCAAGCGAGCCAGGGTGAAGATCGAGAAGGTGTTGGTTAATGTGGTGAGGAATAAGAGGAAAGACATGGAGGAAAAACAAGAAGAATTAGGAGGTGAAAGTGAAACATTGTCATTGTTGTCGAGGCTTGTTGGTGCGTTGATTAGAGGTGAAATTACTGAGGTTGAAGTGGTTGATAATGTGGTTTTGCTCATTTTTGCAGCTCATGACACCACTTCTTTTGCGGTTGCTATGACATTTAAGATGTTAGCTAATAACCCGCATTGCTACTCTTTGTTGCTTCAAGGTATGCTACTATTAATATATGCAACTCATTTCAAGTTTATAGCAATAGGTTACATGATGATATAGTATATAGTATTACCCTTAAACTAATCCTGTAATTTTTTTTTGTTTTTCTTTAATTTACTATTGACATGGTAAAAAATAAGAAAACTTTGATTTTTTAGTGATATAGGTAAACAAAGACTGTCATTATGTCATGTGGCAACTTGTTTGATTCTTATTAATGTTTATTTTTCAACATTTCAATTAATTTTTTTCCTAATACATAATAAAGATATTGGTGGTCAAAGATTTGCATTACGTAAATTTACTCATATTGGTTGGTAATTCTAGCAATCAAACTAAATTTTTTTGATCTTATTGAAAATAGCTTATTGTTAATTATGTTATTTATGCAGAGCATAACGACATTAAAGCCAACAAAACAAAGGAAGTAGAGAATCTGAATATGGAGGATGTTATGAGGATGAAATATACATGGCAAGTAGCCCGTGAAAGTATACGGCTTTGTCCTCCAATTTTCGGGTCATTCAGAAGAGCCATGTCTGATATCAAGTTTGATGGGTTCATCATTCCTAAAGGATGGAAGGTTTGTCCTTTCTACTCAATATGAAATCTAAAAATCAGTTTAGAGGGTTCTGCAGAAATAATTATGTTATTCCGTATAATAAGTTCAGTATGGAAGAGCATTATCATACAAAATTATTGGAGTAGTGCTACCAATTTTACACTAGGAAAATTTAACCTAACTAATACCCCATACATAATTACATACATACGTGTTATGGTGAGGATCTTACAGACACTATTGAATGCAACTGTATTTCGATTTGTTCTTTTATTTAAAAAATATAAAGTTTTAATTTCGTATAGTATGAGAGAGAGTGCATCATGACTTTCATACACATAGGTGCATGTTAGGAATAATGCCTTGAATCGTGTTATGTCGAGCTATCTACAAAAGGGCGATTCGCGGGAGGTGGGTCGACTCGCGGCAAGATGCCGAGAGCGACCGCGAGTCGCGTACGGCACCGCGACTCGCGCCGGCGCCGCGACTCGCGGCCGGCGCCGCGACTCGCGGTAGTCGTGGTTTGGCGTGGTTGCGGGAAACGCGGACACGCGTTTTGGATTTGTTTATAAATAGGTTTTTTACCCTAATTTCGTTAATGCGACGGGATTAGTTCATAACACATCATGTCTGTTTTTCCTCTAAGATCAATAAATCGGTTCTCTCTCGTCCGTGGACGTAGCCAAAAATCCATTGGTGAACCACGTTAAATACGTGCGTGATTATTCTCAATTTTGCATTCAATATTTGTTCTTTCTCACATCTGTCATAACAAATTGGTATCAAGAGCTTTGTGTTCGATCCGGGTGAGAAAGATGTCCGGGATGAATGTGAAAATTGATAAATTCACGGGAGAAATAGTTTCGATGCGTGGCGGATCAAGATGCGGGCTTTCTTGAAGCAACAAGGGTTGTGGGCACCGTTGGCAAAGAAGTCAACGGATTCGATTCTGCTGCGATGGCCGTTACGGAGGAGAAGGCGCATTCAACGATTATGTTGTGTCTTTCGACGACATAATTACCGAAGTTGCGGAGCGGAAACTAGCTGGCGGTACGTGGTTGAAGTTGGAGAGTTTGTATATGACAAAATCCCTAACCAACAAGTTGCTTTTGAAGCAACGTCCGTTCGGCTTGCGTATGCGGGGAAGGTATGTCTACGAGGGATCATCTAGATAAACCGAATACTATCTTACTAGATCTTCGTAATATTGATGTTAAAGTAGATGATGAGGATCTTTGCTTTAATTACGTTTAGTATCTTTGCCTTCGTCGTATGAGAATTTTGTGGATTCTTTTATTGTTGGGAAAGATAGTCTGTCTTTAGAAGAAGTAAGATCGCACTTCATACTAGGGAGATTCGTCATAAGGCGTGCGAGGTACAGTACGGTCGATCGGGAGCTGCGGGATTAGTAGCCGGTGGTAATGGACAGGGAATTCGGGAGAAAATCCAGGAAACCGTCTTCTAGGGGTCCTAAATCTAGTGATGTCTGTAATTACTGTAAGGAAACGGGGCATTGGAAAAGGGAATGTCCTAAAAAGAAAAATAAATGCGGGTCGATGAATGCAGTGCGGTGCGTGCTGGCATTGCGGCGAAAAATTTCGATTCGATGATGATATTGCTTTAGTTGCTAATGAACAAACACATTGCGGTGATGTGTGGGTTTTAGATTACGGGAGCGTCTTGTCATATGTGTTCGCGCAGGGAGTGGTTTATGAACTATAAGCGAGGTTGATGGAAGTGTTACTATGGCCAACGGTAAGGTGCGCAAGACGGTTGGTATAGGGTCCATCGAATTAGGACATGTGATGGCAAAGTACGTACTTTGAATGATGTTAGGCATGTTCCACAGGTCACAAAGAATCGATTTCACTTAGTACGTTAGACAAGAAAGGGTTCGGTTTCAAAGGTGAGGGTGGAGGGTTGTATGTCTACGGGGTTCGAAGATGATCTGAAAGGGGTTAAACGGGAGACATTGTATGTGTTGCAAGGGTCTACGTTATGCGAGTGCGGAGTTGTTACTTTGTTGTTTGTGGTAGTGTTGAGAAACGGGTGGAGCACGAGAGGCACTCTAGGTTGGAGTGGTGGTTCACGTCGGGGAGAAATCTGTCGACACTCACTGTCCGAATCCGAAATTCCGTGTTCTTCGTCGTCAAAATCGGGTCGATCAAATTTGGCTCTTGGTCGGCATGTAAGTTTTGGGAACTCTCCCCAAAGGGACGGTTGTGAAGACATGGTGGGTTTTGCACCGTATGTCGGAGAGGTGAATATTTTTGGGCCGTCCAAGGAAGGTGTTACTTGTGCTAGGAAGGAGTATAAGCAACAAATCCGTTCGAATCGGGTTCCACGGGGTAAGTTCCAAGGATGCTTGGACTTACTAGGCGGTAGTGATTGTTAGTTGCCCAGGGGGGCAAGTGCGGGGCCTTAGGGGCTAATCTGTGCGGGGTCTCGAGGGGCTAGTCCGGTGTCCTTCAAGAACAAATGCGGTTACGGTTGTTCTTCGAGGGGACAAATGTATTTACGGTTTGTCTTTCGGGGCAAATCCGGTTGCGGGGAGAATACGTGTATTGTGTTCAATGCATCCGGGCATTATGTTTAATGCATATGTCATCGGGTCTTACGGTTAATCCGCACTGCAGTTCGTTGTGAGAGGATTCAAGTCGAGGTGGAGTTTGTTAGGAATAATGCCTTGAATCGTGTTATGTCGAGGCTATCTACAAAAGGGCGATTCGCGGGAGGTGGGTCGACTCGCGGCAAGATGCGGGCGAGCCCGCGAGTCGCGTCGCACCGCGACTCGCGCCCGGGCGCCGCGACTCGCGGCCGGCGCCGCGACTCGCGGTAGTCGTGGTTTGGCGTGGTTGCGGGAAACGCGGACACGCGTTTTCGGATTTGTTTATAAATAGGTTTTTTACCCTAATTTCGTTAATGCGACGGGATTAGTTCATAACACATCTGTAATCTGTTTTTCCTCTAAGATCAATAAATCGGTTCTCTCTGCGTCAGTGGACGTAGCCAAAAATCCATTGGTGAACCACGTTAAATCTGTGCGTGATTATTCTCAATTTTGCATTCAATATTTGTTCTTTCTCACATCTGTCATAACAGTGCATATAGTCTGAATTATGAGTTTATTAACTTCAAGACTTGATGATAAGAAACGAACCGAACATTTAGGGTCTTGAACATCATTATTCCACCATAGACCTGAAAAAAAATAATCGAGCCCAAATTCGATGTAAAAGATCACAAAAACCGACCTACCTTGAAACCGAATAAACCCAACCTTAAGTCGATCCATACGTGAATTTAAACTCGTATCACACATAAATTTACTCTACTTGAAATTAACCTAGACAAAGCTTAACATGCAGTATGGATTGGACATGAAATTAAAGTCTCCTCTTGATATAAATGCAGGTGTTATGGACAGCTTACGGGACGCATTTGAGTGAAGAGTATTTCACAGACCCCATGAGATTTGATCCAAGCAGATTTGAAGAGCCCATATCACCATATGTATATGTTGCATTTGGAGGGGGGCCAAGGGTGTGTGTTGGCTACCAGTTGGCTAAGCTGAATATCCTCATCTTCGTGCATTTAGTTGTCACTTATTATAATTGGTCATTGGTTCAACCAAATGAACCCATTGTTATGGATCCTCTGCCATTCCCTTCCCATGGGATGCCCATCAAAATTTCTCCCAAAGTTTGCAAACATAATTAAATTAATTTGGAAATTTTATTCTTTTATTTTTGTCTATATGACCTCACGAAAAGATATCTATAAAATATGTACACAAAATTATATTCATTCACATATATTGTGTATTGCCTTTTATTATTTTGCAAACTAAACTAGTTGACATATATATTGTAAAGTGAACATCTTAGTAAAATGTATGAATGAATTTATCTGATAATCAAATGTGGCCAGATAATGCACAACGTGTTTGGTGCACTCATTCAAGCAAAAGTCAACGCCTTCCATATATCTTGGATTCCTTTTGTCCGGTTCACACCTCCTGGAATTTAGCGTTTGAGGAGTATAAGCGTCAATTATGTAGCCTAATTTTGAAGCATCACTTGTATAATACTATAATGTTTAGCAACTTTGCCTAGGAACTCAAATGATAGCCTTGCCTCGTTCTCATCCTTGTTAGATTAGTAAAGAAAACTCTTCTTAGATAACTTATTGTGAACCAGAGAAGAGAAAGTCAAAGTAGTGAGCCAACAAGACTTGAAATTTACCCAAACGAACCCGAAAGAGTGGCAAGGGAAAGTTTCCATGTCCATGGAAACAGATTATAATATATAAAACTTAATGGATAGATCCATACATATAGAAGGGGAGGATTGGATATTTGGATCAATACTTTGACGATGAACGTGTTACGTGTCTATATATTAGGTTTCACTAATTTGGTTAGGAAAGTAGTTGAAGTTATGATGTTTGGCGCACAACAGATGTGAGTATCACATATTGCATAAAAGAAAAGAGGTGGGTTCACCTTCACCTTATAAGGCAAATGGGCTACTCCCCTTATTCATTTTAGCAACTAAATGTTTTAGGAACTTATCCTTTTTTTATTTTATTTTTTTGACAACGAGAAAACTTGCATTAATTAAACTAGGAAGTACAGCCTAATGCTAATACAACCAAACATAAAACAAAATAAACAAACCTAAATGAGCTTTATAAGCTCTTACACGCCATAAAAAACAAAACCAAGTAAATTTGATAAAAAGTCGCAATTTAAGGAGGGTGTCGCTGGTCAAAGCTTGTGATGGTGGAGTCAAAACTCTGATGGCTGATGGAAGTGGAAGGCGAATCGAATATCGTTCACGACCCGGACAACGAACAACCAACGGCGAGCTTCGCATCTTGCCGCATGAGCAATCCCAACAATATGCTATCGCTTGGGATTCTGGGCTCGTGATCTTTGGAGGAGTCACGTTCCTTGGTGACTCATTACTCTCTCCCGAGAGTATTTCAGGTTTCTCCATTAGGCAGGAGAAACACAGTTGAGTGGGCGTGCTGAAAACCACCAGATGCAACTAGGGTGCCACCTTCAGATTTGAATTTTTCAAGGCAAGGACCATTAAGATCAATGCCAAGCTAAGAAGAGAGCTAAACAATTTGAGCTCTAGAACACACCTCCGGTTTGTGAAACCGAAAAACACATGTCCCAAACTCCCAACCATGAAATCCATTCATCGCCTCGACCACGCTCACACTTCTCATCCTCTTGAGGCACCTTTTCCTTCATCAAAAATTCTGATAAAACTACATATTCTACTACGACAACATTAAACCACCATTTCTTATCCAATTGGAAAACCTTCTTTGATTGCCATAACCAACCACGAACAACAACCTTAGCAACTTGAAAGAAACAACTTACTTCAATTATGTGGCAACTTACCACGCAAACTAGGAAAAATACCAACATACTTAATTCTAACATAAGTTGGGATATGAGCCCAACAACTAGCGGGAGGGGAAAGGGAAGCCCAACAACCGGGGGGGGAAAGGGAAGCCCAAGACCGGGGGAGGAGAAAGGGAAGCCCAAAACCGACACTTTGAGAAACAGGGGGGCTCGTGTGGCCGACTAGGAGGAGGATGGGAAGCCCAAAAAACCGGGGGAAGGGGAAGTCCGAAAAAAACCGGGGGGAGGGGAAAGGGGAGCCCGAAAAACGGCGGGAGGGGGATAGGAAGACCGACGGGGGAACTAGACCTACCTCTCGTGGCCGACTACCACGAACAGGGGATGGAGAAATTTTGTTCCCACTGACTCAAAACAGGGGAGGGGGGTTTAAACTCCTACTCATCGAACACTAGAGGAGACACGAACACTAAGGGACCACGAAAGGAACCAACGCAGGGGAGGGGGAAGGGAAGACACAGGGACCAACAAATGAAACACGAGAACAGGACCGACGGGGACTGACTAGACACGGGAACAGAACTGACGGGAACTGAAACGAGAAAGAGAATCGATGGGGGACCATGGGAAAAGGGGAAGGAGAACGCGGGAAGGGGCCTACTGCACGCGAAAGGAGAACTGTGTTTTAGGTTGAGAGGGCTAGGCTCGCCGGCGACGAGGCTGAGAGGCCCGCCGCCAGCGAGCCTAGTAAGGCGGCTGTGAGTTACTGTGTTTTAGGTTTCGGCTGGGGAGGTTAGAGAGAGAAGGAACTAGCACTAGTGGAAAAAAACGCAAGGACTGCGGTGCAAGGGCTGCGTTTTTTGAAAAACGCAGCCCTTAATAGTGAAGGGCTGCGGTTAGCCCAAAAAACGCAGCCCTTCGTGTACGAAGGGCCGCGGTTAACCCAAAAACCGTAGCCCTTGTAGTGAAGGGATGCGGTTAGCCGAAAACCGCAGCCCTATAAGTAATAAAGGCTGTGGTTTTTGGGCTTACCGCATCCCTTTATGGGCTTTTTTTTAATTTTATTTTTGAAAGGAGTTCGATTGTTAGGCGCGGGATGGGGTTAAAATGTTAAGCGCGCGGCTAGTGCTTCCTCATTCTCATAATCTCCTCCCCTCATTCTCACAATCTGCTCCCCTCACAATCTCCTTCCCTCATTCACAATCTCCCTCTTTCCCCGTCGGCGCTCTGCTATGCTGCTGCACCAAACCCATTCTCTCTCCTCTCTCGCAAAAACCCTCATTCGTCTCCTCTCCTCCTTCGTCGTTCGTCTCCTCACCACCGTCGTGCGCACCAACGACTTTCTCTTTCACTTCTTGGTTGTTTTCGCTCTCATCGCGCGCACCAATGTCGCCGAAATCTTCTTCGACATGCCTTCGCCGTCGCTGCCCAGATCTTGTTGATTCAGATCCGTTGAAAAATCCCCTTCCATTCTGCAGGAAGGAGGAGAGAGAAAACACGGGTCCTAAAAATGGAAGCAAGGAAGGTCACAGTCTATGCTCTTCAGTTCGCTTGCTCCGACGACATTTCTCTTAATCTTTCCGCCGCTGAAAGGTTTTTCTTTCCTTCTTAATTTTGATTCGCACTTGAATTTTGATATTATCTGATCCTTAATTATGAAAGTTTGGTGTATAATTCTTCATTTCTAGGTTTAATATTTTGGTAATCGTTCAGAATAAGTAATTGCTTATTACATTCTAGTGAATTTTGGATTAAATTCAGTCAAGCGAAATCTGAACCGGAATTTTAGGTTTTTTATTTTATTTTATTTTGTGAGGTTTAATTTGTAAGGATGAATTGTATGAGTAGTGGTCTCATATTACAGATCAAAGCAAAACAAAGATATTATATACTATTTTTGCTACGCTAAACAAATTTCGTTTGTAGAATTTGTGATGTTCTCGTTTTTTTTATATATTTAGGAGTAAAATAATGCAAAAAAAATTATTTTTTTTGGGTCAAATGGGTTGCGGTTATGGTAAAAACTGCAGCCCTTTGTACAAAGAAGGGTTGCGATTTTGGCCCAAAACCGCAGCCCTACTTCATTGTGAAGGGCTGCTACGGAAAGGGCTGCTGGCCAAAAACGCAGCCCTTAGGGCTGTTTTGACCGCAACCCTTGCGTTTCTCTCTACTAGTGTAGGTTTCTACTCTTGTATTAATTCTTAAGAGGTCGTTTGCAACTTATCATTTTAGGCACCTAAAATACTTCCCCAAACAGAGCCAATTTGTCATATGGTTTTAAGGTAGAACCTCCTTTGTTAGGTGGATTATCTTTCTAAACTTAATTGGAAAAAAAATTGATTAAAATAAAGGATATTTTGATTTTACTAGCTATTAAAATCACAATTTTCAAAACAACCATCTTATAAGTTTATTTTTTAAATAGCCACCTTATACGACCTAAATCTCTTTAAATACATACTAATTGATAAATTTCGTCAAAGATATCGTTCATAAAGAAGGGTTTAAACCTTATATACTTTCTAGTGAATAAAGGTAGAGGTGATGGAATCTTTGTTAAACCCTTTTGAGAACGATTTCCTTGATGGAATCTGTCAATTGGTAAGTATTTAAAAAGATTAAGGTCATATAAGGCGGTTATTTAAAAAAATGAACATATAAGGTGGTATTTTGAAAATTTGATTTTATATAAGGTGGTTAAAGTAAAAAATATCCTTTATTTTAATCATTTTTTTCAATTAAGTTTGTTGTTTTTATTGTTATGATTAATAAGTAGTCATTTGATCTAAGACTGAGTTGAGCCCTAGTATGAATTGATCATATGAATTTCTTCTAAGTTCCATGTTATTGAATTACATGCTTAGGGTTTGATAAGATTGTTTTTGTAGTCAATCTTGCATCATGTTTTAGCCCTAATTTTATATTGCCAATGAAAGTTGGAGTTGAAATTAGGATTTATTTGTTGCTAGATTGTTATTTTATTAATTGAGTTCATCAAAAAAAGTTGGATTTTGATTTAGATAATCTTGCCATTGTTTTGAATTCTCCCATTAAATAGGTGAGAATTAGGATTGAGAATTGTTTGACTGTGTGTAAGCCATAGAAATAGGAAACATACATGTTAGTTAGGTCTTTTGTTATCACGAAAGTGAGCTTTAAGGATTGAGGTATGACTAAGGATTTAGTTTCGTTTCGCATCTATGCTTTATTACTAAGTTATGAAGAAATGTCAATCTCACATAAGCTTTAATTGAATAACGGGGATGTGATATTTAGATCAATTCATATTAGTGGTGATGATCAATCGTAAAGTTTTAATTATATTGTAGTTATTATAGTTTGTCATATTTTATTACTCCCTCCGTCCCATAATATAGTGCTCACATTGGTGTCCCAATTAAATGTTGTGTTATTCTAGTATGAACACTAGACCAACTACAAGAGGGGGTGTGAATTGTAGTTGAGGGGAAATTTTCAAAATATATTGCGGAATTAAAAGCTAAGTAAAAGTAGAAAGAGACACACACACACGAGATTTTTACAAGGAAAACTTCATAGGCCCAATAGGAAGAAAAACCTTGACCACGAGTAGGGGTGTAAGTGGATTGGACTGGATTGGACTTTGCCAAATCCAAATCCAGTCCAAAGTTTTTTGGACTCGAGAAATTGAGTCCAAGTCCGATCCAAATATTTTTTGAGTCGATCCAAGTCGGTCAGATAATTTTTTCTCGAGTCCGAATCCAGTCCAGTCCAGTCCGATTATTATATTATTTTTTTCCCCGATATAAATTCAATGATCCACAACGTTTTCTCATAACTGAATTTGAAAATTAAGCTCATTATATCCATTCCATAAAATAAGTCACATACATTTTTTATATTACATATATAAATATTAAATATATATACATTATATAAATAAATATTAAATATATATTATGTATAAAAATATTTTTGGACTGGACTGGACTTATTGGACTCCAAAGGGGTGAGTCCAAATCCAGTCCGAAAATATTTGGACTCGAAAATTTGAGTCCGAGTCCAGTCCAAAAAAATTTAAGTCCAGTCCAGTCCGACAAGTTTGGACTGGACTGGATTGGACTCTGGACTTTTCGCAGTCCGCTTACACCCCTAACCACGAGGGATTTTGACTCAAACTCTCTTTCCAATAATAGGCCAAAAGACTCTATCTTTTACAACCTATTAACGGACCTTCTCTGTTCCTCTAGGAACTTGTTCCCAGTCACCCAGTTCCCCCTGAACTGATGACACTCACTTTGACTTCACTCGAAGTCTTCTCTCTTTCTTTCTCTCTCTTGAATACAAGGATATTTTCTGAATTTTCTCTCACCAACACACTATGAATATTACAATAAGTATGTAGAATATAAGAGGAAATTACAAGAAAAACTTTCTAAGTATTGATCGACTTTTATGCTCGAAAGTTCTTAAGTTTTCTTCGACTTATCTTCCTCTTATATAGCTGCTGCCATTAATCTTCTTCTACTGGAAATATTATGCTCCACGTTCTCCTTGATAAGTGCTTGTAATGGTGTGGAGATCATGGCCCTAATTTCGTTGCACTTCCTCCACATTTATTGCAATGGAAATAAACTACCTCCACTATCCGTTAATGGGAGCTTCTCCAGCGAGGTTGTTGGGTTTGTTGGAGAGCTTCAAGGAATTAGCTCCACTTTTTGTGCCACGGTTTTTCAACTGTTTTTCAAACAAAAACAACAGCAACAAATATCTAGTAACTTGAAGAATCTTTTATTCAAAGATTTCAAGTAACTAGAACATCAAACATACCATATGATAAAATTTAAAAGTGCATAAAAATAAATATCTTGACTTAGATTAAATAATTAATCATTCTCCACAAGATATAAATGCAACATTAAACATTACATTATTTTTGGTATTTTATATTTTTCGCAAAATAAAAACTATATAGTATAACCTAATTATTTGGCATCATCAAAACATGAAATACAACATGTTGTGCCTATTTTCTTTTTAATCAATTTATTTGGACTAAATTATCCTGCATTTCTACATAAACTTTCCAAAATACCCCTATCTTTCTTTCAAAAATGTGCCCGTATTTATTGTTTTACACCATTGCAAGGAACATTTATTGCTTTTTAATTTTATTTTAAAGGAATAAGAAAATAAAGAACTAGTTTCAAGACAAAAGTACCCAAAAAAAATAACCACCTTAAATTTTTTTTTCGGGAAATCCTACTATTCCTTCCGTTTTCCTTAATTCCCATAAAAAATGAGAAGTGAGCACTATATCATGGGACGGAGGGAGTATTAGTTTAGCTCTTAGTTACGTTAAATCATCTTGATTTTGAATTGTATAGCTATTTCATAGTTTAGAATCAACTAGCGTCGTTTAATCTTGCACCTGCCTGAGTTTGACCCGTATGTGTTACGACACCGTTTACTTGCGATATTAAAATAAAACCTTAACACACACTATCTACTAGATTTATAAATTTCTCACCTAATTTTTCACTGTTCTCTCATTCTCCTGTTGTTCATTACATCATATAAAAGGTCAGTTTATACTCATGAAATTTAAAAAAAATTGGTAATTGCCACCATAGGTTACACCACTTTTAGTTTTTACCACCACAAGTAATCTTCACGCAATTTTCCCACCTTGATTTGTCCAATGTTTATAAACTTATTACCTAATCACGTTTTCCATCAATTTTTATGTCTACCCCCAATTAAGCACGATTTTCCTCCCTTTTCAGTTTTCACCATCTTCTTTCACTCCTTCACTTATCAACATTGGTGACTTCTCACATTTTCACCATTTTCTTTTTTCTTTAACCTTAGATTCTTTCTCTTATTTCATCATCTACCTTTGTCATTGTCTTTGACGTTCTGTCTCCAAATTCTCTCCAACCAGACGTTGGCTCCCAAAACTTACAAGCTTTAAATTCTCTACCTGGGTTGTCATCAGTCTAGGAAGTGCAAAATGCTACAGGAATTCCACAATCACATTTTTCTCTTTTGAAGGGGATGAGAGTGGATTAGTCTTCTTCCCCATTGCCTACATATAATTTTGTCTTTGGACGACTATCATTGGGGTTTCCAATCTAAACAATTTTGTCTCATTCTCCCTATTCAGAATTTTGTACTGTTCTCTCCCAATGCTTGTAGACTAGTCAATGTATTGTTGGTGAACCAAGTAAATATTTATATCGATTTACCATTCTTCTGTTTCTTTGTTTTGCATTTGTTACAACAGCCTTTAAATTCAGTTTTATCTATGTGATTTGTAGTTTAATTTAAAGTGGTGATAGATACAAAATCTAGTCAATAACTGATGGAATTGATATCTTAGATAATAATTAGAACATTTTGTTGGGAAAGACCTATTAAAATAGTCATTTTGTTGGAAAAGACCTAATAAAACCTTTTTTGTTCAAAAAGACCTATTATAATACTTTCCTTTGTTACACAAGACCACCTCAATATTTTCAGGGCAAAAAGTCAATTTCATGGCATTGACTTTTCTTCCCCTCTTATTCTCGTTACAACATATTTTTTTCTATACTAATCCCTTAATCCTACCAAACCCTTTCCTCTTGCTTCCCATTTTAAGGGATTATGGTAGGAAAAAAAATAGGTTGGTCCCATTTATTGAGAAAGGGAGGGGAAGCAAGTCAATATCAGAAAATTGACTTTTTATTAGCCGGAAAACATTGAGGTGGTCTTAAGTAACAAAGGGAAGTATTATAATAGGTCTTGTTCAACAAAAAAAGTTTTTATTAGGTCTTTCCTAACTGTTGGAACTCAAGGTGACACTCAAGAAGGGGGGGTGAATTGAGTGGCTAAATCTAATCGATTTTCGCAAAACACCCTTATGGCACAGTGTCGTGCACTGTGTTATTCACTCGTAAAATCTCCGATTGATGTTTTTGCTCGAACGAAAATGAATCAAACACTAAAACAATTAAACCAAATAATAAAACAATGAAATCAACTAATAAGACACATGAATTTAACGTGGTTCAATCTCACCTCTGAGATCTACGTCCACACAAACTACTCTTCTATTATTTGAATCGTAAAATATCAAACTCTCGATACAAATCGATTCCCCCACTACTGACTCTAGTAGTGCTCCCCAACACTTAACTCTAAGTGTTGCCACTCTCTATAATAATGAAATTACAGAAAGAAAAGATCCTCAAAGCGTGCTTCTTATTCAAGCAAATAGTGGACAATTACAAACGTTGCTTTAGTTTCCTAACCTGACTAGAACTCTGTGCTATACTCTGTGCCTTAGGAAACTGTTTTCAGCTCTTAATATCTCCGATTTTTTCTCTCTGAAAACGTTGGAGCGCATATTGATTTATGTCCCCTATATATCTTAGTGAACTGAATAAAAATCCTTTTCCAAGATGTATTATCTTTTTGAACAATTTTTATTCCTAAAATAAGGGATAAAATTCTTTTCGTATTCAAAAACCAATTTGATCTTTTATAAAAACTGATTTTCCTTTTCCTTATATGATAAGGATTTCTCCATATCTTATATTAACTAGATCAATTCTTTAAATCAGATTTCTTATCATACAAGCTTGATAACATCAGTTTTTATGATATATTTCGAAAATTCTTTTCCTCAAAACTGTTTCCGAAAATCTGATTTTTATCACAAACTTGTTTTACTCAAAAATACGTTTTAATAAAATCTTTTCATAAACAGGTTTTCTCAAAACTTTATCATTTTTCTTTAATAAACTTGATTTTCGAATTTCTATTTCCTTTTACATAGATATATAAAATTAACATAATTATTTATTCCCTTAACTCTAAGAAAATAATAATTATCCTAATTTTATATTTCTATATTTGGCACATAATATATCATCTAGTTCTAGCATATTACATTTTGCATATAGTAACTAAACTTGGAGTTCAATATAAACTTGGACTTCAATCTTGATTCTTCACTTCTTCAAAGTCTTCATTTACTTATTCCTTTCTCAACCATCTGTAACAAACTTTCAGACTATAACATATTATATTATCTTTCATCATCAAAACTTAACATGCACATGCACAACACTAACAAAATAACTATTTTAATAGATCTTTCCCAACAAAAAGTTCTAATAATTATTAGTGATTGGGGGATTATGAGAGATGATGAAAACAGAAAGACAACGAGGTAAATGACCAAGATAAATATAATTTTCTCCCCTCATTACATCATACATACATATATTATCCTGTTAGTTTGAGAAGAAGATACGTTCTCATGTTTGAGGTCACGTATATTAACAATGCATTTCAATTATAAGTATAGATTGTAGATTTGTAGTGTACAATCAATCAACTGACGGAAAAAAGGAAATCGCAACATTTTACAAAATAAAGAAAAATATATACCATACTGATGAGATCTGGAAATCATACTGCAAACCCAGTATGTATCATTAAAGAATTTGACAAAAGCCTGAAGAGTCAACATGAAAGCTGTACACATCTCCTATGAGCCAATGCAGCAATGCAGTATACATTTTTCCCCCATGTATAGTAGACTAGTAGTACACTAGGCTAGTAGTACTTAGTAATAGTAACTAGTCAATAATAATCCAAATGGGTAGAGTGTCCTGTGTCCCATATTAATACTCCCGATCATCCGTCTCAGCAAAGGGATTGTACGTGGATCCAAATTATGTCTCATTGTTTTTTTATGTATCATATATGTCTGTTATTCGTTTGATTCAAATTATTATGTGACATGGCACATCATTAGTTGATGGTGCACATGAGCTAGGAACTGAAATACATACATATATATAGGATTATTGATATGAATTACTGTTAGGAATAATGCCTTGAATCGTGTTATGTCGAGCTATCTACAAAAGGGCGATTCGCGGGAGGTGGGTCGACTCGCGGCAAGATGCCGAGAGCTGACCGCGAGTCGCGTCTGGCACCGCGACTCGCGCCGGGGCGCCGCGACTCGCGGCGAGCGCCGCGACTCGCGGTAGTCGTGGTTTGGCGTGGTTGCGGGAAACGCGGACACGCGTTTTCGGATTTGTTTATAAATAGGTTTTTTACCCTAATTTCGTTAATGCGACGGGATTAGTTCATAACACATCTGTAATCTGTTTTTTCCTCTAAGATCAATAAATCAGTTCTCTCTCTGTCCGTGGACGTAGCCAAAAATCCATTGGTGAACCACGTTAAATCTGTGCGTGATTATTCTCAATTTTGCATTCAATATTTGTTCTTTCTCACATCTGTCATAACAAATTGGTATCAAGAGCTTTGTGTTCGATCCGGGTGAGAAAGATGTCTGGGATGAATGTGAAAATTGATAAATTCACTGGGAGAAATAGTTTCAGTCTGTGGCAGATCAAGATGCGGGCTTTACTGAAGCAACAAGGGTTGTGGGCACCGTTGGCAAAGAAGTCAACGGATTCAGTTACCGCTGCGATGGCCGTTCTGGAGGAGAAGGCGCATTCAACGATTATGTTGTGTCTTTCGACGACATAATTACCGAAGTTGCGGAGCAGGAAACCGGCTGCCTGGTCTGTGGTTGAAGTTGGAGAGTTTGTATATGACAAAATCCCTAACCAACAAGTTGCTTTTGAAGCAACGTCTGTTCAGCCTGCGTATGCAGGAAGGTATGTCTCTGAGGGATCATCTAGATAAACTGAATACTATCTTACTAGATCTTCGTAATATTGATGTTAAAGTAGATGATGAGGATCTTTGCTTTAATTCGTTAGTATCTTTGCCTTCGTCGTATGAGAATTTTGTGGATTCTTTTATTGTTGGGAAAGATAGTCTGTCTTTAGAAGAAGTAAGATCTGCACTTCATACTAGGGAGATTCGTCATAAGGCGTCTGGTACAGGTACAGTCGATCAGGCTGCGGGATTAGTAGCCAGTGGTAATGGACAGGGGAATTCGGGGAGAAAATCCAGGAAACCGTCTTCTAGGGGTCCTAAATCTAGTGATGTCTGTAATTACTGTAAGGAAACGGGGCATTGGAAAAGGGAATGTCCTAAAAAGAAAAATAAATCGCGGGTCCGATGAATGCAGTGCAGGTCTGGCCATTTGCCGGCAGAAAATTTCGGTTCGATGATGATATTGCTTTAGTTGCTAATGAACAAACACATTGCGGTGATGTGTGGGTTTTAGATTCGGAGCGTCTTGTCATATGTGTTCGCGCAGGGAGTGGTTTATGAACTATAAGCGGGTTGATGGAAGTGTTACTATGGCCAACGGTAAGGTCCGAAGACGATTGGTATAGGGTCCATCGAATTAGGACATGTGATGGCAAAGTCTCGTACTTTGAATGATGTTAGGCATGTTCCACAGGTCACAAAGAATCTGATTTCACTTAGTCTTGTTAGACAAGAAAGGGTTCGGTTCAAAGGTGAGGGTGGAGGGTTGTATGTCTACAGGGGTTCGAAGATGATCCCGAAAGGGGTTAAACGGGAGACATTGTATGTGTTGCAAGGGTCTACGTTATCCGAGTCCGGGTTGTTACTTTGGTCAAGCTATGTGGTAGTGTTGAGAAACAGGTGGAGCACGAGGCACTCTAGGTTGGAGTGGTGGTTCACGTCGGGGAGAAATGTCAACACTCACAATCCGAATCGAAATTCCGTGTTCTTCGTCGTCAAAATCGGGTCAGTCAAATTTGGCTCTTGGTCGGCATGTAAGTTTTGGGAACTCTCCCCAAAGGGACGGTTGTGAAGACATGGTGGGTTTTGCACTGTATGTCGGAGAGGTGAATATTTTTGGGCCGTCCAAGGAAGGTGTTACTTGTGCTAGGAAGGAGTATAAGCAACAAATCTGTTCGAATCAGGTTCCACAGGGTAAGTTCCAAGGATGCTTGGACTTACAAGCTGATTGTGATTGTTAGTTGCCCACTGGGGGCAAGTCTGGGGCCTTAGGGGCTAATCTGGTCTGGGGTCCTGAGGGGCTAGTCCGGTGTCCTTCAAGAACAAATCTGGTTCTGGTTGTTCTTCAGGGACAAATGTATTTCTGGTTGTCTTTCGGGGCAAATCTGGTTGCAGGGAGAATCTGTGTATTGTGTTCAATGCATCTGGGCATTATGTTTAATGCATATGTCATCTGGTCTTCTGGTTAATCTGCTTGTCTGGTTCGTTGTGAGAGGATTCAAGTCAAGGTGGAGTTTGTTAGGAATAATGCCTTGAATCGTGTTATGTCGAGCTATCTACAAAAGGGCGATTCGCGGGAGGTGGGTCGACTCGCGGCAAGATGCCGAGAGCTGACCGCGAGTCGCGTCTGGCACCGCGACTCGCGCCAGGCGCCGCGACTCGCGGCCAGCGCCGCGACTCGCGGTAGTCGTGGTTTGGCGTGGTTGCGGGAAACGCGGACACGCGTTTTCGGATTTGTTTATAAATAGGTTTTTTACCCTAATTTCGTTAATGCGACGGGATTAGTTCATAACACATCTGTAATCTGTTTTTCCTCTAAGATCAATAAATCAGTTCTCTCTCTGTCCGTGGACGTAGCCAAAAATCCATTGGTGAACCACGTTAAATCTGTGCGTGATTATTCTCAATTTTGCATTCAATATTTGTTCTTTCTCACATCTGTCATAACAATTACTAAGGTTGTGACGTAGTTATTATTAATGCATTGAAAGATTTAGTCGATCATGATGTTGCACCATCATCATTTGTGTGTGCGACGTATCATAAGAAAGATGCCTTTTCAACCAAAAAAAAAACTTGCACGATTCTTTTGTATTAGTTAATATTAGCATTACAAACTTCCGTCAAAATCTAGAATACTACCTCTATTGATGAATGCCCTTAACCTCGCATAAGAAAGATGCATTTAACCTCGCATAAGAGAAATGCCTTTAACCTTGATAATTTTTAATTATGTAATAGTTAAAAATATTATTTAAAAAATGATTTGAAATTTCACATCTGAATGTATCGAATAAGATCCACATGATAATACATAATTATTAATTAAGAAATACATTAAAGTTTTGTAACGTTGACCACATATATAGGTAGAATTTTCATAAAATGGACGTAATACATAAAATTATATGACATACATAAATGAGTGACCCTTCTCTATATGAATATGAATAAATCAATAACATGGACCCTTCTCTATATTTCTAACATGGATATGAGCATTGTGGGATTTTCTTCATCGAGTAAGAGGTCTTCTTAGAAGAAAAGCCCTATGGATGGACTCTTTTACCCATCTCAAAGACGAAGTTATCATTATTGAAAAAAAAAAATATACATGAAGGTAGACATATATGCATGCGAAGATGAATGAGGGGAAACGAGATCAATAAATGAGAAATATAAATGCAACCTGCAACATATCAACTAACCATACATACTCTTCTACCTGCTTGTATTTATTTACCATACCCTAGCCTAGCTCACTACTTTTCCTTTATAATCTTGACAAACTCATTTCTCTCATTCCATCTTCTATAACTCACAAAATTATCAAACCTTTTCTTTTCTCTTGTTTTTTTTGGGTTGAATAAAACAGAGAAATTAATGGGGAGGAACAAAGGGGCTTTTGCCTCTTTTACTAAAAATAGTAGTAAAAGTCTGTTTTTGTGGATGGTTTTGCTAATGCTTTCCACTAATAACTTAGTCCTTCCAGTTGTTTCTACTACTTCCACTAACTTTGGGAGTGAAAAGAACTACTATTCTCATGACCCACATGTTCCAACCCCTTCTTCAGGTGCTTAGCTAATCTCTTCTTTCTATATTAATTTTGTTGATGTTACATTTTTTTTGTTTGAGGTGTTGTTGTTGATGTTACATTATTTTATGTTTGATAGAGATGGATAATTAAGCCATGCAGTTCATGGAATAAATATGATCTTAAATGTGTCTTCAAAAATTTAGCTTGCTTTTTATCCTAATTAGTTCTCTTGTTTATTAATTTGATTATTATATCTGATCGAATTTTTTTACTCTATTTGTTCGAGCTAGTACTATTATAATTAAAATTAGTATTGTGACAACTAAATTTGACCGCAAATATTATTATTTTCTCTCTAATACGAAGTACAAATCCCTTCACATGCAGCAAGAAAACAAAGCCAAAAGTTTAACTTTTACTAGGTTCGTATAAGTTGCTTTGATTGTGCTACGTTTTTGTATTATTATGTAGGGTCTATATATCGCAATATGACTGAATAACAAAACGAAAAAATCTAGACTAATACTTTCTCCATTTTTATTTCGATGCAACTTTTGACTTTTGATAAGTGTATAGGTTGTATCAAATAAAAAACCGAGGAAGTATATTTAATTAAGACTTCATAAATCATTGAGCTGCCTATTAAAACTTTGAGTACTGTTACTACTTGTGTTAATCTTTTAATTTTGCAAAGTTGTTTGTGTATAGCAATTTCTTGCATGATTATTATGAGAAATACTTCATATAATGCTGCATTCTAATATTTTGTGTACATGGTTAACAATATTAATGCAGGTGCTCATAGCAGTCCTTCTCACACACCCGCACACCATGGGTCCTCCGGTGGTAGTCAAAGCAACTGTGGGTCCCCTCCTACACCAAGTGGTGGTAGTGGAAACTACTATCCTTCACCTGATCCTACCCCTCCTACACCTAGTGGTGGTAGCGGACACTACTATCCTTCGCCCACCCCCGCCCCTCCTAGTCGAGGAGGCGGGGGAGGGCATCATGGTCCACCTAAACATACACCCAAAAACCCTCCTATTGGTGGTGGTGGTGGTGGTGGTGGTTGCCCATGCCTTTCACCACCGCCTTCGAGCGGTGGTGGGGGCGGGTATTATCCTCCTACTCCATTGACTCCTACTCCTATTGTTACTCCACCAAGTGTACCTTTGGTGCCTTCACCTCCGTTCACTCCTCTTGTTCCGTCTCCTCCTCTTGTTCCTCGGACTCCCACGCCTTTTGATCCTACCACACCTCCTTTCCCATGCACGTAAGTCTCCCACCTTCCCCATATAGATCTAATTTTAGTACTACATTCTAAAATAAATTAAACTCTTCTCCTACAAATCTCTCACATAAAAGAGAGAAGCGTTTCATTTATTTCAGAACGGATGGCGTATGTTACTTATGTTTTTTTATAAATTAATCTATATATATTCTATTGGATATCACTAAGCAAGATTGTGATCCTGATATATATATCAAGGTCATACAAATATTATTCATATGGTGTGTAAAGTATCTAATCTACTAAAATTTACAATCTCTATCTCTGTGTCTCTAATTATTTACTTCATATGCCTTTCATAGGAATCAAAATCTTTTATTGTCACACTTTTTGAACGTATGTCACTAGTGGGCCACTTCATATTATTGGTTAAAAACACGTTATAATCAACTAATAAGAATAAGTGACACACAAATGGTATACAAATTAAAATGTGGGACATAAAATTTGAATTCTAGTGTCGAAGTGTTGACTATTGTCCGTTGATATCTTTAATTGCATTTTATAAAACCCATAATGATAATTTGGATTGTATTGATGCTATAACATAATTATTGACGCTTGTTGTGTGTTACATTGATATGTGGATGCAGTTACTGGGGAAGTCACCCAGGGTTGATATTTGGGGTGTTAGGATGGTGGGCAACCGTAGGCGGAGTATTTGGTGTGACAACATTGCCAGGACTACACTCAGCTACTAGCCTTCAAGAAATGCTTACCAACCCTAGAAATGATGGGTATGGTTCCCTTTACAGGGAAGGCACTGCCTCTTTTCTTAACTCTATGGCCACCAAGGAATTTGCTTTGTCCACCAAGCAAGTTAAGGATGCCTTCCTTGCGTCTCTTTCCTCCGATAAGATCGCCGCGGCGCAAGCCAAGCTCTTCAAGCTTGCTAATGAGAAGAAGCTCAAGCCTGCAGCTACTTATTCTAAACCTTAATTAAATGCTAGCTAGCTAGTTTAATATCAAATCAAATGTTATACTTCATTAATTAGTAGTATCCATATTATGTCATATTTAAATTGTCATAGTTTTAATGAGTGATTATGTGCTTGTTTTGTTGATTTTGTTAGACATTGAAAGTTTGCTATGAGTACTTATGAGAGAATTGTTGTACGCTGTAGCACTATGATAAGTTTATTGTTTCAATGAAATGCTTGGCTTTAGTTTTTGTGCTCTTCTCCTATAACTACATTCATTTTGTATTTTTGCTTATTATTTAAACTACTACTCCTTAAACAACAAACATTAGAAGATCATACTAAAATACATAAGAAGTTAGAAGCTTAACTGGGTCAAATGCGTTCCCAGATTATCAGGTGTTGAATTACTTTTAGCAAATAACTCAAATTTTCACGTGAGTATAAATTTTAATCTTGAAAATCAAGACGACTATATTTGAAAAGATCACCATTCTACGAACTCTTTTAGCTGTTTAACTTTAGCCTGCACTATTCACTTGCATCACTTAACCATATTTTTAATACTAATAAATAGAATTAAGTGTTACTATAATGTTATAGTAGTATGTTATTAGATTTATCTCAGTATATAATTTTAATAAATAATATTTTTTTATTTTACTAATTAGTAATAAATATATTAATAGTTAAAGTTGTGGATTGAGATGTGTTAATTAAATGGGACAATTACAAAAGCAGAGGTAGTGTTGATTGATCAATCTTTAAGTGAGTGATCTCTAAGAAAAGATCTTAAAGAGAGCGAGTTACAAAAAGTATTAATGTTCCTATGCTTATCACAATATAATACCTTTTTCTTGAATAAATGAATACTAATACAATAATAGTTATAATTAAGTACTTTTCTACAGATTTTCTAAAACAATACTATGAGGAAAAAAACATCTTACGGAGTAGAGTCAATATTGATATTTAATTCGTATAGAGAAAGGTAAGTCTTGGAAATTTGGATTGATCAATATTTATGTGAAAAATTGAAATTATTAATTTATTACTCTCTTTAACATGTTACACCATAATGTTAAGTTACTTGCTTAAACTTCAATCTTTGCCTTAAACTTTATCAAAAACTTCAGTCAACCTTACAATAAAATATTTGCTCCGTTCTAAAATGATAATCAATTTTTCTTGTTCTAATGATCAAGATAATTTCTCGTGTTTCTTTTAATAATATAATGTAGCATCTGGAATACACCACTCATTGAAAAGAGATTACTTATAATTGGTGGTCGTGGATTGATGAAGATGACATAGCAAATTATATTCTCTTATCTATTTATTTTTCAAATTATAAAGGGGTGCATTTTCATCACCTTACTTCTTTTTGCTGAACTTATGTGAACGTTTTGAATCTCATTTTATAAGGAGCGATTAAAAGAAACATATATATATATATATATATATATATATATATATATATGTATGAGCTAGGAAAATAACATTAAAAAAATGCTAATTCTTATATCTGATTTTATTGTAATATGTCGCTGGGAGTTTTTGCAAATTGGCATAAAAAGAACAATGTAAATATGTTTTTAATAGAACTTTTGAATAGTGAAAAATTAAGATGATTATTTCATATAAATTTGACAACTGTTGCGCTCGATGGTTTCAGCAAAAACGTGTAGGAGAGTCTCAATAAAGAGGAAAGACAAATATAGTGCTCCTAGTAACAGGAGAAGGTAAAATTGATTTATCTTTGACGCTTGACTCAACAAAATAGACAAGCAATAAATCACGTAAAAAAGTGGCATGAAAATAAATGTAATAAATGAATCCAAGCAAATCATGCCTAATGTATTGAATTGCCATAGATGAGATGGAACCATCCCTCTTTATTACAAATGACATGTTTGAATTTCTGAACATCATAATAAATAATTTAATTCACCAGCTTCCCACCAAAATTACTGCAATAAATGTGGTTTCCATGCATAAATGGATAGCACATAAACAGCAGAGAAGACCTGCAGGTTCAACCACAATACATGCAGAGTGAACACTGAAGAGCAAAGTTAATTAGTAACAATATTAATGCATTACTCCCTCCCTTGCTTTTTATGATTATGTACATATTGATATAAAATTTATAAAAACAACATTATGAAAGTATTTTTCACTATACATCTTATGATATAATTTTGTAAGTCATAGAGTATAATATAAGAGCTATATAATAGAAGTAGTGGTCAATATAAATTCTAAAAAGCACGTGTACCTTATATTTTCATATTTGGGATGTCTTCTCATATTAATCCGAAATCTGATCTATTTATAAATAATCTCAAGTTTTGTGATACCCTTCTCGTATTAGTGGACCTACAAAAAGAACGGAGGAAGTAATTTAACTTGATTTAAAGGGATGATTTGAAAAGTTGTGTAGAAAAAAATGACCCTCTTAGATATATAATGATCAGATGATAACGTTAAAATTGTCCTATATGAGAATTTCTACTTACCACATTGATCCTAATTCAAAGTTGATTAATATAACTAGGAAAAATTATCAACAAACATGCTCTAATTAACCATAAAGTTGGAAATTTGGAATTGATAGTCATAAGATGAAGGGGGCTCATTTAAGGGAGGAAAGGGAAATTCCTCAAATGAGTCACATGAGATTTGATCCCTAAACTTCAGTGATACGAGGTGGGAAGCGATGTCACCACTCCACCACCTCAACCTCTTTGGTGTTGTGTACTTGAGTAGGAAAAAAAGAGGATGTAATGTATAATATTTATACAAAGGCTAAATACCAAACCGTTTGGTACCAAAATAACAAAGTATATTGTCTGTTTTTCCCTTTCTTTTGTTGGCCACCGAATGTCCTTGTTGCACAGCCACAATTAATACACCTTGATGCACAACCAAACTAACCTTGTTGCACAACCGAACTAACCTTGTTGCAAAACTAATTTGAGCTTCGTGCACAACCACTCACCTTAATTTGTGCACCACCAAAATGCCTTGCTGGACAACCAATCTGAGCTTGTTGCACAACCATAGTGGCCATGATGCACAACCGAACTAACTTTGCTGCACAACCAACCTGAGCTTGTTGCACGCCTATAGTGACCTTGATGCACAACCGAACTGACCTTAGCTTGTTGCACACCTATAGTGACCTTGATGCACAACCAAATTGACCTTGCTGCACAACCATGAACAAAAAGGATGTACATCCACATATAAATTGTTCACAACCTTACATAGAGAATGCACAACCCTCAACGAATATTCATCCATCAAATGTTTCACATCCATGTATATGCGGATATTGCACAACCACATTAACTTTGATGCACAACCATACTAACATTCATGCACAATAAAATAAAAAAAGCAGTTGTAATATGTTAACCACTGAACAGTTCGGAGAATAGCCGGACTCTAATATTTAAATGAACACCAAATTTCTGGTAATGTTTGCTAAACAAATTATTATAAGTTAATAGTACTAGCATGCACCTTGTCGAAACCTAACCTTAGCCGCTTTTCTCTCAAATACCAAATACCGAGCGAAATCCTCGGCGACCTCTTCAACCCCAAGGGGTTTGACGACCGCTTGCGCCGCCTTGGCACGGTGGTCGTCGAGCCCCTCCCCCCCCTTTCCTGCTTGTTTGCGTCGTGTTTTGTGGAAGCGTTTTGTGAGTTTCAACTGTGTAGTGTCCCTGCTCGCTCCCCTACTCCGGTCGTGCGCTTTGCCGACGTCTGAACGCGAGCGCCACCGCCGGCAAGGTCTCCTTATTCGCTTCTTCACTTTTGGTTTTCGTTGTTAATTGTTAGTTGTAGTGATTGTCTTCCCCCTTCCCCTCCCTTCCCCTTTTGCGTGTCGAGTCTCCCCCTCCCCTGTCCCCGATGTCGCTTCGTCCACCACAGACTCCTTAGTGTGCCGTAGCATCCTTAGGTGGTTTTTGTTTCAGTTTAACTCCCCCTCCCAGTCGTGTCTGTCGTTTGTCCCGTCCCCCTTCCCTGTTCCTTCGTCGGGCTTCCGATCCCCTCCCCCTCCCTTATTTTAGTTAGTCGGGCTTCCCTCCCCTTCCCCCTCCTATGTTCGAGTGGTTCGGTTGAGTCCTAACCCCATCCCCGTTCGAGGTTTCGGTCGAATCCCCTCCCTTTATTGTTGGTTGGTTTTGTTCGGGCATCCCCTTCCCTTCCCCCTAGTTGTTGGGCTTCCCTTTCCCCTTCCCCCTAGCTATGATAGTTATAAGTTTGGTGGTTCTCAGTATGTATGGTTAGTTGTCCAATAGTTGGTGTAAGTTGGTTCGTCCGAGTGGTTATGGATATAGTCTGTTTATTGGTTTATCTAACCCAGGTTAACCCCAACCCCCAACCACCACCCAGCCCACTGACATCCCACCCAACCACCATAGTTTTTACCAATAAAACTAACGGTTGAATTAACGGTTTTACCATCATTAAGGTCACTTTTGTATAATATTACTAAGTATAGGGTTATTTTTAAAACTGAAAAAAAAAATGGTTTACCATTGCAAATGTTCCATAGTACAGGGTTACCAGTGGGAATTTCCCTTTAAAAAATGTTTGCCAGTTAAATAAGGGATGGTGGTGTAAGGTTGTAGTAGGAAAATCTGTAGTTTCTTTGAAATGTTTGTTGAAGGAACGGGTACATCAAATGGATGAGAAGTGTGAGTATGATCGAGGCGATGTTCGTTATTCATGGTTGGACTTTGTGTTTTCCGGTTTCTAAATCGGAGGTGTATTCGAGAGCTCAACATGGTTAGCTCTCTTTCTCGCTTGGCAATGATCTCAATGGTCTTTGCCTTGAAAAATTCAAATATGTAGGCGGCACCCCAGTTTCATCTGGTGGATTTCAGCACGCCCGTTTTCTCCTACTTTCGGAATGTGACTCGTCCACATATCATGAGCCAAGAATCCCACGCGTCAGAAGTTCGTTGGGATTGCTCATGCGGCGAGATGTGAATCTTGCCTTTGGTTCGTTGTTCGGATCGTGATCGGCATTTGCTTCTCCTACCACATCCATCAGTCATCAAAGTTTTGACTCCACCAGCACAATCATCGACCAGCGGCACGCTACTTAATAGGCGACTCTTTATCCGCTTTAATTTGCTTATTTTTGTTTTTAAGGGAATGTAAGAGCTCATAAAGCTCCTGTAGGTTTTCCTTTGTTTTCTGTGTGATTGTATTAGTAATAGGTTGTACTTCGTTTTTGAATCCATGCACGTTTTTTCGATGTCAAAAAAAAAAAAAAAGAGCATGCACCTTACAGGCTGGCTGGAATGAGTCCAATACTCCAATAGTATAGTATTACAAGTTTACAACCCAACCTGATGCACTTTTATGTAACCTTGGATTTCATCTTTCTGGAACAATCACTAATATTGTACAGTTGTGTTAGATCTCTTTACTGATCGCCATTGCCAGATGAGCAATAACATG
This sequence comes from Beta corolliflora, assembly GCA_947648045.1. Taxonomy (NCBI): domain Eukaryota; kingdom Viridiplantae; phylum Streptophyta; class Magnoliopsida; order Caryophyllales; family Amaranthaceae; genus Beta; species Beta corolliflora. The sequence goes on along the minus strand of CANSZD010002518.1, from coordinate 68,771 downwards.
CCTCTCGGGACTCTCCATAAACAAGGATTATTATTTTTCCATCCACAAATTATTATATTTTACTTAAATGTTAAAAAGAATACACAAAATACATATATCAGCAATTGTTAATTATAGATGGAGAGTTAAATAAAGGGTGAATTTTGAATTAATGAGAATTAATTATATATTGTAGGATTCACAATAGAGAGATGAAAGAGAGATATTTAAGAGAAAAAAACTTTCTAGGCTCAAAAAGAAAATAATCAACTTTGATTACAATTATTAAGTAAAATGTTACTCCTACCGTCTTATTTAATTTGTCTCAATGTATATTTCTAAAGTATCAACCTTAATTTATGTTTACTAATAAATAATTAAAGATATTAATAGTCAAAGTTGTGCATTAACTTACATAAAAATTGAAGTGTTGGAAATGCCTTGAATTTTGTAATCTGGCGCTTCGAACAACCCATCATGGGTTCTCGCTATTCTGTTATTCCATTTTGGGCCCTTTTTCGGCCTATTTCATTTAGGTAAATTACAGGCTCCATAAAAACTTTCTAAATTAACCTTTGCCTCCATACTCTGTATTTTGTATTCTCTCTTGTTAAGTTAATATATCAGTTTCTCGTATTGAACCACGATAAATTCGTGTGTCTATTTTTTTATTTCTTCAGTGCTATTTCGTTATAATATATATGAGCATTAAAAAAACGTCTCCACTATATGTCTTCTTGATTTTATAGGTTTGCAATGTGGACCAATAAAAATATAGATTCCTCTAGAAATCGTCATACGTACATGAGAGATTTTTCACTCTTACTATATGCCATATGGTCGATATGGACTATGAAGTAGTAATTGCACCTGCATAAGGTCAACTTGCAGTTTAGTGCCTTCTTCAGGACTAGTTAACTACTTGAGGATTCATACCTTGGAAAATGGTAAAAGCAAAGATTATGACAAAGATCAAGTGTATAATGAAAAAGTTTTGGCAAATCCCATTCGAGTTTATTGTATGCATGCTATGTCGCCTAGAAACTACTTTTTTATCTATTCCCCTCACATGGTATGAAAGTTTGAGGAATTTGAGGATGTATAGTCAGGTAACCTATTATGAAATGTTTGAATAAAAAATCACTTATTCTTATATAAAAGTAAATTACGATTAGATTTTTAAGTAACTCTCACTTCATTACTTATATCTTGTATCACACAACTTACACTTAGTATACTTTCTTTTTTTAAATTTGGTAAGATAAATTACATTAACGCCCTCTCACAGGGCACCTAAATACAACCTACTCCAAAGCCCCCCAAACCCCCCTGATGAGAATCGAACCCATAACATGTGGGTGGAAGATGAAAGGACTTACCACCCTTCCACTCCCTCATTCTCACTTAGTATACTTTCTTTGTCCAAATCAAATATTTTGTCCCGTTATTTGTATATGTACACGGGCGACTCATTCTTATTGGTCTATATATATCAACGGGTTTAACACAATTTATTTTATTACAAAACGAAATAGAAAATTATAGAGGACGATGATCCAAAGGGTTGGCAACCCTCGTGTGATATATAAAGAGAATATTATATTAAATACAACATTTTGGAGAAAGAAAATACCAACTATTGTTGGTATGTGCTAAATAATAATACATACTCAGCAGTTGCTCTCCATAACACCAACTATTGACATATTTGTGTTAAATAGGTCACTGGCGACCGAAGAACATATATCGGCAATAGTTGGTATTATTGCATATAATAAATTTTTCACTATACCTCTCTCATGAGTTGTCAACACTTAAGATCACTTTATTGTTACTTTTATTATATCTAGCTGGCACATTTTTTTAGGTAGGTAGTTCAAATCCACAAGGGCAACGAAAATTAAGGAGCCTCTTACTAGAGGTGAGGCTAATTCTCAGGATCTTTGAAAACGAATGTGATGCCAATACCACTAGGTCGTCATCTATTACTCATATCTAGCTAGCACATAGAATCAGAAGTTTAATGACATGTATATCCAGGTTAATAATAACTCTCACCTCCCCCAACCATCGCACCTCAATGCCAACAATGGAATTAATCTCACTCCAATTTGAAGTCAACTATCTAGTTTGCTAGTAATTTTGTTTGGTATATTGAGCCATGTTGGTAGGGAATACAGAGCGAGAAAATTAAGTCACTCATTTCTTACTTCTACATCTTCCTATGAATTTAGCACTTAAGTATGGGTAGATAAAGTACTCAAAAGGGAACTAAACAGAGGTGATATAGAATGAGCCTAACTTGCTCATAAATTGTCCAAGCACATATGGGTCCTAACTCCTAGCTCTGTTTGAGTGAGGTAGACTTCGGCTACTAGAACTAAAGCAACTCATAAGCAAGATTGAATATATAAACTAAATAGATCATTGAATGAGTTACAAATAATGATTAGTACTATACACACGAACAAGATGTATATAAGAAACTCAAAGTATCAATAAAAGGGTCAATATAAAAATCTGTACTTTAATAAATATATTGAGTTGGGAGTTGGGAGTTGGGAGTTGGGAGTTTTTAGCACAAGCTCAACTACCTCAAGCTCATTTCAAGAACTCAAAATTGAGTTAATTTAGAAGTGGAGTTGAGCATTACACTTTCAAGATCAACAAGCTTGATTCGACTTTTAGTAGATGTAAGCTGAGCAAATCGTCTGGGTTTATTATCATTCATGGTAGTTAACATTGTATAGAAAGGATATTACAAATCAAATTAAGCCTATAAACTTCTAGGTTCAATGAGTTCGAATTTGTATTAAGTTATGAGTCAAGTTGAGCCTAAAACTTCTGATTTCACTAAGCTCAACTCTGAGCTTCAGTTGATGCAAGCATAGTCAAACTAACCTTACTCGAGTCAGCTTATTACCATGTTTGTCATCCATACTAAGAAATATATAATCATATGCGGTCTTTTTAGATTCAATCCCAATGTAGTATTTTCAAAATAACTTTTTTTCTAATAATTTAATATCTTACGTTCACACTAGATGAATTAATAATTAGAGGTATCCATTGACAACTCTACGCATTCCAGATGAAAACAACCATTATGAAGGTAGGCAGGTAACATAAGTTGCAATAAGAAAGTTCACTTTAGCACACACTATAGTTCATTTTGATTCAGCAAGTCGCAAGATAATACACTCTCTCCAAAATAATTAGACTCCCCTATAAAAAAGAAGGGCCCATGAGATTAAAAACCCTGGGCCATACAGATCAACAATGTGGATCCCTCGATGCACAGACGATTGAGACAAGCATTTCTCACTAGAAAAAAGTAGCAGAGAATATTCAACATTGCAGAAAGTTCTTCTGCCATGAGGGAAAAATTGGCCTGCTTGTTGGAGGGACTACGTGCAGGTAATTCTAACCATTCGCATTAGATTGAAACTAGAAAAAGAAGCAGATCCCTCTGAAAGAATGTTGATCCACATTATGAGTCATGTTTTTCTGTCAACTTGGTTCCAGATTTCTTTGTCATGGTCCAGAATGCTGCATAATATCGGTTCTGCCGACATTTAAGATCTGATCAGTTCAATGCCATGAATTTGTGCCCTTCACAGTAATGGAATGCACCAAAAAATACCCTCAAGGAGGAATCCGAGAAAATAATGATAAAGGTCTATCTGCCAAACTAGTTATATGGTTATATAAGGGGACGGAATGGCACTGTTGAAACTTTACCTCTATCTGTCGAAACTAGTTATGTTCTTTTCACCTTAAAAAATAAGTTTCAGGGTTGATGAGATTTAATCATGTGCAAACATAAGGTGAAAGCAAGGCTGTTCAGAGGTCCAATCAAGTCTAATATTCTATTCAGATAGGTTCGGGTGAAGAGAGCGCACCCTTAGTTGCCTAACTGTTAAGCAAGTAATCAAAGTTCAATACATCACACTGTAAGTCTTACCTGCATCATAGACCGAGAATTTGTAGTATATGTTGTTGCGATGGTACTTTCTCTCTGTACATTTTAAACAAAGTCATAATAATGCCAGATATTTATGCATGTATAGCAAATGCGAGTTTCTATAACTGACCTCTAACGTAAATCCGTAATGGGAAGCCACTTTCTTCACATCTTCTAAACTCAATTCGACAGACATCTCCTGGACAAGAGGTAAAAACCAACGAGAAAATGGTAACTTATCTGTCCATATAGATAAGCATATTTGCATGAGCGACGGTACATATTCAAACACGGGTACACGTCAAAACTCACATTATTTCCATATGTATCCGCAAAGTGATAAAGCAGCGGTCCGAGATTTATCCATACCTATATCAGCATTACCTTGATATTATGAATTTTTATAAGAACAAAACTATACTTCATTGAAAACGAAACAGCTCGAGTCTTACTCCTCCATCTTTGAGGATTTTCCATATAATTTCGATGTACTCTATGATGTTATGAGCTGTATCAATGAAGAAGCATGTAACTACGGCATCCCAAATTCCTGCAAGAAAGCAAGCAATCAACAATCAATATACACAATATGATAGATGATATTGCCAATATTGGCTTGGATTTTTTGTACACCCTGATTCAGACTAATCCTACTACATGATATCTATCATAACTTTAAATGCTTCTATGAAAGAAAGCTAAGGACTAAAGATGAATAATTTGGAGAAGTTTATCTAATGCTTCACACTAGAACCGCAAAAAGATAGAACCTGAGTCTATGTGGACTCTAGTGCAATAAGATAGATCTCTTGAGTATATCACATCTCCAGACTCCAAGGCATCCAACACCAAATCCATCAAATAGATTATCACATAAGTATGGCATCCGGACTCTTCACTTCACCTCAAGTAGGGTTGGATCCTAGACACTCTGACATGGGTATGTACACTAGTGCAATAAGATAGACACTTCATCTTGTATCAAACACATTAGATTTATTCATAAGATAACCAATTTTGACACTGTGACATGTACCCTTGTCTGACACAACAGCACAAGTAACCGAATCCAAGTAACATGATTACATACTAAAAATCATTCTACAGAGGGTGCAAGGTTCAGGAAGGACATCAGGCTTGCTGCAATAGCAGATTGTGTCTATTCTGTCTAGAAGAGCAGAAATAAAGCTGTGGACACAAAGAGTGCAGACTGTATAGTCTGAAACTGAGTGAACCAAGTCAACAATATTAGGTAGAGTTAGGACTTAGGAGTATAATTTCTAAGGAAGCTTCTAAAGTGATAGGATGTGGTCTGACAAGTTGTAACTTTGACGAATTATATATGGCATGAGTAATAATGTTGACTAGTGCTAGCACAAGGGTGCTTTTTCGTTGAGAAGTATGTCTTTTTTTTTTCTAGATTTGGGGATATTGTAAATTTGCATTTGGATTAGCACTCCCCTGTAATATAGGTTCGGGCTAGGCCTGAACAAAGCTCTTCTGAGTCTAGCTTGAGGGCACCTAGCCTTTGGTTATGGCATTTTCCAGTAAAAGAGGATTTTTCACTTGAAGAGGCCAATAACAGTCCATGTGCTTCATTAATACAATTTCTAACTTTAAGACCCCCTGCCCTCAAATATCCCGCGCAAAAGAAGAAAAAAAGAAATTGACGGGAAAAAGTTTGTTAGTGAAAGCCCAAACTGATGCTAAGAAAACTACTTAGCTTCACTCAACTAAATAGGGAAAAGTGGAGAACCTCGCTCCCAAGTACCATACACGACATATTTCCAAAGCTGCTTCCTCAACAAAACCTTCAAGGTGTTGAGGAACACTTTCTCAAAAGCTGCCTCATATATTTCAATAAAACTTAGATCAATAAATTGGCCCCTTTATAAAAAAAATGCGAAGATCATATCCATAACTTTGCTAATGAAGATTTAGGAACTTGCAGGTGAGCTCATACTTTGCTGATTCAGCATGTGCCCAAATCATAATATGTGTATTTCCAGAACTGCAGCTTCAGGACAAGCAATAGGGTGTTTACTTTGTTTAAGATTTGGGGAAAATCAAGAATAAAGAACCTCATATGACACAGTTATCACGTCCTACTAGGTAAGTTGAAGAAACCCTTCATAGCTATCAGTCACCCCTCACCCAAAAGAAATCAGCTTTCCAATGCACATCCCAATTAGAGAGAGCTACAAGAGCCAGCACATATATTTATTTAGCAATTTATTTTCCCTATGTTACTAAGAGCTAGTCTGAAATGCTTAGCTCTTCCCACATGGCCAGAAACAATAGACATAGTGTTGTCATTGATGTTATCTTATTAGCAATAAAAAAATTCCATTCTAAACAAAGAAAAAAGAAATAAGGCCACATTGATTTGACTTTGGAGGTCAATGATCACTAACCAAGTCCATCAAATATCTACAGATTTATAATGATGTATTATTTTTAGTTTTAATTTACAGAGTAATTCCATAAGTCATCTTTTTCTAAACTCTACAAAAATTAATAGTCAATTGGTCAAAAATTAATAGTCAATTGGTCAAAAATTAACAAGGTCTGACCAAAGAAGTCAGATATAGCCCACAATTTTGAAACAGAGCTAGTACACAGAAACCATAATCAATCGATATATTCTATTACCTTCTTGTTCTGGATCATTATACACTTCCACAAAATCCCCGCCACACATGGAAAAACCTTCAGTTATTCCTGAGCTGTTCACTCAAAAGTCAAGTACAACATTTTAGCCAGGATACAGCATTCACTAGATCCAACATAGGCAACTTTTTCTGTATAAAAGTAAAAAGCGGAACAATCTCATAAAATACAATCTTCATAATATTTCCACGGCAGATTCTTTATGCAGCTTGACGTAAGAAAAGGAAAAGGAATACAAAAGGGAGATACATTTGTTGTCTTCCTTTCACACCCACATTAAAACAAGACACTCGCGACCAACAAATAAGTTTAGACAACAAAAATCAGGATACTCTCAAGTTGAGTTACCTACTTCACGTAACACCTCGGATCGCGGAATGGGAACGGGAACGGAAACGCAATTCACAAGTTGGGAGAATTCGAATCGCGAGAGGGGTTTTTTGGTACGGATTATGAGATCATAATTCGTGGGAACATAATACGCGCTAATTATATAACTTGGAAGTTGGATCGATAATACAAATTATATTATTTGTTTAATAATTATACTTTTTTGGGGGTTTATAATCTTTAGACGTGACATATTTCATAAACTAATTAATTGAGGAAGAAAAACCAAAATAAGATAAAAGGATAACAGAAACTCTCTTAGTAGCAAATAGCAATACAAAAAAAAGTTCAAAAAACAAATTGAAATCATATCAGTAGCTCTAATTCACAAGTTCAAATAATCATAACAACCTCCCTTTTCCTTTATCAACATTGAAATCTTCACCATCAGAATCAAGTCCAACCCATCTCTTCTAACTCTAAAGGTGAATCCTCCATACAAGAATTTTCAGGATCAATATCCCATTTTCGATGAGGGCCTGATTTGTAGCCATTACTAAATTTGGAGATTAGACAAAGGTTGGAGTGAATGTACACTAGCCTATCTGCCCTTGAGCAGTTGAGTCTATTCCTTTCTAGAGTGAGAATGTTCCCATAAGTGCTCCAAGCTCTCTCCGCCGAAGAGCTACTAATTGGTTGTGCTAAAGCCTCTTAGCTACCTCCACAAAATTTGGTGTTTGAGACCCATAAACACACCACCAATCAATAGCATCCATTGTGACAGCATCAATTTGAGCTTAAGGCATAGAATATATCCGCTTTTCAGTTGAAATTCAGCAAACTCATCTCGCAACTTCTTTTCTTCGTCAGTATCTTCGGTTATTCTCCCAAAAGCTTCCATGCAACCCAAGACAACTTCTTTGTCAAGGTTAGAAGCCTTTCTAGTATAACCCCCAGGAGGTCTCAAGATAAATTTGATCATAAAAGCGTGGTGTAAGAGCGAAATCCAAACAATGCAGAGGTATTATTCCAGTGTCTGTATTTAGCTCATATTTGGCACAGGATTTTTAGGCTCCTAGGTTGGCAAAGGACAGCATGTCTCTTTGATTCTGAACTTGCTCAAGTCCACAGGGTGGCAATAGTGAAATAAGCTACTTCTGATTTATTTATTTTTTGGCCGAAGCAGTATACACTATCTAGATTCAAAGAAATGAAATGATAGTAAACCTGAGAGTGTAGGCTCTAAAGACATTGTTTATAGAGTTACTTGTAGAACTAATTTACAAACAAGAGTAGCTTGTAGGCTTGTACTATTAGGAATCTGCAGATGAAGAGTGTTTTCTTCAACCCTTCCCAGAAGTTGGGATCTAGGCATACTGATGCATTTAGATTTCTAACTTGAGAGTTCTCTATGGGTTTGATTGGAAGTTCTTAACTTCTTATCTTTGATGTACCTTGTTGTTTTGGTAATGGATTCAATCAATTAATTGCTGAATTTTTTTTACTAATATTCTAATCACATTGTTGGCAGAGATGCATAGTAGAAGACATCTGAGACAATATACTCTATTTTACAAGACATGATGGCAATACATTAGAACAGTCGACAGAAATAGTCAAGATGCAGACATTACTAATATTTGAAATATTATCAAGTCGCCTCAAGCTGCAGGATACGAGAGTTAAGGGTATCTCTAAGAATTGGCATCCATAATCTAAACAGCCTACCTAGCAGGAAGAATGTCTGGAATAGGAACAGGACGAAGTTGATCCTTATCTGAAAGAGAATTGCAATTGCTGTGAATCCAAGGGTGTATAGTCCATTCACCAACAGATTGAGTGCTGAAATGAAAGAAACGCATCAAATATGTGAAACAAAATGTAAACCTGTTCCAGATACTACAGATCAGCATATTGAAACTAAAAAGGAAACTTACTTGTTGAGGATAAAGCTGGAGCATATCATCATGTAGTATGAAAATTCATTACCCTGGCACACGAAACCTGTTACATTTTCATCCAATAATGTCAGTGACTAGTTCACATATCAAATAAATTTGGGAGACTATAGGATAACTGCACACCAAGACGTGAAATCTCCAAAGCCAACCTCCCAAGTCCAGCACCAGGAACCAAGCAGCAAGGAGGACTGTAAGCAGGTCAAAAAGAATAAAAAGTTAATTCCCATAAGCTCAAACTTATATAACCACGAAGGACATGCAAAATCCAGCAATTTCACATATAATGGCACACGAAAAACATAATTGACGTATAACCGCTGTAAGAAAATTTTACCTCTCAGTACTGCGTTTGAGAAAGCATCTCTCAAGCTCCTCAAGAATGGGCAGATAGCATTGATCGCGCTCCACCTTCCCCCTGTTGCACATTACAAGTGAGAATACAAAGTGAAACATTTACGAAAGAAACAAAGAAGACACAATTGCAGAAACAAGGAAGGAGAACAAACCTCCGACGCCCAATCTCTAACTATATTCCTTATTATGCAGCGAACCTTGAAGTTTGAAAATGACGTTCATAAGAAACAACTCAATAAATTCAAAAAATAATCACCTGACATTTGTAATAAGAATGAGTGGGAGGGGAAATTTGATTTGCAATAGCATCGTATAAATATAATTCAAAAAATTATTGTACGAGTACAGAAATAACAAAAAACTAAACAGAAAAACAATCTCCAGCAGCAACGGAATTCGACTATAGAAGTTAGACACGCATTAGTCAATTCAGCGAAAACCCCAACAAAAAAGAAGGGAATCTTCTTCGCAGCCTCCAACCAAGTAGTCACTAGGCAGAGCTAACTTTTGAACAAGAGGTTAAGCTTCCACCCTCTAAGCTTCACTTTCCATTCAGTCCCCAATGTCATTCAATTGCTATCTGGATCATAAAATGGTAAGATCCTACAGTCCAGATATGACGAAACGACTTAGCAACTACTTCAATCGAGGCAAACATAAATCTTATTTCATCCAAACCCTCTAGCACAACCAGAAAGTAAATAAATATAATTGCTTCCTATCACCCATTAAAACTATTTCGATTGAGTGATTGACAGACATAAATCTTCTCCTCGTGATACAGAATTCGCCACCTCATCCAACTTTTAGCATCAGCTACATCTACATACATCAACTGCTAGTTTCAGTAGCACAAACCAACATCAAGCCTATATGAAAGTTGAAACTCAATCCTCAGAAGCATGAGTACGAACTAGGGATAAATGAGCTATGTCCAGACTGACAGGTCTCGGAAAAATATAGCTCCCTTAGAAATTTTTCTGGGTTGAAAGTTACAAATATCATCTAGCATAAAGCAGGGTTGGGACTGGGGGTGCTGTTAAGATGCTGGCGGTCTAAGGCCTGCAGTGTAGAATGAAACTTTCATCAGGATGAAGTATTAAGCATGTAATATCTGACCAAATAACAAATCTTGTCCTTCATGAATTTTCACTGTTGAATTCCTTGACTATGAGCTTCCCATACGTAAGCAACAGAGACTACATATAAAATCTTCTACTTCCTCTGTTTCTTTTTAGTTGACTCGTTTCTTTATCATGTTCGCCAATGCATAACTTCAATCATTAAGATCTTTGATTATTAATAAGCAAAAATTACAAAAAGTTGATATTTTGAAACTATACAATGAAAAGAATCTAACAAGATCCCACATTACTACTTTTTAATTAAGTATAAATCACAACAGATAGTCAAAGTTGACTGTCAGATGTTAAAACAAGTCAACTAAAAAGACAAATAGAAGATATAGTTTTACATTTAAAACTCTGTTACTTCCTCATAACATAAGAAAGGGTAAAACCTGCACAAGTCATCTTTCATAGCCCTATCTTGTTGGCCTACAGGAAAAAGATTATAGATGGAAGCAATTTTTGTATACTAATATTTCAGAGATTGAAAAAATTAATTATCACCAAGAGCAAGTCAGCACTGAACTTGGGAACTAAAAGAAGTGTTCCTAAAGTAACGAGAGGAAACAGCAACTCTTGCCCTTCAAGCTACTTAGCCCCATTCACTCCCTCAATCAGTTATATACCCTCATGGTTGTCCACCATTTTGTTACACCTCCACTGAGGTATGTTTATTCCAGGCGTAAAAGGAGGGGGGAAGAAACCTAGAAGCTTCTGTTTTAGTGTGCTGGCCTATGATTGGCAATCATAGTAACATCAGCTAATCTGTCCTTATTAGTATGTAAGCTTTTTGTCCTTCAGTGAGAATAATTCCGTTGGCAGGGAATCTCTAGGGCAGCCTTTAGGGTAAGCCTTTAAATAGGGAATGAAAGGGAAGAGAGAGATCATCCAGAAAATTGAGAGTTATCTGAGTATTGTAATGGAGAGTCTCCAGCCTCTCGAATTGCTGTGAGAATTATCTGGTTACATTTATCATTAATACTAAATCCCCTTCTTCCTCATCTATTTCTTCTTTCTTATTTTATTTTCTTTCTTTTACTTGCTGAATATAAAGTTGTGTTCTTTATTTACCTTGGAGTGCTAATACTGAGTGCAGAACTTCCCAGTTCATAACAACTTGGTATCAGAGCTTTTCGTTCCGGGAAAGCTATGGTGGGAGGTACGGTGACCCAGAGAGTGGAAGCGGTGGAAGGCGAGCTCGAAGGGATTCGACTGACCCTTGAGCAGAATAGAGCGAGTGCCGAAGAAGGGCAGCAGCGCCTCCAGGAGGAGCTAGGTAAAATCACCGAGCAACTAGCCCTCTTGGTGAATGGAACACCACACACGCCAGGTGGTGACAGAGGAAATCAATTCCGGTCATCAGAAAACTTCCAGAGAGGTGGAACTCCTAATGGAGGTGGTTCGAACTGGAAATACAAGAAACTTGATATGCCGACCTTTGATGGCGTCAACCCGGATGGATGGATTTTGAGGGCGGAGAGGTACTTCAAATTCTACCTCTTGTCGGAGGAAGAAAAGGTGCAGGCGGCCGTGGTGGCGCTTGAAGATGATGCCCTGTTTTGGTATCAATGGGAACAAAGAAGGAAACCAGTTAACTCTTGGGAGGAGATGAAGACGTTGCTGCTCCGGCACATCCGACCCACTCAGGTTGGGACGCTCCATGAGCAGTGGCTGAGCGTCGAACAGGAGGGAACGCTCCAAGAGTACCGTCGGCAGTTCATAGAGTTCCTCGCTCCATTAGAGGGGGTCTCTGAAAACATTACGATGGGGCAATTTATCAATGGGCTCAAGACCCCGATTCGGGCTGAGGTACGTTTACTTGGGCCCAGGAATTTGGATCAGACCATGGCCTGTGCATTAAAGGTAGAAGAAAAGATAAGACAAACCCAACCCAACCTATTAAACCTAACAAAAGCCTACAAAAATGACCGCTCCAGTACTGGGCCTTTGGCCAGCAAAGCCCAAACCCACTCACAAAATATTACCCCCTACAACCCTCAACCCATTGCCACGTATGACCCAGCTACATCAAAATACACCCACCTACCCCACCCCTCTAACACACGCACAACCAACACCCTCACCACCTATAATCCGGCAGGCCCCAGATCTGGCGAAATACGCCGGTTGACGGAGAAGGAGTTACAGCAAAAGCGGGAGAAAGGGTTGTGCTATCGGTGCGACGACAAGTGGCACGTTGGCCACCGGTGTAAACGACGCGAGCTAAGCGTCTTACTAGCTGGGGAAAGCGAGGAGAATGACGAGGATGGTGATGTCGTCGGTGACGCCGCCGCCGACGAGTCAAACCAGGTAAATCTAATTTAAATCTCCCTCAATTCTGTTATGGGCTTGACAAGTCCGAAAACTATGAAACTTTTGGGGGACATTGAGGGACACCAGGTGGTAATAATGGTAGACCCGGGGGCCATGCATAATTTCATCTCCCCTTCTGTGGTGGCTAGGGCAGGACTCTCGCCGGTAGGAATGAGAGAGTTTGACGTGTCTCTGGGCACGGGGACGGCAGTCCAGGGAAAGGGGGAATGCAAGGCAGTGGCTGTAAACATACAAGGCATGACAATAGTAGAGGACTTTTTGACACTAGAGTTGGGTAATGCTGACTTAATTTTAGGGGTTCAATGGTTGGAAAATTGGGGATGGTCATTACAAACTGGAGATCTCAGGTTATGAAATTCCACAAGGGTGGCAAGGAAGTAACATTACAAGGTGATCCTTCTCTGGAACGTTCCATGATATCCTTGAAGGCTATGCTCCGAGTTATGAGAAGAGAGGGAGGTGGCGTTATGGTTGAGTTGAACGGGTTGGGAGCAGAATCTTCAGTCCCGGAGAGGGAGATTCCTTCATTTATCAGCAGCATCGTGGCACAATATGACATCGTTTTTGAGATGCCAGCAGGGTTACCTCCAAAAAGAGGACACGAGCACGCCATAATCTTAAAGGGGGCCACAACCCTGTGAGTGTAAGACCATACCGTTACCCGCAGGTCCAAAAGGACGAGATTGAACGCTTAATAGGCGACATGATGGCAGCGGGTATAATCAGGGCCTCCACAAGCCCCTTCTCCAGCCCCGTCTTACTAGTTACTAGTGAAGAAAAGGGATGGGTCTTGGCGTTTTTGCGTCGACTACCGGGCTCTCAACAAAGAGACCGTTCCGGACAAATACCCCATACCCATGATCGATGAATTGCTTGATGAACTACATGGGGCAGCCATTTTTTCGAAACTAGACCTGAAGTCGGGGTATCATCAAATACGAATTCGTAAGGAGGACATCCCAAAGACCGCCTTTCGCACACATGAAGGGCATTATGAGTTTTTGGTTATGCCATTCGGCTTAACCAACGCTCCTGCAACTTTTCAGTCCCTCATGAACGAGATTTTTCGACCTTATTTGAGGAGGTTTGTACTCGTCTTCTTCGACGATATATTAACTTATAGCCCGGATGAGAGCACCCACTGTGAGCACTTGGCCTTGGTGTTTGAGAAATTGGCAGAGCATAAATTATATGCAAATCGCAAAAAATCTGACTTTGGTCAGCAAGAAGTTGCATACTTGGGCCATTTAATTTCAATTCAAGGAGTGGCGGCCGATGGGGAGAAAATACGTGCCATGGTAGAATGACCACTACCTACCACCCTCCGAGAGTTGCGGGGTTTCTTGGGATTGACCGGTTATTACCGGAAAATCGTGGCAGGTTATGCGAGTATCGCTCACCCACTCACCGAGCAACTCAAGAAGGACAGTTTCCACTGGACACCGGAGGCTACAATCGCCTTCAACCACCTGAAAACAGCAATGACCACTGCACCAGTCCTCTTAATGCCCAACTTCCAGCAGCCTTTCATAATTGAGGCCAATGCTTCGGGATTTGGTCTTGGTGCTGTGCTAATGCAAGACCAAAGGCCGGTGGCCTTCTTTAGCAAGACTCTTGGGCCACGTAACCGCCTCAAATCTATCTACGAAAAAGAGCTTATGGCCATCGTGTTAGCAATACAAAAGTGGCGACACTATCTTTTGGGGAGGAGTTTCATAGTCTGGACTGATCAACAAAGCCTCAAGTATCTTATGGAGCAACGAGAAGTGGGGCCCGAGTATCAAAGATGGGTGCGGAAATTAATGGGGTTTGATTTCACCATCTAATACAAGCCCGGGGCTGCAAATAGAGTGGCAGATGGCCTTTCCCGCAAGTATTCTGTGAACACAGAACTGGGCTCTTTAATATCCACCAGTGGGCTGACGTGGAACACCATTAACAAGGAGATTAGCACTGATCCCTTCATACAACATCTTGTTCAGGAGATTGAGCAGGGAAATCAGCCGGTGGGCTACCAGATGGAGCAAGGGAAACTGTTGTACAAAGGGAGGGTGGTGATCCCACCAAATTCAACCTTAATCACTCACTTGCTGCACTTCTACCATGACTCGCCTATTGATACGCTCAAGTTACACGTAGTATTTACGTAACTTTGGGTGCACTTTGCTAAGGGTTTGATTGTAATTGTTAACATTCGTGTTTTATTTAACTCTTAGCGGAAGTTCGGAGTTTTGCGAGATAATTTGTGTTAACATCATGTATTCCGAGCTTCCAAGGTGAAGTGCATTTGAGCCAAGCAAAGTATCAAGCTGCATCGCAAGCACAACATCGTCTCACCAACCAAGCTCTCGTGCGCGCTCCTCACCAAGCTCTCGTGCACCGCAAGCTCGGCATCATAGCCCAGCTCTCGCGTGCACGCTCAACACCGCACGCCCAGTGCTCGAAGCAAGCTGCCCAGCAATCATCGCACGCCCAGCGCTCGAAGCAAGCCTGCCCAGCGCGCAGCTCGCACCTCGCGAGATAGGTCGCACCTCGCGACCTGCTTGCTCGCACCTCGCGACCTGCTTGCTCGCACCTCGCGACCTGCTTCGCACGGTGCGACCTGCCTTGCCCAGCCAAATGTGCGGTAGGCAGAACACTCTTCGCACGGTGCGACCTACTTCGCACCTCGCGACCCCTAGGTCGGTCTAAATGTCGGCTGATTTTTATGCTTTAGTATAAATACCAAGCTTGATTTTGGACCTAGGGGGCGGCGACCACAAGGAGAGGAGTCTCCAAAACTCCACTCTCTCTTGTTGTCTTCTCTTTTAGTTTTTATTTTCTAGTTTAGTTTTTGTAGATTTCAATTATGGGATTGGCTTATGCTATGCCGATTGTAGCTTGAACCGTTCTTGAACGAGATTAATATGGAGCTTCAAGCATTATTGTGAGATCTTTCCTCTCTATTTAGTTTCTTTGATTATGGTTTCATTTCTATGCTTGCTTTCTATGATTTTTGCATGATTATGCTAGGAACGTTACTAGTTTGATTGTGTAATTAATCTAATGCTAGATTTAAGAATAGAATCGGATTGTTTTATTCTTTTATCAATTGGTAGCAAACTAGGGAGTAACTTAGATGCAGATCGTCTTGGTTATTTCTTGGGGAAATTGAATCAACTGTTGAATGTTTATCGCTTGTATGACGTTAGCAGGTTTGTTGGTTCTCTGTGTTTATTGCTGCTAATGGATTGAACTTAGACGCGATCGGACTAGGTTATCCTTTAGTTAGGGTTTTATAGTCACGCTGATCGTGCTATTCAACTAGGAATAAGGAGAACACGAGATTAATTCTCGACAATAGATAATTATGGAAATAATTAGAGTGGAGGTTCAAGGATCGATAATGAATTGAAGTGGATGTTAATCGGATTCAAGATCTTCCCATATTGATTTCTCATTTTGTTTATATGCTAGTTAGTCTTAGTTTGTTCGTATAATCTACTTGAAACCCCCCTTTGTAATTATTATTAGGTTTCTCGGCCCTTAGCTTAATCTAGGTTTCGAATCACGCTAAGTACTAAACTCGTCCCTGTTTCCCTGTGGATACGACCCCTACTTCCATTATACTGCTTTAGTGTAAAAGAGAGTAGGAGAAATTTTATCTTTGGCCGGGTGCGGTGAACAACGACACATCCGCGCCCGCCCACCTATAGGGGGGCACACTGGAGATTTAAAAACATACCTCAGAATTGCGGCCGAATGGTTTTGGCCAGGGATGCGCAAAGCCGTGGCTCGATATGTGGAAGCATGCCCCACCTGCCAGCAGCAAAAAGCCTCTAACCGTAGCCCAGCGGGCCTTCGACAGCCTCTTCCCATACCAGCCCAGGTTTGGGAAGACATTTCTATGGATTTCATAGAGGGGCTTCCCCGATCTCAAGGATTTGATTCGGTGCTTGTTGTAGTGGACAGGTTCACTAAGTATGCGCACTTCTTGGCACTCAAGCACCCGTTTACTGCACCCACCGTGGCAGCAATCTTTATGAAAGAAGTAGTTCGGCTGCACGGCCTCCCAGCTTCTATTGTCTCGGATAGAGACAAGATCTTTATGAGTGTGTTTTGGAGGGAGTTATTCCGGCTCCAGGGGACTGATTTGAGGCGAAGTACGTCCTACCATCCACAAACCGATGGTCAATCTGAGATCGTGAACAAGATGCTAGAAACTTATCTCCGTTGATTCATCAATGGTAAGCCTAAAAACTGGTCCAAGTGGCTGCATTGGGCCGAGTTCTCTTACAACACTTCACCTCATACTTCTACACATCTCACCCCGTTCAAGGCTCTTTATGGGCGGAACCTCCCACCCTTGATTCGGTATGGTCATGGGCAAACCGTTGTGGACTCCCTTGAGGCTCAACTCCAAGAGAGGGATGCGATGTTGGATGAGATGCGTGTCCAGCTCTTACGTGCCCAGCAACGCATGAAAGCTAATCCAGATTCTAAACGCAAAGAGGTTGAATTTGAGGTTGGAGAATTGGTGTTTTTGAAGCTACAACCATATCGACAACGCTCCCTTGCTAGGAGCCCCAATGACAAGCTGGCCGCAAGGTTCTATGGGCCTTATGAGATCATTCAAAGAATAGGGAAGGTGGCATATAAGCTAGCACTACCCCCTCGCAGCAAGATACACTCAGTTTTTCATGTGTCCCAACTTAAGAAGGCAGTGGGAGATCTTGCTCCTTCCAACTCTCTTCCTACCCAGCTTACTGAAGACTTAGAGCTCGTAGTGGAGCCTGAGCAAGTGATAGCAGTCAGACAGAACAAGAGTAGTGTCAAGGAAGATTGGGAGGTGTTAATTAAATGGGCAGACATGCATCCTAGTGAGGCCACCTGGGAGAATTTCGCCACTATCAACCAACTGTTTCCTCACTTCGACCTTGAGGACAAGGTCATTGTCGTGGCGGGGAGTATTGTTACACCTCCACTGAGGTATGTTTATTCCAGGCATAAAAGGAGGGGGGAAGAAACCTATAAGCTTCTGTTTTGGTGTGCTGGCCTATGATTGGCAATCATAGTAACATCAGCCAATTTGTCCTTATTAGTATGTAAGCTTTTTGTCCTTCAGTGAGAATAATTCTGTTGGCAGGGAATTTCTAGGGCAGCCTTTAGGGTAAGCCTTTAAATAGGGAATGAAAGGGAAGAGAGAGATCATCCAGAAAATTGAGAGTTATCTGAGTATTGTAATGGAGAGTCTCCAGCCTCTCGAATTGCTGTGAGAATTATCTGGTTACATTTATCATTAATACTAAATCCCCTTCTTCCTCATCTATTTCTTCTTTCTTATTTTATTTTCTTTCTTTTACTTGCTGAATATAAAGTTGTGTTCTTTATTTACCTTGGAGTGCTAATACTGAGTGCAGAACTTCCCAGTTCATAACACATTTATGATATATACTTGACAAATTAACGCTTAAGATTTAGCACACCTTGAACAGATGATCACTAACCTACTTATCTCTTGACAAGCCACTAGGTTTTCGGCCTTCCTAAAACAATTACCTTGTCGACATCAACTAGTGGCACATTTAATTGCAACGAAGGATCCAACCAATCACAAGATGATGACGATGCCTGCAGAAAAATGGAAGTATAAGAATTGTCACCATCATTTTAATGCAAGACAAAAATGCAGAAAATAGAGAACTAAGAGCACCGCTTGGATTGAGACACCATTAATTGCAGAAGCAGGGCTAGCAAGGTACCTTTATAATGTAAAAAAAGAAAAGGAATAAACAAAATATTGAGACCCAGAGAGAGATTATCAGCATATTATTGAACATATATGTGCTACGCTTGTAAGGGGGAGATAGTGAGCATTTCCTTTCTGCATATTGTTATTTGTTATTTGACATTCCATGGACTCTTTCAAGTATAGAACTCAAGAGTTTAGCTCAATTTGGTATGCTCTCCCGGCCCGCATCAAAACTGTTGTGCCTCAATGCATTTTGCGGAACACTAGCTAGCTATGGGTTGGAATGGTATTTCACCCTTAACCAAAACTCATGCGCTGTCTGAGTGAAGAGGAAGAAAATTGAAAAAAAGAACTCAAGATTCTTACTCCCGAGAGAGATAAGATAGCTTGACATAGTGGCATCTTTTACTTTCTGGGAAGAGGACAACAACAGAACTTCACACCTTTATCTGGGCATGCTTTGAGCAGACTGGTTGCTGTTCCGTAAAATTCCAGGAGTTTGGGTAAAAAGACACAGAAAGTGTAATAAGTTTCTTGAAGATGTGTTCTTTTTGTCATCCCAATTCCCAAGGTATATGCCATAGAAGCTTCACTTTTTGTGCTTAACAACAAATAGATCACTGCAGTATGCAATAAAATGATGTGGGTCTACTCAGATTGGACTTTACCTGACAGCATGTTTCGGAAAAATTGACCACAACAAACACTCAACAAGGCTTCAAGGCTTTGTTATACTTCTTCCGTTTCTAAATAAGTGCAACATTTCCCATTTTAGGAAATGTCACAATAAGTGCAACATAGCTCAAAATGGAAAGTTTTTTCTTTTTATTTACAAAAATGCCATTACTTAATTTCCTCAGCAACTTAATTAATTTATCATCAACCAATCTAAAGAACATTAATTAAACAACCACACAACCCCTCTCTCTCCTCAACTCAACCCATCCAACCCCCTCTTCCTCACTCAACCCACCCAACCCCCTTCTGCACCACCACCAACCCGACCACCACCAACCTGCCGCCACCACCAATGCAACCATCACCAACCTGCCACCACCACCAACGCGACCACCACCAACCCGACACCACCACCAATCCGGCACCACCAGCAGCCACCACGCCCAGTCCTCTCTCTCAAAATGAAGAAGCAAAAATCAACAATGGTGGAAACTAATCTCTTCAATTTACTATGCAAAAAAATCATCTTCATCATCCTAGATGACCTCAACGACAACAATCTACAATTTCGATTTCTAAATCGAAGAACCCTAAAACCTCGAAGAACATCGAAGAACCGTTTCCAGCTCTATCTCTGAAACGTTTCTCGATCTGTGCTTGCTTCGCATTCAAGAACTCGTATTCTTCGCTCTATTTTGATCTGTAAACCAGCTGTAAGTTTTGAGATTCTCTTCGTTTCTCAGATTTGGGGATTTTAGGGTTTTGATTTTCTGAAATTGCTTCGTTTGAATTCTTCACTCTTTCTTCTTGATTTCAGGATTCACGAAGGAGGAAGCAATTGCAGTATGAGCATCGATAGCCCCGGCAAAAGGGAGAACCCCATCTGGAGTGTTGGTTTCGGGGGTGGGAGAGGGAAGATAGGGTGTTTTGCGGTGGGCAGGTTTGGAGGAGGGTAGTTTCCCGGTGGGCAGGGGTACGTGGGGGGAGGGGAAAGAGATTTTCCGGTGGTGACGGTGGTGGCATTGTTGTGGTGGATGGCATGTGGAAGGTGGTGGGGCATAAAGTTGTTGGTGTAATTAGTTGAGAGTTTTATTTAATTAAGTTGCCTAATCTCTCTTCTAAATGTGGTCCCCAACTTTCTCTCTCTAGATTCCTAGGTCTGTGTGCCACTTCTCTATGTTGCACTTATTTAGAAACGGAGGAAGTATCTTTTTTAATCTAAATTTATTTAATTTTCTAACATATTGCGTTCTTGTGTTTTTCTCATTTCTATAAGGTTCTCTCTGCCCCTCCAGAAAAGGAAGCAAATAACGACTCACCAACAATACGCTCTCTCCTCTCTGATCCACAACTACATCATGAAAAGAAAATGTTAGACCTTAAACATTAGTCAAAATGGAGGCAGGGAGCTGCCATAACACCGTCACCGAGAAAGTCTTTATAAACACATCTTCACTCCAATCAAGAGCTGAGTGTGATGAGTTGAACTCTTGAACTGGAAGAATGAGAGGAAGAAGAATAAAGTACAATACAGAAGCCTATACAGATTACAGACAAAACATTACGCCAGCCATGGGTGTTGTAATGGGAGACAGAGTTACACATCTGAAAATGAAAAGAAGGAAACCGATAAAACCAGCGGAATGGAGAAAAGAAGGATAAAGTGCAGCTACAATCACCCCTGCAGACACAACATTATGCCAACCACCTACGCTTCCACACTTGTCTAATAAGGCTTTCTTTTCTGTCCAATTATTCATGGACATCCCAGAAACATTTAAGGAAATTTTTGTACATGTTGTTCAGTGTTTCTGTTCCTGACACCTATGAAAAAGAACGGAACTGCAGTTCCCATCAATCTTTGTGCTACATAGCTAGCCAAAATATAAGAACAACTTAGTATAAAGAGTTGCAGTCTATTGGCTTATAAAACTTCCAAACTAGAGAGTGTAGATTAATGCTTCAGTTTGTTGCCAGATACGAAGTTCGAATGAAGGAGATCATGGAAAATATCTTACAGTTGTGGATTTAATTTCAGTGTGAAAGAGAAGATCCTGGACATGGTTTAATTTTTTGATGAATGCTGGGTGATTTAAAAAGTTTGCGATGATTCAAATTTCAAAGACAGGATATTGTGCATAGTTTCAATGCTGAAAAATGATGACTGCTTCTAAAGCTGGTGATGTTGGAAAAAGTAAAGGAGTGTATATCGCCACCATAAAAACCCTTACGCAGATCATTGAAGAGAACAAAAACCAGAGGCCATACAACAGGGGAAAAAGGGATAGGAATGAAATGCCTTTTGAAGCAAAAGCTTAACAGAGACTTCGGCAACAACAGAGTAACAAGACGAAAAAATCAAAACAACTTATGAAAGAAGTGATTGAGTAAACTTACATGCCCATTTGAATCAACTGGCTGAAGTTGTCTTTCGCTTTTCTGACCACTAATGGCTTCGGTTTCACAGCAACCTGCTTCCCCGCACTCTAGTTTACAATTAAGGGATGGTAATTGCTCATCCTGTTCATTAAGTCAAATTTCTAATAACATATTAGGGGGTAACAAGTTTTACAGAAAATAGGGCAATGACAATATCAAAGAAAGGCACAACAATCTCTCATAACTAACAAAGTGAGCTAGGCACAAGAAGAACCTCAGTAGTTGTGGTTCCTCTGGCTGATCTAAACATGTCATCATCTTCTGTATTACAAACTACTGGGTCACTTGTTGATCTCACCATAGTCTCCCCTGTTTCTCTGTGATGGCTGTCCAAGAAACCTCCATGTTGACAGGAATGGTGCTCATCTGGGTAACATTCAAGATGCTGATCTTCACATATATCTGCATCTATGCTCATATCGAGTGGGGGCTCAAAGGCCTGCAATGAGAGAGTTACAGTACACAAACACAACATCAACAACTCCCAAAAAGAAAGGGAAGTGCTGAGACAAAATGACGCAAGAAGGGACAATATGAGAAAATATGCTCATTACCTGAAGCATGTTTAAGATAAAAAATGTATTCACTGATATACACCTGCAACAATGCGAATCAATGTAATGACTGATGCAAATGCAACAAACTTCGAGATTTTCATTAAGCAAAATTGCAAGAGAAAAAACAGATTGGCCATAGGCTAACATGTTCCGACATGGCAAGCTACTGCTAGAGTGTTTAACGCAATGCCAATAATGTACCTATTTGAAGCTGAAGCTTTTGATCCCCCCTCAATACGTACAACAGCATATGCGAGAACTACGGGTGTAAATGAGTCAAGCCACCTTGCGAGCTACACAAGCTCCACTTAGACTCAATGGCTTGAAGCTTACCATACTGTACTCTGGTGTATTAAAAATATGCTCCTATCTTTTCCTTTGGAGTTGCACCTTCCGACCAAAATAAATTGATATTTCAACTTCTGGCAGTCAAAGTTACTCAAAGTTTGCTAACCCTGAACATCATTTTTAATTAAATCTACTTGATGCATTAAACACTCTTGTCAGGATTCATCTCAAAACGGATTGCACAATTTGCAGTATTTCAACTAAATGTACAATCATATAATAGTCAGAATAACACTAAAGTTTAGGCTTGAAGATCCTAAAATGTCAAACACATGCAAACAAATTGAAAAAGAGGGAGAAAACTTTAAGCTTGAGCCATCTTGGATTCTTGGTTGCTGTTATCTTCAGATTATGCGCATGGAACCAGCCCACTTGAGGTAAGTCAATTTTCATGAATTGAGCCATGTCAATCAACTTGAATTTTTAAGCAAGGATATTCTAACTCATTAAGCTTTAAAGGTGGTTTTACTTAAGCTTAGTGATACTCAAACTTGGCTCAAATCATTAACACCAACTAAGTATGTCTTTGTGATGGACAATTCATCAATTGTTATACATTGTAACATGCACTGCTTATCAAGTACAAAAAGAGACCAGAAGAAGATTTGCAAGAAAGCTGGTTGATAAAATCGATGCAATTTAAGATAGAGACCAATTACTTAATAAACTAAAGACACAAATTAAAGGGAAAACCAAATATTCCTCAGACCAAAATATCAGTCTACTCGCTGACTACTTTCAGCATAAAAAAGCTGGTTAATATATGGACTATATGGTGACAAAAGCTTTCTTCTTTTTCAGCCAAAAGAGATATGGGGTGAACTAGGGTAAGGAACCAAACATAAGTTTGCTTCTGAAACTTGAGGAACTAAGATCATGATTACCAGAATCCTTAGAAACCAGAGCTGCTTGTCCTGTTCGAACTATGTCCTAGCTTGTCATCTCTTTGAATTAACACACATGGATGCTGGAAGCGAAAATAAGAAATGTTACCTTCTCAAACTCTGGTATTTTGATGGCAAGTGGGAAAGAAGAGACTGCAAAAGTATAAAAAGTTGGCCGGGTTAAAACCAGACATAATATAAAACTAAAAGGAACTACATAAATTATTCTCTTCAAATTCAAATAGTTAACTTTACCACAAAACCAATGATTGCATACATTAAGAAGATGACTAGGAAGGAAAATGATTAACCTCCAAGTTGTAGCTTTTAAAGTCCACTTACCTCTGCTACAGCATGCATAAAAAAACAAAGGGGGAAAAAGGAAAGGATAATAGGATGTCCGGACCAGAGGGTAATGGGTCAAATGGTTGTCCCGACAAAACATTCCTCCTCTTTAGCTTTCCAAGTAACGATCTTACTCAAATACTTCATCCGTTCTTTTTCTATTGCAACAATTACTACTTTGGGTAGTTTCACATCTATTGCAACAATTCTACTTTTGGTAAAAAAAAAACTTTAGTTGACAATATTACCCTTACTTTATCTTACTAAAACCATCATTAATTACTCAGTTTGCCTTATAAAGTTGCTTTTACTTTATTAAGAATTATTTTCTCTCCTACTCTAGTTAATTAAAGGGGTATCTTTATGCTAAACTACCCACTTTTTCCACTTCCTTAAAAACCATGCCCAAACCCATTGTTGCAATAGAAAAAGAACGAAGGTAGTATAAAGGAAGACAACCTTGTAATGAATTGTATTGCTAATTTGCACTATATCGAAGCTAGAACATTGGTCAAACCATATTTTATTAAGCCTAAAAGCCTTCTCTCGCGTGTGTCTGCTCATAATGAATGTTAAACTGAAATTATTGGCAGGTTTTCATGTTAATCTAGTTCAGAGGATTGTCACTTTCCAATTTTAGTTTAGATCGGCAACTGTAGTAAGTATATAGTCAACCAGGATAAAGAATTCTATCTGAATGTTCTATAAGAAATCAATGTAATAAACTATGTTCTATTAGAAATCACGGCAACAAACTAGGATTACGAATAAATTAGTAAATCAAAAATTTAAAAGGATAACTTCAAGATTCTCAACTAGTGAAGCCCCCAAATTCACATTAAATTATGGTATTCATCTTACAACACGCCTGTTACAATCATTCACTACAGCCACTATACTGAACAATATTAGAGCATAAAAGAGAAGAGGCAATTATTTCTCTAATGAAAAGTCCCTTCGTAACATACGAATAGATGTGTTAAAGACAAATTAGTAATTTGCTAACATATATGGAGGCATCTGAGAGATAGTACTCATCAAAAACTTGATCTCAGAAGTCAATATATGTGGTAAATTTTCGCTTTGTCAATTGACGCCGCAACAGTCGCAAGCACGCAATCTTGATAAAGAAAAGCCCGCATGACGCATGAATACGACTCTTGCAATGTGGTTATTACATCCATAAATAAAATTGATTTCCTTGTAATTACTAATTAGGAGATCCAACAAAGATGGAATATCCTAAAAGTCTTAAACGGTACCTACCCAAACAGGTTAATGCTACCTAAAAGCTACTCCGTCTCCAGATAAAATATTCTAGAAAAGCAGAGACTTGATCTGGAGACAAGTACCCGGAAGAGGAAATAGCCTTAGACCTGTTTGTGCTTGATACATAAGCTAAAAATTAGATGGCGAATTAGAAGTAAACTTATATTTAAGTTACAAATCAAAACTTCTGCACAGAATAAAAATGATTTTATGCAGGATCAGCTATGCTTTAAGGGACTGCACTATATTTAACTCAAAGCACATTAGTATCCGAAGTTGCCCACATGTTCACCTTGGAATCATTGTTGAGGTGTTAGTTGAGTTAGTTCTTCTTGCTCATTATTTGACATTAAAAAAAGAACAAAGTTGTCGGTAATATATGAGTATATGACACACTGGAACATTTCAATTGATGATTGTTAGCCTAACTTCATACAGTCATTCAGCCTAGAAAGTAGAAAGGCATATGGATAAGGGTTCTCTTGGGGAATAAATTTTAACATAAATAATTAAGAGTTCTACTAGGTATTATTATTAAGAATCTGAAAACAAAGAATCATACACACATTTGACATATAACCTGAATATTAAGCACATCACGTCTGGTATATAGATTTTTTTTTAGGTAGGTAAGATGAATGGCCCTACCATGCCATAACCTCTCGGGGTCAACCCGGCCCGGATTAGTGGGCTAGACACTTTGGGAGTGGAGGAGGGAAGGATAAGATCATAAGAGGATCCCCTCTCTCAAAGTGCACCTAGTTGGGATTGAACCCCAAGCCTTGAGGCTGGTATGTGCTCTCCTTTTCACTAGGCCAAGCTTAGCTTGGTAGTTAGGTAAATAGATTACCTTGTGTGCTGGTGGAAGCTTTCTTAAAGAACTCTCGTAACGTCTGACATCATCTTCAGCTGCATCTGGATAGCTGTGTAAAGGTTTTAGCAAGAAATTAAGCCAAATTAGAAGACATTGTCTGCTAGATCTGGGAGAAGGAAGCACAAAAAGAAAAACAATAGGCAAAAGCAAGGTATAGATGAAGGAGTCACTATTTATCCAACAAATAGCCAACACAATGTAATCCTTATACAATGACAGTAAATTCAGTAACCCCCAATATGGTTACAATTGTGGTTTATGTCTACACAGAAAATGACACATGAACATCAACATTACTCCAATGCGTCTAAAAAGGCTACTGCCTCTGGTAGGGACTGATGCATGCAGTCTTATCCCGTGCAATAGTAGAGGCGCGATCAAATTGACTCTTGATATAATATGCAACAAAGTGTGTTACAGTCCACAAGCTAAAAAGATGGCAAAACTTGGACTACGTTGAAAATGTACAACATAAACAAACTTATTACTACGATTTACCGAACAGAGATAAGCATATCAGTATTCCCTGCCCCCAACAAACCTCTCGCAAAATATAGCAAAAAATATAGTCAGTTTTCATTTGATATAGTCAGTTTTTGTATGATAATCACCTTTTATATAGTCAGTTTTTGTATGGTATACTCAATTTTCTGATATAGTCAGTTTTCGTATGATATAGTCGTTTTTTTCCTAATATATTCAATTTTTGTGTGATAAAGTCGGTTTGGGTGCACAATATATTATTCCGAACCCGGTCCTACGGTCCACCCAAGACGTTTTTAAAAAAAATCTACTCAGCTCTTCAAATCGTAATAACATTTCGACTTTGGGTAACAATCAATTGCCTCTCTTTCTCGGTCCAATGCCAATATTCGACGAATCATACTCCACCTTCTTTCACACAACGAATTGTCGAATTCGACACTTAAATGAATACTATAACTAATTGTTCCTTCCATACACTAAACTAAGTTTCACATCAAAATTCAAAGCTCACATTCCCAATTTCCCACTAATCCATTAATTCTTTCA
Source organism: Beta corolliflora (assembly GCA_947648045.1). Lineage (NCBI taxonomy): Eukaryota > Viridiplantae > Streptophyta > Magnoliopsida > Caryophyllales > Amaranthaceae > Beta > Beta corolliflora. The sequence goes on along the minus strand of CANSZD010002518.1, from coordinate 41,895 downwards.
ATAATAGTGGCTTCAATTTATCCTGCTTCACAAACATCATATACTCCTAATTTTATTCTAAGCTCTTAAATTCATATACTTTTCAACAACAAGACTGATTGATTGATTGATTATACTTGAATGAAATTAAAAACTTGTAATAATGCAAATTTAAAGATAAGCACTAATACTTAAGATAACAGTTAAGATGATGCAAATTTTATATATATATATATATATATAGTAAGATAAAAAGGAGAGAGAAATACTTAAGATAAGCGCTAATAATTCGTCGAAGGGATTTGACTTCGAGGGCTTCCTCCAATTTTTTGCGCCGAAGTTCTTCTTCTTGCAGCTTTACTTTCGACAGATTTGACATTTTCTGAATTTCTGATGAAAGAATTTGATTTTTTTTTTGGCTTTAAACTGAAACTGAAAGCTAACAGAAGTGAAGAAGAAAGGTTTTTGTTGGGTTTTTTGCGGCGTCTGCTGACCTGGCGCTTAGCAAACTCCTACTTTCTTCACTATTCAACATAACTATACAAGTCAGTTTAACTATTCTCCACTCTTATCTAACTAAAATTAGCTTTGAAGCCCGTGCGTTGCACGGGTTGTTGTTTATTTTATTTTTTTTCAAATTTTTATTAATATTATTGATTTTTTTTTTTTGTGAAATGAGATTTTTCAACACCATTGTATTTATATACTTCATTCTTTTCCTATCAGAACAAATTACCACTTCTAGCTTTTTAATTTATTAGAACCATTCCACTTTTGGTAAAAAAAACAACTATATATATTTAACAACATCGCCTTTACTTTATGTTAATAAAACCATCATTAACTACGTACTCAAATTGCCTCATAAAGTTGTGTTTACTTTATTAAAGATTTACCTATCCCCTACTCTAGTTAACTCCTCTATGCTAAACTACCTATTTTGTTTTATTTTCTTAAAACCCATGCTCAAACCCATTGTTGCAGTAGAAAAAGACAGATAAAGTATTTTTCATTATACTTTAATGTCTAGATTTGTTATTGTGATATATAAATTTTATATTTTTAATGTTCAATTGAATATTGTAGCTAAGTCTATTATTAAATAGTATCCCAATAATTGGTATAATTAACAATAGCTAACACAGTTTTAACATGGAAAATACCCGAACAATACTTTAAGAAAGTAGAGGGTAATAATTTAATAGATGCAGGAAAAAAAGAACAGAGAAAAAATATATGAGTGTCAGCCATAACTTCAACTTTTAATATAGCACATAAACACTAACGCATATAGAATAGAAGATAGAGAAGCCAAAAAGAATATCATAATGATGGTATCATGAATAAAAGAAATTAAATATAAAACTAACCTCTATTAATAATCGAAAATATTATTTAAGAGAAAAAAATTTCTTCATCAATCATGACCATATCAAGACTTATCAAACTCACCCCTTTTTTATGATCTGCGACCTCAAATAGTCTAAAAACTCGAACCTTGATTTCCCAATTAGTTTTAGTAGAATTAAGTTTATTGAGAAAAGAATAAGATCTGACATATAGATATATGAAAAAGAAAAACATAAATAATTATGTATACAACAAATATTCTAGGAATAAAATAATTAGTCAATTGTATAATACTTCTGCAATGTCGTTGACAAACTTTCATTTGATTCTTCATGTAATGCCATTATGGTATGCTCAAAACTACAGATATGTATTTTTTATCTTTATATAACTCAATTTTTAAAAGTTTGATTTTAAAAGACATAATTGCTATTTTCACATAATTGCTATTTTTAAAAGTTTGGTTTTTTCACCAGGTACCCCTGAGGTTTCACGAAATGTACCAGGTACCCTCGTTGTTTCGAAAATGCACCAGATGCCCTTGTGATTTACATAAAATGCACCAGACACCCTTAATGATTAACGGTGTCAAATTTCCGTTAGCTTTATTTACCATTTTGCCATCTTTAAGCCCTAATCCAAACCCCTAACTTCCTAAACCCTAACCCTAACCCTAAATCCTAACCCCCTAACCCTCCCCCACCAACCCAAAGACCCCCCTCATCTCCCTCCACCCTAGCAGCCCCCACCCCCACCCCCCGTAGCCGCCTCCCCCCGCCCGCAGCCCTCCCCCCCGACCCCACGCAGCCCCCTCCCCCACCCCGCAGCCCCTCCCCCACCCATGCGGAACCTCTCCCCCCTCTGCCTCCCCCTCCTCACCCCCACCCCACCCCCCAACAGCTCCCCCTTTCCCCCAACCCCCGCAGCCCCCTCCCCCTCTCGCCTAAAACCCAATTCGAAAACTAGGAAAGAGAAAATTGTGTGTGGGGGTGACAAACCGACACCGACGAGAAGAAACGAGGGGAAAAAGAAAACCGGGTGTGGGGGTGACGCCGACGAGAAGAAACGAGGGGAAAGAGAAAACAGGGTGCGGGGGGTTGACGTCGGCGAGAAGAAACGAGGGGAAAGAGAAGTCGCCGCTGGCTATGCGGTGGCCGCTCCGATTGCCGCGGTGACGCCGGTGTTCGCGGTACGCAGGGCGCCCGGCGGTGGTGGGGTGCTCCCTACCGTCGTCGCTGTACGTTTTGTAGTTTGGGCAACCGTGCGGGGGGGGGGAGGGGGTTACGGAGGTGGGGGAGGGCGGCTACGGGGGTGTGGAGTGGGCCGCGTGGGCGGGGGAGGGTGTGGGGGAGGGCAGCGGGGGTGTGGGGGAGGAGGGCAGAGGGGGGGGCCGTGGTGGTGTTTAATTAGGGTCAATTATGGGTTATTTGGAATAATTGGGTTAATTAGGGGTTATTTGAAATAATCTGGTTGATTTGCCCTTAATGACTAACGGAAACTTGACGCCGTTAGTCAGTAAGGGTATTTGGTGCATTTTATGTAAATTACAAGGGCATCTGGTGCATTTCCGAAACAACGAGGGTACCTGGTGCATTTCGTGAAACCTCAGGGGTACCTGGTGAAAAAACCGTTATTTTTATATGTATTTAAAATAAAGAATAAATAATATGTTATTGTTCATCTAAATAAATATATTTTCATAAGTTGTAAAACTATATTGTATATGGAAACATATTTCGAGCACTCTCCGATGTAAGAAATTTATAATATTGTGAATTATGTAGCAAAAATTATATTCAATTTACATAGTTGAATACTTTAGGTTGTTTATTTAAAATCAGAGTGTAATCTTCACTTATTAAAAACACCTTATATGTATTTATATCTATGTTAAACACTATTTTGAAAAGAAAAAAAAATAAAAAGAATGACATGTCATGTTTAGGTGGAGCTCTCTATAATATTCTAAGATTGTTTTTTAAAATCATACTCTAATTTTTTCATCATCCAAAACTCTAATATATATAGATTTTAATTTTTATTCTAACAACAAAGTTTCCTTAATAAATTTGGTTGCAATACTAAATTGCTTTGGTTCAGTTGAGTAAGGCTGGTGTTTGGATCCTCTAAAGTTCTAAAGGAACTCTATAATGTAGAGCTTGAGCAATATCAACTATTGAATAAAAAATCAATGGCTCGATCATATATTATCTTTCCAAAACCCCCTCTATTTTTTCTCATTAAAATCCACCCCTTATTTCCCCCTTCCACCAATATGAGCCTTTGATTTTAAAATGTATGGTTCATATACAACTCTACCTTGTAGAATTTGATTAAAATTCTAGAGGATCCGGACTCGTAAGGCTGAGGTTTTTAAAGATTATATATATGTTTAAACCTGTAAATTGGACCTATGATAAAATGTTATAGTCACATATAGTACACTGTAGTTATGGCTATTATTATATTTATCTAAAAGAAAGACTAAATAATGCCTTACCATTCATCTAGCTAAATATATTTTCATGAGTTGTAAAACTATATTGTAAATGGATCTTATTTTGAAGCATATTTCAAGCACTCTCAAATGGTAAAAACTTATAATGTTTTGAATTAGGTAGCAAAAGTTATATTCAATTTACATAATATAATAATTTAGGTTGTTTAATTCAAAACGAAACTCTAATTTCTCGTTATGTAAAACTCCTTTTATGTATTTAAATATGTGTAGAACTCTATTTTTTAAAATATTTAAAATAAAAATTTATGAGATGACAATCCTACGTGGCGATGTCTATTTCATAAGTTGTAGAACTATATTGTAAATGGATCTTATTTCGGAGCATATTTCGAACTCTATCCAATGGAACAAAAATTATAATATTCTGAATTACGTAGCAAAAGTTATACACAATTTACATAAGATTATAATATATGTTGTTCATTCAAAACCAAACTCTAATTTTACCTTATCTAGAACTCCTTATGTGTATTTAAATCTAGGTAGAACTCTATTCTTTTAAAAGATATAAAAAATTTGATGACATGTTCCTATGTGGCGCGCTCTATGGCCTCGAAATCTTGAGGAGCTCCCTATGCTCCCGAAAAGTTCCTCCTTTATATATATTATTATTATTATTATGTGTATTTAAATCTATGTAGAACTCTATTCTTTTAAAAGATAAAAAAAAAAAAATTGATGACATGTCAATCCTACGTGGCGCACTCTATGGCCTCGAAATCTTGAGGAGTTCCCTATGCTCCCGAAAAGTTCCTCCTTTATATATATATATATATTGATTAGAAGTACTTTGTTTAGAATTAGAGTACTCTTGTCAAGGTGAATTTTTTTGACCATATTTATGTACTGTAATTTATGTAGCACTTATATCTTTAAGGTCAACTTTTATACATTTTGATCATTGATTATCACTATTATATAAACAAAATATAGTTATATGGAATCTTATTACTTGTTAGATTTATTTTAATGTATAGTTTTGAAATATTAAATTTTTATGATCTTTACAATTACATAGTTAAAGTGTCTTGTGTGCAATGTGTTTCGGTTTAAAACACTTTTGTATTAGGTTAAAGCATATTTTATTGAGAAAGTGAAATAATAATTGATTTGCTAAATGACACCCTATAATTTTCTAGTTACTCCCTAAACACATATAAAATATTGTATTTATATACCTTCCATCTCTTTTCTCAATTTCTCCCCTTCCTTCTTTACTTCCCATCCCCATCTTCTTCCACATCACCACTGGCGTCGGCACACCACCACCGCCACACCGATACTGGTGTCGCGTCGTCGCCGTACCGCCGCCACCATCACACCTCATCCTTCTTCTCCCCCTTCTTATTATCTCCTCTGTTTTCCCCCCTTTCTATCCATTTCTTCGATTTACAGAAAAAAAATTCGAAAAAAGGAGGCATCCACCATGGACTCCCTATCACCGTTGGAGGCGTTCATGGCTGGCGCTCCATATTTTAAAAAAAAAAACAGTATCCTCATCTTCAATTACAACATCATCGACTAGAATTTGCTTGAGCGCATCTTCAATAATGGGGCTTGGCATGGTGGTTTTTATTATCTAGGGTTTGGGTGGTGGTGGTACGGCGGCGGCGACGCCAGTGGTGATGCAGCGACGCCAGTGGTGATGCGGTGGTGGTGGTGTGGAAGAAGGGGGGAAGGGGAAGTGGGGGAAGGGGAGGAACCGAGGAAGAGAGAAAAGGAATGGAGATATACATATTGAGTATAAAAATATTGTATTTAGGGCGTTAGTAAGAAATTTTAGGGCGTCAAATAGAAAAACCCTATATTAATGGTTAAAATAGTGCATTGGGAGATTAAAATTGCAAGCGTTGCAAAAATAATGGAACGAAAGTAGTACTATTTCGCACATATATGCATTCGTTTCTACCACATAAAATGTTGCATATTATGTCAAGAGTATATATGAAAATTCCTTTAAAAAAAAAAGAGTATATATGAAAAGATATAGTTGTGTGAGATCTTGTTAGCATCGTTCCAATGTGTTCTTTTAAGATACTGAGAATTTTTTTAAAAAATTACTAATACCTATTTAAAGATAATAACGGTCAAAGATGAGGCATATTCTCTCATTATCTATATCAACAATAACAAAAAGGACCATTAATTAAACAAGAGTGTGATATTATATCATCTAGTATAAAAATTTGTATTGCTTCTTCTTTTTTCAATAGATAAGAAAAGGAATATAATTAGGAGGCCTTCCTCTCGAAGGGAGCATTTAATTTATCACTTTGAGTAATCGAGAGAAGTTGTAGGCTATTACAAGTATTAATACACATACTTCCTCCGTTTCTTTTTAAATGTGACACTTTTACTTTCCACGCATGCCAATGCAAAATTTTGAGGACATAGATCTCTAATTTTGTATTTGTAAAAATTATAAAAAAGTACATATTAAAAAATACATATTAAGATGAATCTAATAAGATCACACATGACTATATTTTTATTCATGTATAAATCACAAATGATGATCAAAGTGAAATTTGTGAATAGTGTAAAATGTCAAAGTGTCACATCTCTATTATATAAGGGAATGGGGGAGCTATGGTGTCCCCCAATAAATTTACTTAATTACCCCTTAGTAAATCAACTACTCTACCAAAAAAAAATCAAAGAAAATCAAACTCAAATATAGGATAAAAAAATTAACAAAGAAAATTATATCAATCAAATATTTGATCAATCAATACACAATCAAGTAGTAAATCAAAAAGGGAAATACAATCAATTAACAAAGTGAAATGATTTAATTAAAACAATATACTTTGTTGATAAAAATATAAGAAATCCTTAATAAATTTGCTTAACATTCTTTTATCACTCATCAATTTTAATTTTAAAAATCTTAAAGAAAGTATAAATAAAATAAATAATAAAAGACGGGTTTAATTTAGGGATATAGGCTTAATCAACAAAATTAGCTAGCCCATAAAACATGTCAATGTTCAAATTTTACCTTTGTTTATGCCTAAAAAAGTTATAAATTAAGTTCTAAAAAAACGAGGCACGCATCGCGTGCATAAATTGCTAGTTTAAAAAGAAACCAAGGGAGTAGAAGAATGTATAAGGTGTCCTACATATACTATCTAGTCTTATGTTATATTTGCTTCGCAGTAGACGTTATTGCTTCTTATTTCACGCATACAAAGGTGCATAGACACTAAAAGACTATATTAGGCAGTAGAGGTGATCATGTGCCGGGTCGGGCCGAGCCCAAAAAAATTGCCCATTGACCGGGCCGGACTGGGCCCAAATCCGTGCCAAAAAATTGTGCCCAAAGCCCGTTATTTCAGGCCGAGCCGAGCGGGCTTTTTCGGGCCAAAACGGGCCGGGGCAAAATTTTAGACTAAAATGTTTTTTTTGGCTTGTCCAAAGCCCGCCCAAAAAAAAAAAAAAAAAAATCGGGCCGGGCTAAGTTGAATGAATCACCTCTAATTAGGCATTCATGTACCTACTAATTAATTATGAGCAAGTACTACTAATAAATTGATCATGCCTTGATGTGGCCAAATGAGATTGACATGTATAATAATACCTATTAGTTAAATATGCTATGATACAATACTCTTTTTCACACACACAAAACAAAAAAAAACTCAAAATAATACCCATTAATTGTTCTCGATTCCCCCACCTCGATCGTATCATATTTTAAGGGGTCATTTGGTTCAAGATATGGAATGGAAAAGGAATGGATACAAATAAAGGTGGGGAATGATAACAAAAATGGTTACCTTTTTATTGAGTGTTTGATTTAAGCCAAGGAAAAAATGAACGGTAACCATTACCACCAAGTTATGAATTTTGTTACTTGAGGGCGAGGGGAAGTTAACAAATTGAAGGAATCTATTACCATTAAGTAATGGTAATGGATTGATGAGATATGGGTTTAACTAAACAAGAAGAAATGATATCGGTAATTGATTTCATTTCTTAGAGCCCGAAATTAGTGAACCAAAGGACCCCTAAGTTCCAACATTTTCTGTATGGGAGTCGCCAACAACCGACCGCCATGGTCTGCGTGCCTTGTCGGCGTACCAATGGCCGACATCAACCAATCTTGGTGTCTTGCAACTCAAGGACCCAAAGTGTCATTGACGACCAAGGTCGAGGTCGCCATCGCCATTGTTGGCGGCACCGTACGTCATGAGCAGGACAACGTGCTGAGCAATAAAGGTGAAAACATGTCAGACTGCCAAGGTCCCGACATGGCAGTACTAGGTCCTTGACATGACATGTACAAACCCTTGGCACGATGACCTCCATGTCAACCTTAGATGTTGTCTAACATGACAACACCTTAGCATGATGGCCGCCATGTTCACTAATAGATGCCGACTACCGTGCTAGTACGACAACACCTTGACACAGGCACGTAGATACGCATATATTGTACACATGTACGTACGAGATCGTACAACAAGGAACCGACCTACACGGGCTATAAATAGACCCCCCACACTATACTCGATGTACTCACTTTCTTACCCATTTTTACCTTACCTCCACTTTATCTTGTCGACCTTGTCTGAATTAGGCATCGAAGTGGGTTTCCTCGATAACTCCCCAAGGTCAGTCATCTTTGTTACTTGTGCAGGCACACGACAACTATTTGACCGCCAACTCCAGTAGATGCAAAGTCTTGTTATCTATCTGAAGGTCGTCAACCTTTGACGTCCCTGTTTCACACCAGAAACATTATCTTTTTTCATTTTGTTTATATGTCTGTCTATAACTAGTGATTACAATATAATCCGTTTGTTGGATTCTTTAAAGGCCAAGAAATTTTATTAGTTTCCTTTTCATCAATTGTTTTAAATTTCTATTCTCTTATATATAAATTAGTTTCACTATCGCAAAAACTTAAATGGTTTTCAAATGTTCTACTTTTAGTTTGGTGGTTTTAAGGTACACAAATTTACTTTAATACCTTATAATTAAGTCACTTAATACCAAGTTGTTGGTGTTCGTTAGGTATCTAGTTTTGTTTTAGGGGTCATTTGGTTCAAGATATGAAATAGAATGGACTCAAATAAAGGAGGGGATAGGTAACAAAATTGATTAATTACCTTTATTGAGTGTTTGGTTCAAGCCAAAGAATGGAAATGAATAGTAATAATTAACAGCAAGTAATGGATTTTGTTATTTGAAGGGGAGCGAAAAGTAACAAATTGGGGAAATCTATTACCATCAAGTAATGGTAATGGATTAATGAGGGTTGAACCAAACAAGAAAAAAGGAAAGTTGTAATTGATTTTGTTTTTTGGAACCCAAAAATAGTGAACCAAACGTGCTCTTAGTTGTTTTTAGGGACTTATACACTAACCTTGATGATTACAAACTACTTTGTAGTTTTCTTAATTGACTCATGACTTATTCTTTGTGGACAAACCGAAATACTATACAATGGTTGCATCATCTTCCACCTTACCTAACGCAGGCATGGCTCTTTTTCACAGCTCTACTCTTTACACTAAACCTTGGCCATAAGGTGAATTGTCAGTGTAGTAATGCTATATGAGTGAGGAGAACCTCCAACATCTCTTCTGGCTCTGTCCTCAAGCTTCTGAGATTTGGTCAGATCCTGAAGGTGTCCAGGGAGCAGGTCAAACAACCACATCAACTTAGCTTGTACTTTTTCTTTGATGTAAAAAAAAATGCTATCCTAAAATATGGTAATTTCTCAAACAATCAAATACTTGCAAGAACTTATCATATCAAATCTGCATGGGCTTATCATCCATCACTAGAAACATTGAATTTAAATAATCTAAATCACTGCACAACTTTCTCATGTCGTCTTTGTTTTTGAAAAACTTCTCCAACTCATAGTTAGTTAATAAGTTAAATTTCAATAGTTGTCATAGTAATAATAAAACGGACATCTGGATTAGTTATCTGTGACTTCAAAAGAAATTTTGTAACTCTGCACTGTTTCAAATTTAGAACATCTAATACTCTGTTGGCTGAAGCGTTGAACATGAGAAGTGAATTCCGAATTGCAATTTGCAAATGCAAATAACCTTACTAGTTTCAATTTTGAAGGATATAATTTGGTCCTTATTAACATTTTATAGCGCATATACCAAATTAGTTGTTGGCCCAAACTTATCTCTGCAAATATTATAGGTTTTCTTGTGTATTAAATTTGAATATATCAATCTTAATTAAGGAACATCATTGCAATCAGATACAACAAAGTAACGAACCCCGAATACTCGGGGGGGCATTCTCAACTTTGAGGGAAAAATCCGTCCAATGCGTTTAAAACTTAAACCCACCAGTAGGGAAACAATATTATAAACTTCAACCCATGATCTCAATCTTGCTCTTGACACCATGGTAAGATAAAGAATTAAATCAGTTCGGTAGATTTAAAACCCAAACCACCGGCATGAGATCAATGTTTTAGAGTCTTAACCCAAGATCTCAACTTGCTCTTGATACCAAGTTAAGATAGAGAATTATTATTACTATCTCACAATCACATCCTATACTCACTTTCTCTTACCACAAGGATTCGACAACTCAACATTTCCTTCATTTCAGTCAAAATGTTCGTTAGAGAAGAAAGATTTAAGGGATCCAACTTGGAAATATCGCCATTGAATGGCATCATGAAGTGGATTGTCGACATAGAGATCGTAGTTTTCAAAATGAAGATTTTTAGAGTTAATTTTGTTCCCATATATCTGGTTGGGACATCCGAGTCTTTTGCTTAAGAATTGAGACTTTTCGTCGTAAAATTTTTACTATATAAGATATAATGGTAAGCCGTAGGGGTATCATTGACTCACTTCTAAAACCATAGGACTATAGAAGTACTATGATGAATTTCATAAAAATTAGGGCATAATGTAGATTTTCAACAAACACATGGACATAACATAGAAAAACACCTTCTTTTTACCTACAATCGTCAAAAGAGCACGTATATATGTACATTATACGATCTTAAATATCTATTTCATATATTTAAAAGGCACTGTCTTTCACGAAACTCCACCACTTGAAACCTCCACCTTAACAACAAAAATATTTTAAATATACAATCACATATTGACTAGACCATCTTTCTCTTTTACCATATTTACTTACCATCCAAATAAAACATCAAAGTTAATCAAAATCTCAAATACCCTACCTCTAAGTTCTTACGTAATCAAGTCCTAACCACTCAAAATTTCAAATGAGTAAACTAAAAAAAATTAAAGAAAGAAGGAAAAAAATATCTTCACATGCGGGCGTCCTTTAAACCCTCAAGGGTTTTACTCAGCCCCCATTCCTAAACACCCACACCACTCCTTTCTTCTTTCCCCATTTCCTAAAACCCTAATTCCCCCAATTTTTAGGGTTTCTCCTCTCAATCTCATCCACAAAAATGGCGACTGCTCTTCTTCTCAGAAGACAATTATCACCTTCATTAACACCATCATCAAGGCGCGCACTCGCCGCCTTCACTTCCTTCTTCCACTCCACCCAACCACTGTCACAATCATCTTCATCAACGGTCAAAAATGGCGGATTTCTGGGCAGTAACAACGAATCAACCGTTAAATCCAAATCATGCTTCGAAGGTGCGAAGAATATGCAGTCGCGTTTGAGTTTCCGAGCATCTTTTGCGTCGCAAGCTGCGGGTTTTGCTGTTGCTGATTACTCGGATGAGGATAAAACGAGAGGAGATGAAGGTCTTGATATTTCGAAGCTTAATATTCATAACGACATCGTTTCTTGTTTGACTAAGAAAGGAATCACTAAGCTCTTCCCGATTCAGGTCATTTTTTTGTTTTGTTTTCAGTTAAAAGATTTTTATTACTGATTTCTGTTTTTTTATATGCTTATGAAAGTTCTATGTATAGGGTTTATTTTGTTTGTTATAGGTTTGTTTTCAATGTAAAATGAATTTTTGAACTTTGGGTTATATTTGACGAAGAGATCAAGGAATTGTGTTGGGTGGATTATAATCTTAGTTTTAATTGCTCTAGGAGCAGTATTTAAGTGTACTATAGCAGATGAGGTGTGTGAAATGTAAGATCATATGTGAAATAAATAAATGGAAGTGTTTATATAAGCAGAACAGTTGTGGGGTTTTGTGTATATGTATTTTGTGCTGTTTATTAGCTAATGGTAGCTATTTTTTTTTTTTGCCTGAAATATAAACACCTGGCGTGATCCTATCTAGCTTTTTGTTCTTCCGAAATTGTCATGCCATCAACAACATGAGAAGTGATTGTGCCCCTTTTATAATGATAAAGTCACTGTCCGGGCCTTTTTTTTTTTACTTAACAAGTGGTTTGAGAAACTGGTATTAGTAGGAGGGTGTATCTAAATGTTGTTAGGATCCAGGTAGCGAGTACGCAAGGGGAGCTTTTTATTATTTCGTATGCATTACCCTTGTTTTTATGGGTGGTGGTCTTTGGTGGAACTGTTTTGCAGTGGTTTTTTTTGTTAAGGGTGAAAAGTGAGACTGATAGTATCATAGTACCATATTAGGTAATTATTGTTTAGGTTAAAGTAGGTTTCGAAACAAAGAACAGATACTGAACTGTTTTATTTGGTGCAGAAAGCTGTTCTTGAACCTGCATTTCAGGGTCGTGACATGATTGGCCGTGCCAGAACTGGAACAGGGAAGACACTTGCTTTTGGGATTCCAATCATGGATAAGATTACACGCCACAATGAGAAGAATGGGTATTCATACTTTTCTACTTTAGTTTCTCCTGTGGATGGAACTCTAGAGTTTTTCATTGAAGTAGATTTTGTTTCTGTACTGCTGATTATTTGCTATACTTGAGTTCATTTAGATCGCTGCCAAATCTGATCTGATGATTCACTTGCAGGGTAGGGAGGGATCCTTTGGCTTTGGTTTTGGCTCCGACGAGAGAACTTGCTCGGCAGGTTGAGAAGGAATTTTATGAGTCTTCAAAGCTAGACACTTTGTGTGTATATGGGGGTACACCGATTGCTCGTCAAATGAGTGCGCTTAGCCGTGGTGTTGATGTGGTTGCTGGGACACCTGGCCGGGTAATTGATTTGATAAAGAGAGGAGCTTTGGATCTGTCTCGTGTTCAGTTTGTTGTTCTGGATGAAGCTGATCAAATGCTTAATGTTGGATTTGAGGAAGATGTGGAGGTTATATTAGAGAAGCTGCCAAAAAATCGCCAAACTATGATGTTCTCCGCCACCATGCCGAATTGGATCATGAAGCTGACTAAAAAATACTTGAAAGATCCTTTGATGATTGATCTTGTAAGATTGAAAGTAGTAATTTAGTTATTTGATTATGCTTTGCTGAATAGAACTAGCTTTTTTTTCCCAGTAGATGATAATCTTGGATTTTAGGCCATCTCTTTTCCTTTTTCAAGTTTTTTTTTTCAAGTTTGACCTCCCAACTAGGTGGGTAAAAGATAAAGAGAAGACGGGGGTTAATTTGCTAATATGATGGGGAATGAAATAAAGTAAAGAGTGCATTTCTCTTGTAGGTTGGAGACTCAGATCAGAAGCTGGCAGAAGGAATCTCTTTATGTTCAGTTGTAGTGGATCGTCGTGCAAAAGCAGGTGTCATTGGACCTCTTTTCACGGTATATTCCTGCAATATCTCGTCAGAGTTGTTCATATCTGTATACTCTTTCCTTACTGATATCTGTGTGTCAATCTATGTACTGTGTTCTGTGTTCCTCTCAGGAATATGCACATGGAGGGAAATGCATTGTTTTCACTCAAACAAAACGTGATGCTGATAATTTATCTTCTGCATTGGCAAGGAAAAACTACAAATGTGAGCCCTTGCATGGGGATATCGCTCAAGGTCAAAGGGAAAGAACACTTAAACGGTTTAGGGACGGGGACATCAACATTTTGGTCGCTACTGATGTGGCTGCTCGTGGTCTGGACGTGCCAAATGTTGATCTGGTAGTTACTTTTCTACATCTTAACATTGAAAGTTTTTGTTGCTGATTTGTGTTACTGCTTTGGGCATGTGAAACATGTCAAGTGAAGAAAATTGTAGTTGATGTTTTATGGTTATATATATTCCTGGTTGCTTGCATTTATTTTGCACATGATAGAAATAGTGATTGCTCTTGGCGTCCTTGCTCCTCTTTCACTTGCCTACTTCCTCTGTTTATTTTCTGTGCTTGTTTTTTTGACCTTTTTTTTTCATCAATTTGTATGTTTATTAAATTTTATTTTTATTTCTGAATTTTCTCGGTCTCATGCACATGAATGTTGATAGTCAACTTGATTATGTTTTCTGAGCTACATGCTGTTCCAGTTCCTCCTCTTTGCTCCCTCTTAATGTGTTTAAAAGTAATACTAGAACCAGATCTTGATTTTGCTTGTTTGACTTGTTGATTAATATAACTTTATGACTGCTTTGTTTTCCTAGATTTTACATTATGAACTCCCTTCAACTTCCGAGGGCTTTGTTCATCGGTCTGGTCGAACTGGTCGTGCTGGAAAAAAAGGAACCGCGATTGTTATTCATACAACGGATGAATCAAGGGCTGTTAAAGTTATTGAGCGTGATGTTGGATGCAGATTCAAAGAGGTTAATTACTATCTGGTGTTATCTGCTTTATGCTGTTTAGATATGTTTCATGGTTGTTTCCTTATTGTACAACAAGTTAAATTCCCTGCACTTCCTATATACTGCCCTGTTTCATAATAATCTACTCACTTTACTTGCATTGGGACCAAGATGATTAATACTTGGTTCTCTCTGATTTTGAATACTCCCTCCGTTCTTTAATTGTTACACTTCCCTCTTTGGGATAACCAAGGCATATGGAAAAAGTATGTAAGAGGAAATGGGAAAGCAAGAAACAGAATGTAAAAAGTATGTGAAAGAATGTAAAGAAGTACGTGAGGAAGTGGAAAAGCAAAATAGAGAATGTAAAATGTCAAAAAGGAAAAAGTAAGAGTGTAATCATTAAAAAGGAATGGTTCAAAAAGGGAAGTGTAACAACTAAAAGAATGATTGGAGGGAGTATATCCTAACTTTTGCAAGGAAAAATGTAAAATTATTGACTCATTGTTCTCTTATCAGCTTTCTTCAATTGCTTCTGACGGTGCCGAGATGGATATGGGCATGGGAGGTGGCGGTCGATTCGGGAACTCTGGTTTCAGTCGTTCAGGAGGATATGGAAATTCAAGTTCTGGGCGTTATGGTGGGGATTCCTATTCTGGACGTTCTGGTGGTTATGGGAACATGAACTCTGGTCGTGGCGGATCCAGGGATTCTGGATCTGGTGGTTTTGGCTCTTATGGTAGCTCTTCTTCTAGATCGGGTGGCGGTTATGACGGTTCGAGTGGCTCTGGTTTTGGTCGACCCTCTGGTGGTGGATCTGGTGACTCTGGGAGGACTGACAGATCCGGTGGTTTTGGCAATTTCGGTTCTGGTCGTCAGAGCGGGAATCAGAAGAGTGGTAATACTAATTCAAATCGGTTTGGCAGCTTTGGTGATAGTTTCTTTTAGAAGTAAGCCTCTTTGGCTGGGGGAAGGATTTATCAGCAGGTAGGTGGTGTACTTCTATGTTTATGTGAATATTGTTCTTTTTGGCATGACATCTTACTGAACCTGTCACGATTATCCTTTGATTATTTATACTGCTGCTCCATGTGGCATCTGCGTGTCCAAGTCTAATAATACCTTGTACCTCTGCCAGGAATCCCAAACCTATATTGGTTACTGGATTGGATTTGGGTTTACCTGGATTAGACTTGGGGCACTTTTTACGCGCGTGCAGGTGGGTTAGCAAATCTGCTGGCTACCTGAAGCCAGTAGGGTGGCTCTCACCTCACTTTCGAGTCCCTGTATGTGTGGTTCAACTGGGTCACATTCCATCCAAGTGCCCAGTTGTTCCCCATGATACTAGTTTGTTTCTAAAGGTCAATGCGTTGTGAGTTCATTCAGGTAATGACGAGTGATGGTTTGCTCATTTTCATGTCTAAAGCCAATAGATTCTGAATAATATGTGGATCCAACTTAAGTGGATATAGTAGATTAGAAATAAAACCTTAGTTACTGTTTTCTATTGAGGTGGAGTCGAATCATACATACATAATAAGCTTGTAAAATTTTGGTTGTACTGAATTTTGGTTTTGACTTGGATCGATTTGCAGCTGCAGGCGAGGATTTGATAGGAGCTATACTGAACAATTAATTATGCTCTGTGCATAAATTAATCACGACCGTTGTTTGTTTCTTCTGGAATTGAAGTCATGATGGAATATCATACAAGTGTTCTTGGTGGAAAATATAGTTTATGAACGTAACAACCTTGTTTGTATTATATAACCTGTTAGAATAGGGAGCGCAACCCATTTTTTTTTTAATGCTTTAGACAAACTATCCTTGGAACTCGATTTTGTCCGTTGCAATCATATAGTAGTAAATAAGATATATCCAAGAGCTTTTATTTTCTTTGCTATCTAATTCTGCGTTTTAGTTGATACAAGTATAATTTCTGATTCAATTTTGGAAATGTAAACTACTAAATATTTTTTGTTTCAGTTTTTGATATTGAATCGCATCGTTGCCCCTTATGTTTGGGTTTTGAAAGCAAGAGTGTTACGCTTCTAAAATTGTGTGAAAGCAAGAGTGTTAACATTCTATAATTTTGTGAAAGCAAGAGTGTTAGCAACTTAGCATTCTATATTTGTGTTTTGATGGCTGAACGTAGGAATCTGTTTAACCGTATTGGCCTTTACTATTGGTTTTCTTGTTCTCTTGAGAGGTTGTTTAGTGTAGATACAAAGTTGATCATACTCTTTTAAGTATAGAAAGAGTACAATTTCAGTGCTACAAGCCTGAGAGTGGTTGGATCCAGTGGAGGATTCTTAGGTACGTGACTATGGAAAGTTAGCAGTCCTAAATAATTCCGAACTCAAGTCTTTTAAATTTGAATTTTCCTTGGTGTATGTTTAATATGATCTCCAAAACTTTTCACTTGCTCATTCGATTTTGTTTTCCCACTTGTACTGAATCATCATCTGTTCAAACTTTTTGTCAAGCCAGTAACGAAAGTTTGAAAAGTTGCATCACTAGTCTAAACAACAGACCATAAGGTAGCAACAATGAAGATTCCATTAGCCAAATGAGGTGAGGGGACAAGATCTAAAAAGAGGTTGGTTACACTTTATATAGTTTTCTTTGGGCGTTGGAGACCAACTTATCAAATAAGCCAAATGACATCCACTTACACACTACATAGTAAGTGAAGGTGAAAAATTCCACCTAAGCCTAACCATTCGAACATTGATCATGAAGAAAGAGAATCACTTGCCCCAATTTAAGTCACATCATTCAGAGATAGATTAACAATTCACTATTGGTGTTCCAAAGGATACATTGTCTTGGGTTACCTTATCGTACAACACCAAAAGCCACATCTTAGCTTCACTGATTATCACGAGAGCATTACGTCGACATACTAAAATGCTTTCATTATCTTCTTTTTTTATAAAGGTAAGGAAAAAGAAGGTTAGGAGACCCTCCGCACGAGGGGAGCTCCCACCTTATCGTTTACAAGGATGGAAGATAAAGCCGAACTAGTATAATCATCAATGATAAAAGAAGAGTTAGCTAAATGGCCTACATTAGCTATCCAGTCTGCTGCCTTGTTGGCTTCCCTGTAAAC
Source organism: Beta corolliflora (assembly GCA_947648045.1). NCBI lineage: Eukaryota > Viridiplantae > Streptophyta > Magnoliopsida > Caryophyllales > Amaranthaceae > Beta > Beta corolliflora. Next base: position 24,360 of record CANSZD010002518.1, on the reverse strand, counting down.
ATGTCTGATATCCCAAGTAGTCAAGGAGAGCAGGAGCTTGTGGATGTCTTTGAGTAGATGACACATCTGCCAGGGTGGAGCCCAAAGGCCCTTTAGAGCGTTAACAACCAGGAGATTATCGCCTTCGACATGTAGATGAGGAATCTTACTCTGAATAGCCAACTGAACACCATGGTGGAGGGCCATTGCCTCGGCCATGAAGACAGTAGTATTGCTGAGGTTGAAAGAAGCAGCCTTGATAAGGTTACCCTGGGAGTCTCGAAGAATAACTCCGGCAGCTGCAGAATTATCACGAACGGAACCATCGAAGTTGAGTTTGAAATGATGATGAGGAGGCGGCTCCCAAGCGACGAAAATGGATGATGGATAGGATGATGAGGAAGGTGGATTAGTAGTGGTGGAGAACGGGGTACCTGAGGAAAAGCAGTGATCCACCGCATTCCTGAGGGACCATTGTGAAAAAAGAAATTTAGCTTTGTGAAGGATCCTATGAATGTTGAGAGAACTTTAGCGAAAGATAATTTCATTTCTCTCTTTCCAAATGCTCCATATTAAAAAAATGAATTTACTTAACATGGATTTATGGTGTGTTAGCTTGGAAAAATTTTCCAGAAGCGTGGCGTTGGTAAAGGAGAAAGGGAGCAAAACTTTAAGCTCTGGTAAGGTCTTTAGAGAGGAGAGGGAAGAACATTCCCCAAAAAGATGATCTATAGTCTCATGATGGCAACTGCAAAGCGCACACAGATTGATAGGAATGATTTTTCTATTGGCAAGAGTAGCACGAACACCAAGGCTATTATGGCAAATTTGCCATAGGAAGATTTTTAATTTTGAAGGGATATCCAACTTCCAGATCCAACGAAATTGCCATTTAAGGGTATTAAAGGGGAAGTTATGGGCCAGCCAGGTAGCTGATATAAATGTGAACTCGCCAGTGAAACTGGGACCCCAGATTGGCTCATCTGGAGTAGAGTGGACAAGAGTGGAATGCCTTTAATTAAGTTGATAATGAAGGATCATGAACCATGGAGCGAAGTTTGTCGTAATCCCAAGTTCGGTTAGGATTAATAAAATCTTTAAGCAAAATGGAGGAATCCACTTGGTTTTCTTTTAAATTCAAATGGAGAGTAGGTTGTCCTCCGAACACCAGTTATGTATCTAGAAGAGGATCCTAGTACCATCCCCAATTTTCTATCTTACACCTTTTAGGAGGAAAGGTCTTTGAAGCATGATTTTTTTCCATATAGTGGAATCTTGTGTTTTACATTTATAATTGAAAAAGGACGGTCTCTTTAAATATTTTTCAGAAACTAAATTAACCCAAAAGTTGGAGGGCCCGGTGAGGATCTTCCAGCCTAACTTGGCTATGAAGGATTTGTTCAGGGGAAGAGTTTTTCTCAAGCCCAAGCCACCTTGAGATTTGGGGGTGCAAATTTTATCCCATGCAATAAGTGGTACTACGTTTTTATCCTTAGATTGTCTCCAAAAGAATTTCCTATGTGTAGTGTCAATTTATTTGGCCAAATCTTGGGGGAGCATATTAGAGGCACAAGCATAAGCCGGGATGGCCTATAGGTTACTTTGAATGAGAGTGAGTCGACCTGCTTTGGAAAGGAAACCAGATTCCCATTGGTTAATTCTTTGATTTGTTTTTTTCAAAATAAGATTATATTCGGATTTAGTTGGCTGATAAGAACTGAAAAAAATCCCAAGATAGCGACCAAGCGACGAATTGGGGATCATTTTGAAATGACTAGCCAAAGCTGATTTTCGATTGGTGGGGACCAGTTTAGAAAAGACAATAGATGATTTATGGAAGTTTATAAGTTGACCGGACACGTCGCAAAACCTATCTAGTATTTTTTCAAGGTTTCGGCATGCCGTGGCGGAGGCTTTACAAAAGATAAGGCTATCATTTGCAAAAAGAAAGGCTGGGATATTGCTGGATCTTGGGTGGAGTTTGAAACCAATACCCGAGTGCCTTTCTTGACTTTTAATAGTCAATTGTCGAACAATAACTTCCATACATAGGATGAAAAGATATGGCGATAAGGGGTTCCCCTGGTGGAGTCCTCGGGAAGGATGGAACAGGGGGAGGGTTGGCCATTGACTTTAATAGAGTATGAGACATTAGTTACACATCCCTTAATCCATTGGATCCAGGTGTTGGGAAAGCCGAAAGTATGAGGCGTTTGCCATGAAAATCCCATCCAATTCTATCATAAGATTTTTCCATGTCTAGTTTTGAAGCACACCAACCAGTTTTACTCTTGGACTTTTGAAAAGTATTAAGAGCTACTTGTGCGATTAAGAGATTATCATGAATCGATCGATCCTTTGTGAAAGAATTTTGAAGTGGACTCACCTCTCTTTGTAGAATAGGACTAAGTCTGCTGACCAGAATCTTTGAAACTGCTTTATAGATTGTATTAATTAAGCTAATTGATCGGAAATGGTTTGGGATTTCAGGAGCCTCTCTTTTTGGTATGAGGGTGATTAAAGTATGATTCAAAGAGGGAGGTAATTTTCCATGGAAGAAAAAGCTCTTAATGGTTGTAACCACCTCTAATTGGATAATGGGGCAGTAAGTTTGGTAGAATTTGGCTCCAAACCCATCGGAGCCTGGAGCCTTAAGGGGGTTAATATCCATAATTGCTTTTTTTATTTCTTCTGAAGAGACAGGAGCGAGTAACTGATTACAGTCTTCATTGGAGACAATTTTAGGCAGGAAGGTTAGATCGAACGTACGATGTGAAGAATGATTACTTCGGAATCTGTTTTTGAAAGAGTCGGAAAGGACGTTAGTGAGATCCTGATGGGAAACCATCCATTGCCCTAAGTCATTTTTTAGTCTAAAAATGGTAATTATGGGCCATGGTAGCCCTCATTTTATTGTGAAAGAGACGAGAGTTTCGATCACCTTGCGTTAGCCAAGTTTTCCTTGCGACTATGGCCCAACTTTTTTGGTTGAAAAGTAAAAGTTTTTCTCGTTGAGAGATAGGACGATTAATATGATTCAAAAGAATGCGGTTATGAGGTTGGAGCCAAAGTTTGAGTTGTAATTCTTTAATTTTTTCATCATTTTCAAGTAACTTATTGGCGGTGTGTTTATATTTATTCTTTGCCCATAGTTTTAGATCAGTTTTGATTTGCATAAGTTTCTGTTGAATTCGAAAAAACCCAGAGCCTTGGATTGGTAACAACCAATTTTTCTTCACGATGTTATGAGAAGCCTTATCCAAAACCCACAAATTTTGAAACCTGAAAGGAGGTGGTTTCGTGATGGCATCTAAGTTTGCTGAAAAAAATAAGAGGAGCGTGATCTTAGACTGTGAAATTGCCGTAAAAGATGGTACTCTTTTGGAAATTATCGTAGAATGTGTTACTGCAGATTGCTCTGTCAAGTCTTTCAAAAATTAAGTTGTTATCATGGGTTCCTTTCCAAGAGAAGGATTTTTGAAGACATGCGATGTCAATTGCTGAATTTTTATCCATGAAGGAAGGTAGTCATTGTAATTGCGAGTTTTTTTAGAGGGAACCCCCTAGTTTATCTTGAGGTGAAAGCATTTCGTTGAAATCGCCAACTATTAACCATGGATGTTGTAATTGAAGAGTATAATTATTTAGGTTAGACCATAAAAAATCTTTTTCAACATTTTGAGCTGGGCAATGAACTCCTAGGATGCAATACATTTGTTGTTGGGTTTGAAAACAATATCGAGGTGTACAAATCGATCATGAAGAGCTTGATTATGAATAGCAATATTATCATTGCTCCAACACACCCAGATTCCCCCTCCACGGTTAATTGGATCAACAACTATTTTGTTATGAAAGTGTAAAGCTTTTAAGATACGTTGGCTATTAAGCAAGTTAGTACGAGTTTCTAAAATGAATAAGATGTCCGGGTTATATCTATTTTTTAAATAAATTAATTCGGTTAGAGCTTGGGGTTTTTTACCCCCTTGAATATTCCAACATAAGACGTTCATTTAAAAACGTCCTTTTGAGAAACCCATTCTATTGGGAGGAGCCCATCAGCAGCAGGAAACACATAGAACTTCGCCTTGAGCAAGATTAATACCTGAGAAAAAAAACAAACTGGTCAGGGGGTATAAAACTACCCCTGTTAAAAAGCGAGTGGAAAGCACTCGGTTCATTAAGACTGACAAAACCTGGGCTATATTTGGATTAAAACCAAAAAACGTTGGGGAAGGCCCGTTGCTGGGAATTCGGATAGAGCGACTTGGGCCAATCATAAACGGCCCACCAGACCTGATCTAGGCTTGTAATCTCGCCCAAGCAGGAATAAAAGGGCTCGAGAAAAGAAGGCTGCAAAAACAAAGCAGCAGATAATAAGTAAAAATAAAATACGACGAGGGAGAAGGAAGTTCGAAAGAAAAAGCGAGTGAGGCAACAAAAACACAGACACAGTACCAGTAGACAATCGAGTAATTCAAAATAGATAACTTCATAATCGTTGAAACAGGGATTACATAAGTAGGAGCTAATACAAAATGATGAGGACTTGATGCAACAACTAAGTGAAAGAAATCTAAAAAAGTACATAAAGGAAGAACATAAGAAATTAAACTACAAGTCCTCAGTAGTAACCCAAAAAACTTAGTACTTAGCAACATGATTAATGATTTGCAGATGGGGAGGGGGAATCCTCATAAGTGTCCCTTTTCCTAAGGGCTTTATCCGGCGAGAGCATCCCTTCACCGTTGCCCAGTGGAGTGGAAGGCTCTCCAACAATCTCGGTCATATCAGCATCAAAGCGCACGTTAGGATGGTGATGAATGACCCCCAAAGCTTGGAGAAAAGCCTCATCAAGATCATCAGTCGGGGGGTCAACATTAAAGGATTTCATAATCAGGAATGGGACTGAAATTGGGGGGGGGTTCAACTGGACACCATCAAGGTTATTAATTTGGAATTCCACAAGAGAAGCGAAGGCATTAGAAGTAGCCACATTATCGATAGGGAACGAAGGAGGAGGTGGGACAAACATAACTTCCTGACATTGGAGGGGATTATCAGTTGAGTCTCGGGGAAGGTTGACATACTGAACAGGGCGACCAGATTTGAAGGGCGTACGATACGTGAATCGGGGTTTGCTGCGGCGCTGGGGCTTGACATAGAACCACTCACTTTGCGGAGACGGGGTTGGGGATGGAGGGTTGATGTTGCTGGCCTCAAGCTTGGCCACTACAAGCTCCAAGCAAGGAGCATGTTTTTTGGGGCAATTGGAAAGACCATGGTCTTTATTCCCGCAAAGGGGGCATACCTCATGCACTCCTTCACAGGAGAGAAAAAATTCAGAAGTTCCATATCCACTCTATTAATTCGAAGTTGAGACCTTGGACAAACGAAGGTCTCTTCTCCCAAACCTCGCTTTTATCGAGTGGATTAGTGAACTTAATCAAGAACCACCTATTGGCATGGTGGCGAATAGAGAAATCACCTAAGATGAAGGTCCAATCTCTCCTAACTCTATTAATGACAGCGATTGTTGGAATAGGTTCCCCCCAAAGCTTGCCAAAGAGACAACATGACTTAAAGAGGGCAAGTTTAGATTCATCAAGATGAAGGGCAACAACATTTATGGTGGGGGGAGTTGGATTTGAAACGTTTGGGAGAGCAGAAGTTGGGTCCGTAAGTTCATGGGAAGGGGGAGATGGACTGTTACGAGCCACACAAGAAGGGCTTGGGGGTCACCAAGACTGTTATCCAAAGAGGGAGATGCAGCGGGCAAGGTCCTATTAAGGTCAGAGGGAATGGTATCATGAGAGCAAGAGGATTTGAGTATGTTGGCATAGCTAGGAGGAGGAGGGATGTTTGACATGAAGGAGTGAACTTGAGTACCGAAAAGAGATGAAAGACACAGAGAAAGGAAGACAATTTGAGTGAAGTGAGTTCGGAAAATAAACAAGGTTGCTTTATATAGTGGAGTAAAATATGGAAAATTCGAATGCCAGAAGATGAAAGGGTATCGTAAACCCGCCAAAAATTGACATATAACAGAAGGGTGAAGAAGAAGAAAGAGAACCAACCCAAGGTTTCCCAAAAAACCAAATAAAACAGACAAAGCATTCATAATAATTAGACAGAAGTATTAAGAACCGAAAAGATAAAGGTAAGAGAAACTTCCCTGGCAGTAAATCGAGCCTGCAGATTTGAGAGAAATGGCATCTTCGTCGCTGATTGGGCTAGAGTCTTGAAATGGAGAGGTTGAACACGTAATTAATTTCAGATTTAAGCCCACCATAATGTGTAACACCCGACCCATCCGGAGTCGAGTCAATTGTCACCCATGCTCATTCAGGGCCAACAACTGTCCTCAATAACCAACACAAGTTCTTCCGGAGCATTTTGTCCTCACTCATGCGCACCCTGAGAAACTTCCCAGGAGGTCACCCATCCCAAGACTACTCCCAGCCAAGCACGCTTAACTGTGGAGTAACTAAGGAATTGAGCTCCCTAAAAGAAAGATGCATCTTGTTGGAATGAGTAGCCTGCTATAAATCCCTTTAAAGCAATCATGAGGGGTATTACATACACCCCCACTTGAGAACAGCAACGCCCTCGTTGCGCCTGAGGACTCCACATATTCGGCATACTGCATGTGGGTCGCCCCAGCCTGTAAACTAATCACATATTCGACACGCAGCCGGTAATATAGCCCAGAATCCTCCCCCACTAGGCGGCTAACCTTGGATTAATTATCCACACGATCAGCATGCGGTCGCAGGGTTACTCTGATACCATTTGTAACAACCGACCCATCCGGAGTCGAGTCAATTTGTCATCCATGGGCATCCAGGGCCAACAACTGTCCTCAATAACCAACACAAGTCCTTCCGGAGCATTTTGTCTACACTCATGCGCACCCTGAGAAACTTCCCAAGAAGTCATCTATCCCAAGACTACTCCCAGCCAAGCACGCTTAACTGTGGAGTAACTAAGGAATTAAGCTCCCTAAAAGAAAGATGCATCTTGTTGGAATGAGTAGCCTGCTAAATCCCTTTAAAGAAATCATGAGGGGTATTACATAATGAGATTTGTCCCAAATCTCAAAAAGAAAATTCGGATTAAGCCGATTCACCCTTGGATTGAAATGATTGCTCTTGGAAAAAATTGTCTTTAATGAATTGTTCTATACTCGAAGCAAATCTGGAGAGAAGAAAGATAAGAAAAGGGGTTTTGAAAACACGCGAAAATTGGGAATTAAGGTCTATAATTAAGAAAATAGCAATTATGAGGCTATGGATGGCTGGATTGATGTCAGATACGAATTTCGGCTTTGGATTTTCCATGGGAGAAGGCAAAGATTGGAGGGGGAATTGGGGATGGCAATTGGTATTCTCGGGCAAATGTTCAAAGTTTTTTTTTTTTTTTTTTCCGTTTTCTCACTCTAGAGAGCACTTGCACCTTATGTTTCTCTCTTCATTATCACATTTCTTGTCTTATATACTTACAGAACTTTAAATGCTTGAGAAAATATTTTAAAACATCAAGGTCTTTCAAGTGAAAACAATTAGTAATATATGTTTAATGATTCCAGAGAGTGATTCAACCCATTATTCTCTGAGATCACCAAATAATCATTAAACACAAACAAGTACATTCACTTCTACGTACCGTCCCCACTTGGAATGTGAAGCAGCTTGTTGAAGGCCATAAATAGACTTACAAAGTATATATGAGGATGATTGTAGTGAGACCCATTAAATCAATGGAAAGTCTCTAATATTGATGTTTGAGGTCATAAGATCAAGACTTGTAATGACCATGTATCTTGTTTTCTTAGTCGTATGAGGATAATCGTAGTGAGGCCCATTAAAACAGGGAATAGTACAACGTGGTTAATAAACTTGATAAGATTGAAGGTTATAATATTTGACATGAAATATAAATAGAACACCATAAAATATCATAAACTTTGAAAATACAGTTAATAAAAAAATAGTCAATCTCACACACACATCAAGCACTCGTACTCGAAGGCATTAGGCCAAACCTTTACTAAGTAGTACTTAGATCTAGTGGTAAGGTTTGTATCCCATAACCTTGATGAAACCCAACTAGAGGCACTTTGGGGTGAAATTCCCTTACCTTCCCTCCATTTCCAAATGGCCTTGCTTGTGTACAGTGGCGGATCCAGCGTGGGTTCAGTGGGTTCAGCTGAACCCACGCGGATCCGGAGAAAAACTGCAAAGTAAAGGAAAATAAGAACAGGTTATGTAATAAATACGCGTAATATCTCATTGCAAAGTAGTGTGCCTCAGCGGTAAAGTCCGCGTGCTAGTTTCAGACCCTGTATTCAAGGTCGCAGGTTCTACTCCAGGGAGGAGTATTTCAGTGTTGTTGTTTTTTTTTGTCTTTTTTCCTTATCTTTTGTTACTAAAGGTATACAGTGTTTCATTTTTTGGTCTTCTATTTCCGTTTTTTAATCCTCCCTTTATTAATTAAGTCTCCTTTATATCTATAAATCTCACCCTCCCACCAAGTATTAATACATCAAAAGGTAATGAACTTAGGTTATTTTTCCATTCTCTTCCCATTTTCCAATTAATCATGAACCAAACAACGAAAAACTAGTCATTACAACTATGTTAATTACTTGATTTACTGCTCATAAATTTATATGATATGCAATGAAAAGTGTGTTAAAAGGACAAGTATTAATGTATATATCTTAAATTTTTATATATGCATTTTATAAACCAACTAATGTGCAAATAATATTTTTTAATTGACATGGAAGAATTTTATACATCACTTCTAAACAAAAATAATGACAAAGCTCATTATCACCCACACTACAATACAAAGAGCATATTAGTGTTGATTTGTTGTTAGTTAGTCATTTTAGATTTCATATTTTGTGCTAGTTGCTAATATTTCTTATATTTTTTTCATGGTTTCATATCATAGATATATAATTACTTTCAACACTTTTGATAGTTTGATTTAATGAAAACTGTCTTAATAATTGATACTCAACCCGTAGTTCGTTTTATAACTTTGTATTTGTTTTATAAGATATTGATAATCTTTTGTTAGTACAAATATTTATTTTTAATTTTTTGTTACAATGTAATCAAGAATGAAAGCTTTACTAGATACAATTGTTGAAAGTTTCCCTTTTCATTAAAAAATGTAAATGTAGATAGTAAAATGTAATTTGGAATTTATGTTTACTCCGAACCCACGTGGCTCAATTCCTGGATCCGCCACTGCCCACGCGAATCCGGAGAAAAACTGCAAAGTAAAGGAAAATAAGAACAGGTTATGTAATAAATACGAGTAATATCTCATTGCAAAGTAATGTGCCTCAGCGGTAAAGTCCACGTGCTAGTTTCAGACCCTGTATTCAAGGTCGCAGGTTCTACTCCATGGATCCGCCACTGCTTGTGTAGGTGCCTAGGTGGGTCGGTCAGATTAACCTATGTGAGGTTCCGATTAAGTAGGACACTTCTCCTAAAAAAAAATCATACACCCGCACTTAAAAAAAAACTAGTTAAGTGAAGATGAAAATTACCATTTATATGAGTAAAAATACAATATCTAGGCAAAACGTATCCCACAGCAACTATATGTCAACACTCATCAAGAACTTAGTTAAAGAAAATACAAATATATAAGCAGGGGAAAATCAAATGAAAAAGTAAGAAAGTTACGTTGCACTACATACACATACACACTTAAATTTGAAAAATTGACATTTTTTTAACCTACTAAAAAGAGTGTCTTAGAGGAGGAGAGAGAAAGGTAAAAATAGACAAGAAGAGGGGGCAGTTGGGATATAGAATAAGTATGAAAGGTACCAAACATGAGACGAAACAATGAATTTAAATGGGCTTTTTAAGTGACCATTATATGAATCATGAGGCTTATCATAAGCAACCTCTTCTCCTCCTTGTCACGTCCTTTTTCTGTCCCTTCTCCCAATAACTTCAGAATTCCACGCCTTCTCTTCTTTTTTTCCTTTTTTTGTTTATAATTTTTTTTTTTTTTTGTAATAAATTTTTATTGGCAGTCAACTTGGATATATTGTCTTTATTCTCTTAAACCATATAATTTCCCTTTATTAAAAACTCCCATAACATACCTTCTTACTTCATTCTCTCTTCTCTTTCTACTATTCAAGTGATCCATCTTTTTCTACTTACCTCTCACTCATCTCTTCCACTCTTGCACAATTTTCCATTTCTCAATTCTAAATACTCCTATTTTTATCTACATTTATTCATATATATATATTGCCATTTTTGTTACTCTTATTAATTCTCTCTCTTTTAAAAGGGTTTGGATTTTTGCATCCATTTTTCATTTACTCCCAAGATATAATAAGATGATGGGTTATAATGAAATTGCTAACCAAGATCAACTCAACTTGGTAGATCCTTTTAAAGGAGGTCGTAAACTTCGACCTCTTGCTCCTAGACCTTATCTTTCTCCTCAAAATCACAATAATGTTAATACTGCAGCTTGTTTAACTGCTTTCCACAACCCTACAAACCACCTTCTTTCCTTGAACACCACCGCTCGCCACCAAAACCACCTTGGTAAGGACTATATATACTGATATACTCTCTCCGTCCACATTTTTTTACAGTCACGTTGATAATGTAATTTGAACTATGTAAATAATTTTTATATGTTGTCACGTTGATAGTATAATTTAAACCGCCAACTTTTTATAGTCACGTTTATATACTATTCTTAAAACTAGTAATGTAACAACTAATTTCAGACGTGATTTTAACTAGGGATTGTACCTTCTTTTTTTTTTACTAGTATTAGTATATATTATTGTAGTAAAATTTTAATATGTTAGTTCTCATATAATGTGTTAATGAACGTATAGTTGGAGTAGAAGAAGGTAAGGAAGTGGTGGGAACAAACCAAGTGATGGTGAGTTCGAGGTGGAATCCGACACCGGAACAATTGAGGGCACTAGAGGAGTTGTATCGGCGGGGGACACGAACGCCCTCCGCCGAGCAAATTCAGCATATAACTGCTCAACTTCGCAGCTATGGTAAGATTGAAGGCAAAAATGTTTTTTACTGGTTTCAAAATCATAAGGCCCGGGAACGCCAAAAACGACGTCGTCAACTTCAACTTCCTCCTCCACCTTCTTCTGGTATGTAGTGCACCCAATTATATACATCCTCCGTTTTTTTAATCGCAACATTTTGACTTTTATATACTTCTTCCGTTCTTTTTATGAAGCTAATAATTCTTCTTAAAAAACATAAACAGGAAGTGCTACTGGAGGAAACAAAATAGGCTTTGAAGGTGAACAAAAGAGCTCCAAATGGGCACCCTCGTCTACAAACAAGGTTTGAATCTTAATTAATTTCTTTTTCTTTACTTTTTATTTCTTTTGATGAATATTCCCTTTTCTTCTTCCTAAATAAAGGAAGAATATACTTTGTCTTTTGCCATAGTCAAACTTTAACTCACTAAGCATAATTATGTAGCAGATAAAATTATTCGTTTAACTTTTAAGTTGACAATCCTCATAAAAAACAGACAGAAAATCTTCATAAATGTAATATTTTTACAATATTTCTCCCTCTAGCTAAATTATTGAATCTATAAGTGTTGTCATGATCACTTGTCACCTCAAAAGATTAAACAAATATCTTCCATATATAGCATATTTTATCAAATATATAACATGTAAAACTTTTCATAGAGTTAATTAGTACCAAAAAATTACTCCAATTATTTAAAATTATTAATTGTTCTACCAATGTCTAATCTTAGTCATTAATATTTTATAATTTATATATAAAAAGTTAAATTTAACAAATATATATTGAGACAAATTCACTATGAATATCATTAAAAGTTAAAAGTAAAATAGGTTGCTAATACAAAGAGTAATTTTTTGTACGTACATTGCATGTAATATGCTTCGATTATGGAGCATACTATAGTAGGACGACATTATGATTAGGTAATTATTCATTAATTTAACTTGTACTATACGAGCATATAAATTCAAAAGTATATGTGTGAGAAAAACAGGGAAATGGAGTAATAATTTGTGGGGTGTAATGGAAGAAGGGGAAATCAGTGATGATACACATGCAAAGAAAAAGAAAATCTGTTGGGAAATGAAAAGAATCCAAAAGCTGCCTTCCTTCCTTTCTGTCGGGGGACCTTTGCATGCCTTTTCTTTTCTTTTCTTTTCTTTCTCTTGTGTTTTCATTCATTCTTCAACCCTCATTTCAATTCCACCCACACAAACAAGATATCTCTAGTTTTTGGATTGATTTCACCTAGTGAAAAGACAAATGTACCCTCTACTTTTAACCACATGAAGGGATATTGCTAAGGACAAAATAGTAAATACTTCTTCCATTTCTAGAAAATGGAACAGCTTGACTTATACGTATGTCAACGCTGCAAACTTCACCATCGGAGACAAATTTAATATATGTTACATGGTTAAAATAATTTTTATATGAGGAAATATTTGTTAAACAATATGGTCATAATAAAGTAATTCCTCTATTCTAAAATAAATGAAACACTTACCATTTTAGTCCGTTTCAAAATAAATAATGAAACGTTACTTTATTTAGTATTTACTTTTTCTATCTCTCTTTTCATCACATGGATCCCCTTTTTCTTTTTCTGATCTCTATCTTTCTCCTCTCCTAAATCCCAACACCAATACCATATGTTTAATTTAAAACAGAACGGAGAAAGTATGTAAATAATGCGAAATTCATATCGTTCCAAGAAATTGAACATGCATATATTATGTCATGTCAACACCAAGGCCGTACTATATATATACAGTATTTATTGACTTGTATGCATGGTATGAGTTTTCATATCTTGTTATAGTATATCAATATATATAATATTGAATGGTTTTTGCATGTACTGTTTGGATTTGATGATGGAGCAGGAATCTGATCCTCCAATACATATATCAGAAGAAGCAGGGCTAACAAAAGCAGATCAGACAACTACTTCAGATAATAATGGATGGATTCAATTCCATCAAACTCCAGAATTCCAACATAATCATACTACCAATAATAATATTACTAATAATATCAACCACATTTCTAGTGGAAAAAACTTATTATTTTCAGGACAAAAGAATGCCACGTGGCATTCTCAGAATATTATGGTCCAACCTTCATCATCATCTTGTTCTTGTTGTTACCCTTCCCCTCCTCTTCCTTCTATTCTCCCACTTTCTCTCTCCTCGCCCTCCATTATTATACCTAAAGACCTTAACCAGTCACCGGATAAGCAGGTTAACCCCGGCCAAAGACCGCTTTCGTCGTCGTTGTCGTCGTCGTCTCCTACACTTCAGCTCTTCCCAGTATCGAGAGAAGATGAAGAAGATGATGATGAAAACTCCATTGTTGATGATAGTGTTGTTGCAATTATGAACAAGGAGGAGAGAGAAAATAAAGATAGTAGCATGCTTAACTCTAACAATCCTTTTCCATATTATCAGTTTCTTTAATGTAACGTACTTTTGCATGGGCTAGTAGGACTCTAGGAGAGTGTATTTAATTTTTGTTTTTATAAAAAAAAAAAAAAAACCTACTGTGGGAAAGTCACGTGATGACTTCATTTAGGAGTAGTAATGATGATTTCAGTATCTTTTTGTAGTAAGTGATGTTTGATATAATTTAGGTATATAAGTTATCTGATGGGTAAGTTATATTAGAATTAAATATTTCTTAATAGAAGTGAAGGATAGTGTAATGTTGATTGATGTTAAGATATCACGGAATTAAAGACAAGAGTGTTATTCTTTGGGTATGGGAAAATGGAAAATTTCCTTATAATGCAGTTGGTCCATGTTATATTATATATTTACTTCTTTATTGTGATCATCATATTATTATTTGAACATTATTTCAATTGGCATAGTTTATAATGGACTATTATAGCATATTTATGGGTGTATATATATGTGGTATTACAGGCCATTAAGAATTGAGATAGACAGCATCATTATTCATACAAAGTGTAGAAGTTAAAAGAAAAGATAAGAAGAGGGGAGAAAGACAAAACAATCTGATGGACTTATTAACTATAAAGAGCACTAAGCATGCCTATTTATAGGCTACAATAAACCCTGGCTAGACTTCCTAAAACTTAGGCTATGTTTAGTTCACCTGAAATTTTCTGATCTGAACTTATCTGATCTGATCTGATCTGAACTTATTTTTCCTGATCTGATTTGATCTGATCTGATCTGAACTGATCCGATCTGATCTGATCTGATCTGAACTTATCTTTTAAAAAACATATTATTACTAATATTATTATTACTTTGTATTTCATTACTAGTATTACTATTACTATCATTTTATTACTATGCACAACTTTCAATAATAATAATAATAATAATAATAATAATAATAATAATAATATAATAATAATAATAATAATAATAATAATAATTTTATAATAATAATAATATAAATAATATTATAATAATAACAATAATAATAACAATAATAATAACAATAATAATAATAATAATAATAATAATAATAATAATTATTATTATTATTATTATTATAGCATAATTATTTTTTTTTTTTTGAAAAAGAGCATATTAGTATATGAACATACAATTAAAAATAAAAGACTGAGGACTCTTGGGTCCAATGGTATGACTTCTTACCTCCCACATGGGAGACCAAGGTTCAAATCTTGGTGGAAGCATATATTTCAATATTGTTGTGGGTGGGGGAGGGGGGTTGGGGCTTGTTGGGTCTTTAGGTGAGTGACCCTGTGCGAGGGCAGCCCAGAGAAAATTCATCTTACCACGGGATTTCCGAAAGGGGCCGAAAAAAATTAAAAATAAAAGAACACTCATGTTCAAGGTCCGTTAATAATAAGAATTTAGGTAGTAATGAAAAGAACATATGATGATATTAAAAAAAGAACATATACTGAAAGAGCATACAAGATCTATTTAAAGAACACATTTTAAAAATAAAAGATAGATGTTATTTTTATATTGATGACATGTTTGGATTTAACTAACAACATGTTCTTTGTTATATCAATAAATTGTTCTTTTTTATTATAAATAAACCTATAAATATATATAATCATATGATCTTGAACAAAATGGTTAAATATTCTTCTTATATCGTTGTCTTGTTCTATATAAACTTTGTTTTTAAAGCTAGGTTGAAATCCTTTGTAGGGAAAATTTTGAACGTAATGACAACACCATTAGGTTATCCCATGCTACTCATGTTTTATATAAACTAGTAATATATAATTTATATTATTCTACCAAAATTGTTTCAAAAAATAAACATCATATACTATTGTCATGTTCGTTACATGTATAACATAAAAAAGAACATCACATATCAAAATTATTAATTAGAATAAATATAAAAAAGAACACTTACAAATGCCAAAAGAACATTCTTCTTCTTGAACACAAATAGCTTCATATAGTGATATCAATGACATTTATAATAATAGCAACGACATTAATAATAATTACCAATATTAATAATTAATAAGTACAACAACGACAATAATAATAATCTTTTTGAACAAATGTACTAGTAAATAGTAATAATAATAATAATAATAATAATAATAATAATAATAATAATAATAATAATAATAATAATAATAATAATAATAATAATAATAATAATAATAATAATAATAATAATAATAACAACAACAACAACAACAACAACAACAACAATAATAATTATTACAATAACAATAATAGCATTAGTAATACTAATATCATGATGATAATAATAATAATAAGTTTTTAAATATAAGCATAATCTGAACTTATCTCGATTCGAACTTATCTCGATCGATGCGGCCCGATCCGATCGATCCGATCGATCCGATCTGAACTTATTTTTTTTCGATTCGATCGATCGGTCTAATCCTAATCGATCCGATCACGGGATCCGATCCGAAATAAGCAAAAATAAGGTGAACTGAACATAGCCTAGTAATTAACAATAAAGAAAGTGGAGATGATGGATTACTAATTACTCCACATAACATACCATTAACTTGGAAAAGACGGTCTCACGTTAGACTTAACGTGAGACCTGCTCAAATCCAAGACATATATGTTTTTCAAAAACAAACCGTGTCTCACAAATTCTCACGATAATATTTTTGGCGAATTAGTTGATATTTTTGGCGAATTAGTTAAGTATTTTAGCACAATAGTTTAGAGATGGTAATCTATTTGTAGACTTACATTATGTTTTAGTTAACATACCCAATACATTAGTTAGTGTTGTTCCGAATTAGTTAAGATCTATTGAGCATTATTTAGTTTCCAATATAAACAAATAAATAACTTTTTTATAAATCTAAAATGTCAAATACAAAAGACAACCTGAAAAAAGAACTTAAAACAACCTAGCATTTGGAGTAATTGTACCAATTTCAGTTTGGTTCTTGGAATTTGTTTTTTTAGTCTTCTTAAAATTACTTCTCTTCCTTACACTTCTTCCCTTTAATTTGTTTTTGCACGATCCGAGTCTAAAATAACCAATGTAGTTGTACTTGATGAGCATTGTTCTTCTATAGTTGGTTTTGTAGTTAAAACTTTGGTTAGTAGTCTTGTAGACTTCTTGCGGTATCTTTTTTGCATCTTCGTTGTCTTGACTTTTGAGAATGAGATTGTAGAACTTTCTTACGGTTTCATATCACCATGGAGTTACGTTGTTTGTAACTAATCCAGAGATTTCTCTATCCATTTCTCTTTTCCACACTTTGCTCTTTGCAAATCTAGTCCACCTCACTAGTAGAATTTTTGCTTATTGCTGCGGTGATATTGCTGCGGTTTTACCCATACGCAGCAATAAACCACGGAAAAAAAGGAAAAATCGAATTAAACATATTGCTGCGATTGTGGCTGGAAACCGCAGCAATATGTGTCAACGGGAATTTTTTGTGATTGAACAAATAAGATGCGTTATAATATGATTTTTATTATATAACTAATATACTTTAGCGCCTAACTAATATACTTTAGCGCCTAACTAATATACTTCAACAGTTAACTAATTCATCCAAAAGCAATTTAAGGCTAGCATAACTAATAGGTTCAAGACTTAACCAATTCGAGTCTTTGGTTGATGCACACGCAGTGATGTCAACATGACATCGGCTGAACGTGAGACCGTCTCTTCAAAAATGAATTCAATTAAAATAAGCACATGTTAATTTAAGTTGACCAAATAATTTACTGACTTAAGATAATTAACTACTTGACTCTTAACAAACCAACCACCAACTCCTATTTTGAAGGAATTCCAACACAATAAAGGATAAAATGATCTCTACTAGCTAGTCCTAGATTCTATATTAGTAAGGTTATAACTTTATAAGTTAGGTTATAATTTTATAAGTTAGGTTAATCGGCTACCTGTTAAGTGTAATAGAGATGAAAACCTAATTATTATTACCTAAACATGCATATTTCGCTCTTTTTATCGTAATTTTTTTTTCTAAACTTATTTAGCACAAAATAACCAACGCTATCAACATACTTTACCAAGTAACATATTAAACAACTAATAAACAAATGACTAGCATGCACAACCAAAACTAATTGCAAAACGTCTTGGGTGGACAGAGTTCAGAACAATTTATTGTGCACCCAGTCTGGCCCGACTATATAAAAGGTGATTATATCATCAAATTGACTATATCAAATGAAACCGACTATATAATATGATTTACGTTACACAATAAGTTATTTTAAGCCCGATCCATCAAAGTTTTTACTAACCGATGGTCAAACTAACAACCAAGTAAAATAGCAAACAACCACCAGGCACCAACCATTTGCATGCCAAACATGAAACACCTTATATTGATACATATGTTTGGCCAAAAAATGATTTCTCTAGTTGCCCTACATTGCAGAAGGACAATACAATGTTTATTGTTAGCTGCGCTAGTCACGTATGTACGTACTGTGGCCATAGAATATCAATGACGAAATGACAGAGAGAGAAGGAATTGCTGAGTTGACAAGGATGGGTCTGGTCGTCTAGGTTGACGGGTCGTAGTAAATATAAATTTGTACGTAGTATTTGTAAGAAAAGGGTGCTAATCTAATCTATGGACCTAAAAAAAGAAGATGATATGAAGATACATCAATACATGTGTGAGTGTGAGTGGTTTTAATTTTCCAAGACAAAAAAAAAGAGGGGTGTGTGACTTGTTAAGAATTGATGTGGACATATGATTACAAAAGGAAACTCAAGAGTGAGAGATTGTCCCTCTATTGCTTTGCTTTTTTAACTTGCATGTCTCTTATACAACTATTGCCATCCTCTTTGCTTAACTTTGATGCCCGCCCAAAAGTGCTATAATTTGTGCAAAACTATATGCATGTATGAAATCTATAATAATTTTTTGTCCAAAGGTCCAACTATATGTATTTTGGAATCAACTTTTTGCTGTTGGGAGGAATATGCGATTAAAAGTAAAGTTTAGACTTTAGTTTGTTGAATTTGTTCTACTCCTTTTCTCAACTTCATTTTGTTGGAGGAATTCCATTTTTCACTTAGAAAGTGCTAAATAGTGCTCATTACTAGGCTTGAAATTTCATTTGTTAGACTTTGGTAAAACACAAACCAAAACTAAATTTTTTGGGAAACACTAATGCAAATTGATAAATATGACCAATAAAATTAAAATTAGTTATATACTCCATTCGGTCCCCAATAGTAATTATAACACACCCTTGTGCATATTTTTTAGCAAGTAATTAAATAAATTGGGATATTTATTTTATTATATTGTTGTGGATGTTTTAGCAACACGAAAATGACATACTTAAATACATCTAACCTACTTGTTACAGATTTAGGATTTTGATGTAAAAATATAGCTGGAAAAAGTTTGTATCTGTATTGTGTCCGTGTCGTCAAATATAAACGGGCTGAAATATTCTTGACACTAACCCGACCCATATTTAATAAGTCGCTTCGTGTCGTATTGACTCGTTTAATCAATTGTGTTGAGATACTCAACATTAACCAAAATTTTCGTGTTCGCACCATTTGTCCGTTCTTAGTCAAGGATATATATATGATTACAAATAAAGCCTAATAAACAAAGGATGAATCCTATGAGGTCTATAATCCGGGCCCGAAGATATCTAAAAAAACGTGTATTGGCTATTTAGATTAATTCATGACTTTTTCTAATTAACCAGGTAGTATATATATTTTATCCAGGGTATACTAGAGGTCCCCGAAATGCTTTAGGATGAACATTTAGTTATTTGGATTATTTACAATGACTTAAAATGTCTTATATAACTTGTTTTTATATACGTCTCTTTAAACACGAAATAGATACAAAAGTCACCATATGTCCATCTTAACCACAATTGTGATGTTCAATGGTCTCTTCTAAACATAAGGTACATTCCTTGAGGTATGTATTCCAAGATTTCCAACCTCCTGCAATGTCCAAAAGCCTTCAAAATTTGCTATTTTGGGGGTGCTTCAAGACTCTTTCGTAGATGACAATGTTTATTATGCGGGACTTTCTAGAGGGCCTATGTAATTACTTGGGATGACTCTGTGGTAATTGAGATGGTTTACGTTAACTTAAAAATAATCCTTTTATAACTTCTTTTTTTACATATTCCGATCCATTCAACCACGAAATGGCTTTAAAGGCCACCATTTGTCCATTCTTGCTTTCAAATGGCGTCCTATGAACCCAAGATGTATCTCATGAGGTTTGCTTTCCCGGCCACGAGATTAGCCAAAAGCATGTGTTATAGCCTTCAGAATTGGTTATTCATGGATATTTCGGGAGTTTTTCGATCTAGGCGAATTTTTATCAGGGATATTCCAAACGGCTTTGGGCTACCTTGGGTTGACACTGAGGTTGTTGAAACTGTCCACATTGAATTAAAGTGTCTTATACAACGTGTTTTATATACTTCTCTTGAAACCCGTAATATAAACAAAGGTCACCATATGTCCAAACTTAGTCATGGATATGTTTTCAAATGCTCTCCAATGACGTTAGGATGCATTCCACGAGGTCTGTTGTCCAGGCTCCCGCTATGTTTAAAAGCGTGTATTATAGCATTCAAATCTGACTATTTTTGGGGTACTTCATTACTTTTTCGTACTCGATGATGGTTTATATGCGGTTGAGATTATTTAGGTTGACTCTATGGTGGTTGAGACCCTCACATTGACTTTAAAAGCCTTCTACTGTTTATTGTTTATTATATTTCTCGTTCAGCCACTAAATGTCTTCAAACGCCATCATCTTCCCATTTGTTTGCAGTCAGCCAGTCATGGATATTGAGAAGAGTATCACTAATTTAGAATTAGTTATATAAATCAAATTTGGGATCAATATAGGTTGATCACTCAAACTTGGAATTTATGATGACAATTTCTCCTTATTATTACAATGGCCCATTACATGTTTGGTTTCTCATTCCAATCCTACTGATATATTGTAGTCAATAGTCATGCTGTACTCATGTATCTTAAGTAGATTAGGATTTTGTATTTTTTTTAATTTCTCCTAAATGAAAAATAATAAAATTTCAATTTCAATATCTTAAATTTTAAAAATTTTTAAGTACTATCTTGAATGGCATTATTAACAATGTGACTGTTAATCTGTACATAAATTATTAGAATAGACGGTCTAATTTTAACATAAAATTAGACAAATCCAAACCTACATTGTCATAACAAGCCCGATCCATCTCAATTAACTGCCAACATTTATCCCTGGCATCGACGCCAACATAGACACCTAGTTGTCCCTTTTTCTTCTCCTTTCTTTGTTTCCCCTATGAATCTCGAACTACTTCCGATAGTTTTAAGAAATAACTTGATAGTCTTACCGAATGAATTAAACTAGCCACTAAATGGATTCAAGCATGTGATTATTGAATGGATTAAGCTGGTCACTAAATAGATTAACCTGGTCACTAAACAGATTAAACTAGTTACTATATTTGGAAAGGTAGTCCGTTCTCTCCTTAACATTGGACTTGGGTTGTTGCCTAATTTTAAATTAAAAGTAGGCGGTCTCTTACAAGACCAACTGTAAATAGTTAATACCAAGACTACGTTCACCAATATATATATATATATATATATATATATATATATATATATATATATATATATATATATATATATATATATATATATATATATATTAAAAAAAGACTATATATGGTGAAGTCACTAGGGCTCACATAACAACCACCATGGAGTTATACTTGACCTCTGCATAACATAATGAGACATTGTATGCCATTTCTTGCTATCCAATACTCCCTGTGTTTTTTTTATCTTTCTCAATTGAAATCTTGACACTATCATACTTAGAGAGGATCTTCTTAATTTTTTTCAATTTATAAGAAATTATAGTCATGTGGGGTCTTGCTTGATTCGTCTCAATTATTAGTACTTTATTAATATTCAATAGTTATAATTTTTTACTAATATATAATGAAAGATATCTAAGTTTAGAGAGGTGCATTATATTGGGAGACGTGCGCAGGAAAGTGAGAATGACAAAAAAAACAGAGGGGATACATCGTAGAGTGTCCCAAGAAAACAAGCTAATGGGATTGTTCTAGAGAATGTGATTAGGTCGATTCGATTCCAAAAATCATAAATTTGATCAGGATTTTTCGATCTTTTTTAAGATCAAATATCCAACAATTATCGGATCATATTTGGGCGCTCCTAAAAAGTGTCACACATAAGGGAATTAAAATCTTGTTCCACAATTTGTATACCCCTTTTTTTTAGATTGGTAAGATGAATAACCTTTGGGATGCACTCGAACAAAACCCGAACTAGAGGCCCAAGCATTTGGAAGGAGGAAAAATAGTAAGGAGGATCCTCTTCTAAGCGCCTCGCACTTGGTGGGATTCATACCCTTGACTTGAGGTCATGAGGTGGAATCTCCACCAAGTGACCCAAGCCAAGCGGGCATAAAAGTTGGGTTCGTCAATTCTGCTCACTAAAATGGTATGAATACGAGTATACACTCGTATTTTTATACCCCTTTTATGCCACTTTCTTTTACTCTACTATATTCATAAAATTGATAATATTGTTGCAAATTAACGCAGTTACACAGGCTCATAAGGGATTGGACTAAATTTTCCCTAGCTATTTTTTTTTTTGTGTGCAAAAGATGGGCACAGCCCCAACATTTTCCTTAGTTGGCAAGTGTTAAAACACATTGTCATAACATGTTTAACTTTACCATTAGTATTGTGTGTACTATGTACAATAAATTTATTCTCATACCAGTTCACTTTAAGTAAAAAATGAGTAATCTTCAAAATGAGCCACTTTTCAAGTCAAGATGAGTCACTTAAAACAAAGTGTTTTTTTTACCCTGAAGTGTCACTAACATACTTTTATATAAACGATCCATTTAAGACAAAAGTTACCCCTGTATTGTCTATAATTATTGTGTACACCCATCTCATACAAGAAGGATGATGTACATAAACAATCAAAGAAGATTGAAATGCTAAGCATATAAAATTGTTTAAATTATGAGCAAAATTCAAGGGAACTTCTAGATTATTTATTAACACATTCTGCTATTTAGTCTAAGAGAACATTATCCTGTACAGGAAATCTCATGAACATAATATCGTCGATTAAACGATTCAAACTGTTACAGGAAGATCCATCTTCAACCACAGCTTGAGCAGCTAACTTAGCCATTTCATCAGCCCTTGCTAAGAACTCGTTTTTTTGAGTCCCCATAAGATCTTTGATCATCTTCTCAATCACAACTCTATTACAATTGTCTTTATTCATGTCTAATCCAATCTTCCAAACCTCACTTACAACCCTGCTATTCACTTGTTGATCGACGAAGAATGGCCAACAAATCATTGGAACACCTGCAACTATACTCTCCAACGTCGAGTTCCAACCACTATGAGTCAAAAATCCGCCAATTGCTCTATGTGCTAAGACCTCTTCTTGTGGTGCCCAGCTAACAATACAACCTCTATCTTTTGTGCCTTCTATAACTTCAGACGGAACCTCCGAATACTGGCTTTGATCAGCCTCCTCATTGTTCGACTTGATTATCGAGTCTGGCCTTCTAACCCATAGAAACCTAGTCTTACTATTTATCAAACCACACCAAATCTCTATGAGCTGATCCTTTGTCATGACCGCAAGACTTCCGATGCTCACAAAGAGGACCGATTTTTGGGGTTGAGCATCAAGCCATGCCAAGCAGCTTCTATCTTCTTGCCATAGACTGTTTGAAAATGACTTGGTTGATTCTTGATTTATCCTACATTTGAGGTTCAAGTGGAGAGGTCCAATGTTGTACAAATTAGGGACATAAAGCTTGCATGTGAGTAAAATAGTCACCTTCAAGCTATCAAAGGTGTTCAATATGTGCCCTTGAGCTCTTGAAAAACTTTGCGCTTCCTTGAGTACAAGTTGGATAACAGGGCTGTTTGGGTCGTAAGCACGACAGAAGCTCGGGAGATCCCCCGGCGCCTCAAGTGGGTTTCCATTCCTGGCACACTTGTTACTGCGACATCTAAGTCCTCCTCTCCTACATGTGACTTGAAAACGTATCAGTATTTCTTCAAAGTGAAAAAAAACACTTCTACTTTTATGTTGTTGATATAGGAGAAACAATTCTCTCTAAATTACTAGCTGCTTTTGTTATATTAAAAAAATTGACATCAGCCAGAGCGTGCAAACTTGCAATCATGCCCATATATTACTACCTTGATTTAGATTTCAAAATCTTAGATGGGAGATATGTTTACTCATTAGGATCCAAAGTGCTTAGCAGTCAGCAATGAATCTACACAAGTTAAAATGTATGAATTTATAAACTCAACTCTTCCTCCTCTTAGCTCAATCATCGTATCATGAGTAGCAATTAATCATATGCAACCAGAATTCGACGAGATACCCATTAAACTCAAAAATTATAGACAACAAACACCCTATATGTATTCATGTATCTTAGGTAAATTATAGTTTTACACATTCACACACACACACATATATATATATGTATATATCATAAAGGAGAATAAAAGCGATATTATTCACCCTATATGTTTGAAAGAAATTGGGTTTTGTGTGGGGAACCTCATTTGAGTTGATAGATGGTCAAGCTCCTTGTTTCACAGAGAGCAATAACGTGTGATGCAGGGTATTCATTGAAGGGCTCTTGCCAAGGCTATATAATTAATTGATGGTTTTTGATCTAAGTTGTACTGATGTACAAAGGGTCGTGAGGGTTCTCAATGAGTTAGAGTACAAAAACGCC
>CANSZD010002517.1:0-108749 GCA_947648045.1 Beta corolliflora | reverse complement strand
GTTTGTCTTGCCAAACCTCAAATTAAAAACTTAAACATTGTTGTCAAATACACCCCGTGCAATCAATATCCTCTACCTCCACTCATGATTGGGATACTATATGCGAGGTGATACAAATAACTTCGAGAACCCCCAACACATAGGGATAATGCATACATGTATATATGTACATATATATGTATACATACATATATATATATATATATATAATGCAAACTATGATAATTGTAGTAGTATTTTTGTTTTCATTGCAGTAAATAAGTTGAAATTTGAAATTTTAGTATTTATTGAATGTAATGTTTTATAAATTGTCCAATTCCATGTATCTTGTAAAAAGTACATCGTATGTCCTAATTTTTCCATACTACTTCTCTCATGATATTCCATGCACATCCTTGACCATAAAACTGTAAAAATAAATAATTTAAAAATATACATTGAAATAAAATTAATGAAAATCACACATGATAATAATTTTTTCTTACATACTTTGACATTTGGAAGACTGCTCGTTGAACGTCCGATGGCGCACCTGTTTCTCGATCCGAGCTAAGTGCAACAACGAGATCTCCCTTGATCCTTGCCCGGATGTGGCTGACGGTCTCCCTAATACGCTCACTTGGGGACTTCTTACTCTAGGGCTGTGGAAAGACTTTCCGCTAGTTGAACCGCGTCCAGTAGACTCCCTGTTTTGCTCATCGCCTTCTCGTCATCAAGTTTGATCGGGATACTATTACCTAGGTTTAGAGATATATTATATATGAAAGATGATTATGGATTTGAGGAGTATATTATACCCTTATACCTTAACAGTAAAATCATGTAAAATGTCTAGTAACTAGTTTGAAATATTATATCGATCGAACCATATCCAAAATGTTAAATACTTAGATCGTACCTAATCTCATATACATAGTATATGTCTATGCCCTCTATGGCTTTTCATACACCCCAGAAAAACGTTTAAATTATGAATAAGCATGTGACTAAAAACACAGGCTGCTAAAAAAATCTCTATATAAGGTCCCAAAGTTGGTTCACTTTTCCATCAAGTCCAAAAACACTAGCATTATTATTTCCAATACCTAATCAATCTATACTAACAAATAAATTATAATCCCCTTGAAAATGCGGCAACTAAAGGAATACCCTACTCTAAGCCATCCACACACCACCACCACCACCACCACCTCCAACATCATATTATACCTATTCCTCACCACCACCACCACCACCACCCTCCACCACCAAACCCTGATCATCACTCATACACTACTTCACCCCCTCCTCCATGCCACCCACATTCGAGGCACGACAAACATTGCTCGCCACCACCACAACCAGCAACACCACCCTCGCTATGGCCCCCATCTCCACCCGGAGGCGATGCATCACCACCCTCAATATTTCCCCTACCACCATCATCACACGAAGCGTCACCACACCAAACTCCTAGGTGGCCTTCCCCACACCTACAGCATTACCACCATCTACGTCATCAACACCACCTCAGCCACATGGTAATGATGTCCACCAGCAGCAACACCCACACCTCGGCCACCAACTCCTGTAGTCTATTCTTCACCACCATCAAATGATCTTGTATTGTCCCCTCCCAGTGGATCACCACCAGGAGGAAATAAGCACACTGGATTGATAGTAGGTGTATCACTAAGGTGGTTTCTTCTTCCTGGCGTTTTTGGCTGTTTGCCTATTCTGTGTAGCTAAGAGGAAGAAGGCAATACTTGTGCCTCCTGCTGCTGCATGCCGTGAAGAAGGTGAAGAGCCTGCTGCTGCGAAATACGGTGCTAGTGGCGCAGGTGGTGCTCATGCTGGTGGGAGGCGAAGGCCGAGGAAGTTACTGAGGTACAACGTACAAGGCCATGCTACTGCTTCCTCAGCCCTAGCTCATATAGTGGACCAAAACTTCATACTAATGCTTGGAGGCTGGAGCTACTAATGAGCAACAGGAATATTCCTGATTAATGTTTTTGGGCCATAATTTGGTGCTTGCATATTTTTACTTATCATTTACTTGATTGAAATTCATGTTTTGGTATCTCTTAGTTTGTTGGCAAAGATTCAAATCCATTTATTTTTGTTTTTAGTTTAATTTTTTGTGCAATGTAAAAGTTAAATTTGGGATTAATTTTGTATAAGTGTGGAAATTAAATCAATAATTGAAAGGAAATTATGTAATACAAAAAGCCATTTTTCTCTACAGTAGCTTGTTTGAACCCTGTGCCTATATTAATATCGGCTCAATTTTTGTATCGTTATATGTGATATTTAATATAATTGAGTGAATATCATTAGATTTAAACAAATTTCTTATTTTAGAAAATAAATAAGGCAAAATTTAATTGACACCAACTTATAAGATTGAGGATATACATATAATATTACAAATAAGCGGGACATAAGTTTTTTTCCCATGAACAAATCCTAAAAAATAATGTTTTTGTGCTTGCGAGCGAGGTCCCCCCTCACTATCTTCCCTCCCTATAATTCAGGTCCTCTTCTTTGACCTTCTTTTGTAATTACTAAATGGGGGTAGTTGGAAGGGGACAAAGAATATTAAGAGTGGTTACTACTTACTACGTGAAGTTCATCGGAAATTTTTTTCAAACTTATAGAGCAACTGGAGTATAGTATTTTCGTTGTGGAGTTAAAATACTGCTAGATAATCTAGGAAAACAACAGATTGAGTAGGCAGCAAACATAGATATATATACTTCTAAGTTCTATAAACTAGCTAGCTTCGGTGTTAAACCTTCGAACTTTTGATTCCAAATATCGCCCACTTTGACATCGGTTCAATATTCACAAATTTCACTTTAATCATCGTTTGTTATTTATACATGCGCGAAAGACATAATCACGTATCACACGTGGGATCTTATTAGATTCGTCTTGATAATTTTTACAAATACGAGCATAAGAGATATTATTAATCTGCCAAAATTATGCGATGGCACGCCGCGTGAAAAGTCGAAAGCCTGGAAGGATTTTTAAACCGGGAAGTATGTTAGTTCTATTTTTTTTTTCCTTTTTGACGAGTTAATATGTTCTTTTATTAGGCTTGTAAGAGTAATTTTCACAGTTGGAAGAGATGAAATGTAATAGACCGGTTATGTAAAATATCATCATAGAATCATGTCATTAGGAAGGATTGATACACATTTGGAACATCAAAAATGAGGAAAAAGATTTAGATTTCTCATATTGGTAAACATTTACAAATCATATTTCTTTAGGAGCCTGAGTTATAAAGCTCAAATGAGCTAGTAGTCTTACCAAATATTTCAATGACTATGTATTTAAATACATACTAATATATTAAAAGGCGTTCATAATAAAGTATATCCGTTGTCACGCTGAAACCCTTTCACTAGAAAGGTGCAATATCATATCTTTACAAGAAATATATACTACAAAACTTTTGTTTTTGAAGGGTGTACTACAAAACTTTGTATAGTAAGATTCAAACACGTAACCAAAAGTTAGATAGTAGAGACATTCTACCATCTCAACCAACTATTAAATATGCTTCTTTACTCCGATAAATATATGTAACTTAGAATATAAATATATATAATAAACTAAATCATAAATAAAACTCTGGCAGTAAATGAGCTTCACACTAGTTTTTACATATCAAAAGGATGATAAAAACCTTCATGCTACTAAAATGACGACACAAATACACAATCCCAATTACTTTCCCAAAAACAAATCCCAATTCGAATTCGCACATGCACTACCCCTTAATAAAACAAAGGAGGCTAACAAATTTTGTATAATCATGACTTCACGGTGCATTACTAGGCCTAATTAAGTCCTTTAATATTGTTTTTAGGTCTTAGATTATTGGCCTTCATTCCTAATCCGGATCTTGAAACAGCCAATTTCTCCTTTTGATCTTAAAGAACTAAGTCTTACCAACTCCCAAGTTACTTTTTAAACTCTACTTATTTAAAAAAATACCTAAAAAGTTATGATAATAGAGAAGCTAATAATATGATATCATGTGCAGCTTCTCCTTTCGAAGAAAACCATGAATTGAAAAAGATAAAAGCATTAATTTGTATTTGTAAATCCATTTTGGGGTGTCAGATTGTGGACAAGTAGTTGACAAGCTTAAAATATTGCATGATTCCAAAAGAATGTATATTCATCATCTTAATGTCATTACACTTCAAATCATTTCCTACATTGCTATCGGAAAAATAATACATTTGTCTCTTAACAAGTAAAATTCTAATGTTGCATCATTCATGAAACATTACATTAATCTGTTTTTTCCCCTAAAAAACCAACAAAAAGTTACATAGAAGAAGTTGAATTGTTAGCTCACACCCCAAATAGCCAATAGCCCTCAAATTTCTAAATATAAGATAGATCTTAATCTACATAATATTTCCTAGAAACCGAATTAAGTCATTCCATGTAAGTTTTTTAAAAGGTAATTACATAATAACTAAGGAGAAGCCCTAGCAAGTTGAGGGAATAAAGGAAATCCAACATCAAGCAGTGCGGGACCGATCCCGGATTCCGAGATCGGAGGTGGTGCCTACACTACTGAGCCAACACTCGTCTGCTTCGACCATTGCATGTAAGTTATAAGCTTTAAACAAGTATTAATAGTTTGTAATCGAGAAGATTATGCTTTATGATTCTACATCAGTTAAATTTGTATTATTTCTTTCTCTCTTCTTTTGCTTCTTCATTTCTTTAGCCTCGCCATAAAAATAGGAGAGAAATCCCCAAAGTGAGAGAACAAGTGATACTCCCTTTTCTACTTGAAAGTTTTCATGGTAGAAAAAAAATGGCTGCGATCTCTGTGATTAAGAGTCAACAGCTATAATTATTCCAGATAGCAAAAAGAAGAGCCATAGTATATGACTCCAGCTGCTCCTAAGTAGAAGAATTGCCATACGATTGCACTACTTATCAATACTACAAAGTACGTGGCATTTCCAAGCTTGTACTCTTGCACTTCCCTAGCATATCCCTGCATCATTTTTACACATCAGTAGCTAAATCGGATTTCAAATTTTCCATTGTTTGATTTCATGCTAAGAAAAGTACATAGAAAAGGCGAAATGGAAATGGCCAGAGGAAGGAAAAAGAAAGAACGTGGAAACTCTAAGAAATAATCTATCTATACTAATATATTAAAAAGCGTTCCTAAGCAAATCCATGCGTCACGTGGCACTCTCCCTTTAGTTGTTTCATTCCATGTCATCATTGACATTATGCACATTAAAAAACAAGTTCGAAACATGCTCCATATAAGATTTGACCACGTAACCTCAAGTTAATATACTAAAGTTTTAACCAATAAGTTATGGCAATGATAGATGATATTTTTTAACATAGAAAAATGTTAATAACCCTGAAAGCATCGTCGGAACTAAAAACTTAAGGAGAAAAATGCGTCATTCATTATAGAAAGGATCATCTATTTTCGTCATTTTAAAAACAATTTTGTCAACCTTTAAGAATTCTTTTCACTACCCTCTGTAACCTATAGTCTATACAAACAAAAGAAAGCTATTCTCTTCCTAGAAAATGATTTTCTTCTCCCAATAAAACTCAGTTTTACAATCGCAACAGCAGGAAAAATCCACCAACAACGCAATTTTATAGTCCCGAGTTTATATGCATTTATGTACATTTTCAGCCATAATCTAAAGGAAAAATAACAGGAAGCAATAAAAATACAAGTCTACTACTATGTCCAAAAACATTCATAAATCATAAGGGGGCCATGACAGAAATTTAAGATCGATATTCAACGACAATGATTAAGAACTAGGATTGTCATTCTTATACTAAATTATCCCAAAAATGGCTAATGAACTCTTACCCACTTTATCTAGCTGCCTTGTAGATAAGGAGGGACGGTTTAATTCATTAAGTATGGGTAGTAGTGAATTAGTGATATATAATTGGCAAGTGGTTTTGCAAATTGCTATTATTGTAATTGTTTTTCCAGAGAGCTGGCATAAGCATAAAGTATGCTCAAATTGATTTTGTAACGGTGGCTAATCCCGGTCAAAGAAACGATGACTAATGGATTATTGAGCTGTACACACACACTGGTCAATTTATTCACATGCATGTTGCACAATCGAGGATATTATATCAACCAGTTCAATTGGAATTTTATTAAAGACTTTAAGTGGTATATTATGTTCAACACCGAAAAACAAAAAAGATTGAACCATCATTTTAAGTCAACATGTTCGGTTATAACAATAATGGACATTGTCAAAAAAAAAAAATAATGGCAATAAATTTGCATATGAATTTAATTAAAAGGAAGTCTCCTGTCAATAACATAGTAATGAAACTCTATATCAAAATTCTTATGGAGTATATATTTAAGTTGGTAAGGAGAAAGATAAATTAGACCTTGACTCTTAAGGTTTCTTGATTCAATATTTACGGGTAAGAGTAGGGGAAAATGTAAGGGAATTTTTATCCCCAATTATCGCATTTGGCAAGATTCAACATTATAACCTTAACGGTCCGTTTGGTTAGATGTCATAAATGGTGGTAATGTAATGCATTATAGTGTAAATTTGTAAAGGAAATTCTACTTCATTACCCATGGTAATGCTACTTGATCCCAAAACACCCATTTTCTTCCTAAAATCTCATTATTATCCATTACCACTTGGGAATGTGGTCAGTGGCGGATCCAGGATTTTGAAAATGGTTGGTCACACTACCGGCTACCGAAAAATATTACAACCAATAACTAATAATTAGAAAGACTTTCATAAAAAGTTCCATTTCAAAAGCAATAAAAATCCATATTACAGCCAAATAGTACTTACAAATTATCACAATTGGTCTTGGCAAGTTTTCATATTTAAAATCACTTTATAATGGTGTTAAGCGATCTCAAATAACCTTGTTAAGCGCCCAACTTAATAGCCTTGAATGTACTTCCTCTGTTTTTTTAGTTGCAACATCTGCCTTTTCACATTTACCGAGACACTTATTTGAACGTTAATATCTCATATTGGGCGTAAGTAAAAATTATAAAAATTTGATATTTGGAATCATCGCATTGAGACAAATCTAACAAGACCCCACTTGACTATGTTTTTTCTTATATAATGGTGCGAGATTACTTAACAAAGTTGGTTGGTGAATAGTGCCAAAAAACAAATGTTGCAACTAAAAAAAACAGAGGTAGTATAAATTAGTATATAATCTACTCATCTCATATTAGTTGTCCCCAACCCAAAACTATGTTCATTAGATGGCTTTTACTATGTGCGTATTATCTATTGGATTTCATATATCAACACTAAGTCCCTATACATTGGATCTCTTAATATCTAATGTCATTTTGGTGTTATTTAACTTTTAAAAAAAAAAAAAAAAATAAGCCATAGTTACTTTTGTGCTATACATATAATTATCACTTTAGATTGTATCTACTATCTACTCTACCTTTCCAAGTGTATCACTTATTTATTCAATACTAAACCAATTTCATTAATTGATGATTTAAAAGGAAGCCATAAAAATGGGAGAAAATAAAAAAAAGGAAATAGAAAGGAAAATCAAAATCTGCCAATGAAGAACGAAAAGGCAGCTAAAACCAAAACAAAAAGGAAGGATAGGAGTTAGCTCAAGTGGGTAGAGTACTCCCCCTTGGCCCTTGAGGTCAAGGGTTCGATCCTTACCCCCAGCATTATGCTGGGGTATTTCCTTAGCATGCTATGCATGCCTTACCAGCCAATGTGTTGGTGTTTCCTTAGTAGCGCTAAGAAGGATAGCGCTAAGGCTGAATTAATTTCCTAATAAAAAAAAAAACCAAAACAAAAAGGAGTAAAAAGAGGAGCAAGAAAAAGGAAAAAAAAAGGAGTAAAAAGAGGAGCAAGAAAAAGAAAAAGAAAAAGAAATGAATAGCACATCATCAGATCAAGCTATCAAATTCCATCTCTTTCTTGCGCCGCAACATCGTGGGCGTTGGTGTTTCTTTCTCAATTCCGCATCTGTTTTGATGTTAATTTTTCGCCATTGATTTTTCGCAAAAAAGCAAGAGAATTGTAGAAAGCAATAAAATTAGAAACAGGGGAATTCCTCTGAACAAATTAAATTTCCCAAATATTGGTTGGTCACGTGACCAACTGGGACAATAGGTGGCTCCGCCACTGAATGTGGTATTGGGTGGTAATGGAAATTTATATAGGAAAACCATATTTTGTGATGAAGTTTCATTACCATGGTCATTGACATGAGAACTTTCTTACAAATTTACACTAGATTACATTACCATTACCACCATTTATGACTACCAACTAAACAGATCGTAAAGGTTGCAAGGTGAATTCCCAATGAATTACACCAAACAAAATTGATAGCAAACCCATATATTATATAGTATATAGATTGATATTTGTGTACATTCGTCCCCTACTATAGTAGAGAGGTGGCCTACATCTTATTGTACATATATCTGTCTCTCTCTAGAAATGCTTAACAACTAAAGTGATGCACATTATGTACTAGTAATACTTAAATTCGTCTTTTAAAAAGCTAAGTAAGACATGATAGCTCAAGACTCAAGTGCTCAACCTAACCTCCTGTCGTTACTCGAGACGTCTTGATACTATTTTATGGCCTCATCAGAAACTAATGTCTTAATTAATAAATTGTGAAGTATCCCCTCTAATGCAAAACGCGCTACACTATTTAGTTAAACTATACCAATGAAACTTTATCTTAGGGTATTTCAGCATCTTATCTATTTTCCTGTTAGTGGAGTAAACTAAATTTCCAATAAAAAAAAAAAAAAAAAAAAAATACCAATGAAACTTTAAAAGCTCATTTAAAACTTGTGGTCCACTCCCACTCATCGTCCAAATCTCATTGATTAGTTATTTGCCCGGTTTGATAATTAGTGGATAATTAATAGATATTACCTGATTGTATTCGCTGATAGTTAATAGCTGATTATATTAGCTAATAGCTAATACTCCCTCCGTCCCAGAAAGATCTGAACACTTGTTGGGACACGTAGTTTAAGGTGATAAGTTGTGGTGTGGTTATCAAATGTTATTTTATTTAAAAAGTAGATGTGATAGGAGTTGGTGGGGTACTTTTTTTATTAGAGGAGAGAGAAACTTGGGTAACTTTTATTGATAAAAGGTAGAGTGTGGGCCAAAGATGTGTAAAAGAAATAATATATTAATGGTGGAACCATGCCAAGAATGGAAGTGTTCAAACTAATTTGGGACAAACATAAAGGGAAAGTGTTCAGACTATTCTGGGACGGAGGTAGTAACTCTGCTTGGTAATACTAAAGAGAAGTTTAGAGTAAAATTAGAGATTTCAACTCATATTAGATATAGTTAAGGACCCATAACCTATAAATTGATATACTTAAGGACCCCAAAAATCCATTGCCGAAGTATTTAATGCGCATTTCAAGGTAGAATAGATACAGAGTCTGGAAAATTGGATCTGTTATTTGTGCCTTGATTTTTCGTGACCAAGGAGAAAAGGAGAGAGAGCTTCGAAGCTCAGCCCGGACGAGCGAAGCACAACCCGGCCGAGAAGAGCAGCCCGGGCGGGCGGGCGTGCCTCAAGCTCGGACGGGCCCTACTTCGTGCCCACATTCTGCCTCGAAGGCAGATTCATAGCCCAAAGCCTGCACCGGGCGGGCTGGTTCGGAGCCCGGACGGGCGTCCGGCCGGGCAGCTTGCCCTGTTTCGGGATTTTACGATTTAATCCGGATTTTTCCGAGATTTAATGTTTTGGGTTTTGGGTCATTTTGTAACATTTAGGATGTCATATATAAGGCATCCTAAAGTCATATGGAACCCTAAGATTCAAATTAGCCACAAAAGATAACTCTCTATCTCTCCTCCTCTCTCTCTTCTTCTCCATTGTAATTCCTCCATTAGAGAGGCTAAAGAAAACTCCAAGGTTCTTGCTTGTGGATGTAGGTCAAGGTTGACCGAACCACGTTAAATCTTTGTCTCTCTTTATTGCTTACTTTTCTCACTTAAAGTTTACAACTTTGCATTTATTGTTGAACTTGAAGTTAACTAGCAAACACTAGGTCCTGGAAATTGCATTTATTGCTAACAATTGGTATCAAGAGCTTTAGGTTTGGGAGGTTTCTAGTTGATTTCTTTGAAGACTATGTCAACAATGAAGCTTGACAATGAGAAGTTTGATAGGTCCATCAACTTTGGACTATGGCAAGTGAAGATGAAGGCAATCTTGATTCAAAATGGTGTTCACAAGGCTCTAGAGGGCAAGGTGAAGAAGCCTACTACTATGACCGAAGAGAAATGGGAAGAATTGGATTTGAAGGCCTTATCGGCTATACAACTTTGCCTCTCGAATGAAGTATTGAGGGAAGTTGTTAAGGAGGACTCGGCGGCGGGTCAATGGTTGAAGTTGGAGTCTCTTTACATGGCAAAGAGTGTCACCAACCGACTTCTACTCAAGAGTAGATTGTATGACCTTCGACTTGAGGAAGGTAATTCTCTTAAGTCTCATATTGATGAGTTTTATTCTATTGTGATGGATCTTCAAAATATTGATGTGACTTTGGATGATGAAGATTTGGCTATTTGGTTGTTGTGTTCATTACCATCTTCATACAAGCATTTTAGGGAAACTATCTTGTATGGTAGAGATGATTTGAGTATTGATGATGTTAGGGATGCTTTGAAACAAAGGGAGTTGATTGATAATCAATTGACATCTAAATCGTCAAACTCTAGTGATGGCTTGTTTGTTAGGGGTAGATCAAATGATGTTGCATCTACTAGTCAAGGTGGTAATGGTGGTAAGAATAGGGGGCGTTCTAAATCAAAGAAGCCCAATTCTAATAGGCACAAGACTTGTAATTATTGTCATCTAAAGGGGCACATTAAGTCCGAATGCTACAAGTTGAAAAACAAGCAATCGGGGGATAGTAAGCCCTTGAAAGGCAAGGAACCCATGAACTCCGCCGATGTAAGCTATGTTGATTCCGATGGCGAAAGTGGAGCTTTGGTTGTTACTCATGATAGGCTCAAGAGCAAGAGTGAATGGATAATGGACTCGGGATGTTCTTTTCATGTGACACCCTACAAAGACATGTTCACCTCATATGAGGAGTATAATGGAGGCACGGTCACCATGGGAAACAATGCAACTTGCAAGGTGATTGGCATAGGGTCCGTGGATATCAAGATGTTTGATGGCACGGTTAGAACATTGTCCAAAGTCCGCCATGCTCCGGAAATGAAGAAGAACTTGATCTCTCTTGGTACTCTTGACAACAATAGGTGTAAGTACATAGCGGAAGGTGGAGTATTGAAGGTTATTAGGGGTGCACTTGTGTTGCTGAAGGGTATTAAAAGGGGAAGCTTGTATGTGCTACAAGGTTCCATGGTTAGTGGTTCGGTAAATGTCTCCACCGGCACTATGAGTGACGATGATACCAAGCTTTGGCATTTGAGGCTTGGTCATATGGGAGAGCAAGGAATGTCCGAACTTTGCAAGCAAGGATTGCTAGATAATGTGAAGCTTGACAACCTTGGCTTTTGTGAGCATTGTGTGTTTGGTAAACACAAGTGGGTTAGCTTCAAGCCCGCAATACACAACACCAAAGGACCTCTTGATTACATCCATTCGAATTTATGGGGTCCTTCTAGGAAGACTTCTTTGGGTGGTTGTAGTTACTTGCTCACAATAATTGATGATTTCTCTAGGAAGGTGTGGTCGTTCTTTCTCAAGCACAAGGATGGTGTGTTTGATGTGTTTCTTCAATGGAAGACTATGATTGAGAAGAAGACCGACAAGAAGATCAAGGTTTTGAGAACCGACAATGGCCTAGAGTTTGTTGAAAAGAAGTTCACTAAGTATTGTCTTGATGAAGGCATTGTTCGTCATAGAACTTGTGTTGGGAGGCCTCAACAAAACGGTGTTGCGGAGAGGATGAATAGGACTCTCCCTAGAGAGGGCAAGATGTATGCTCTCCCAAGCCAAGTTGGGGAAGATTTTTTTGGGCGAAGCGGTTGCAACGGCATGCTATTTGGTGAACCCGGTCTCCCTCACTCCGCC
Organism: Beta corolliflora; assembly: GCA_947648045.1. Lineage (NCBI taxonomy): Eukaryota > Viridiplantae > Streptophyta > Magnoliopsida > Caryophyllales > Amaranthaceae > Beta > Beta corolliflora. Next base: position 96,656 of record CANSZD010002517.1, on the reverse strand, counting down.
CTTAACTTTAAATCTCCTCAAGAGGTATGGTTCGGAACTCCTTGTGACTATTCTAATTTGAAAGTGTTTGGTTGTCCGGCCAACATTCATGTAAATGAGGATAAACTTGAACCTAGAGCTAGAAAATGTGTATTTGTTGGCTATGGTTTGGGGGTTAAGGGATATAGAGTTTGGTGTGAAAAATCTAGGAGGGTAATAACTTCTAGAGATGTTGTGTTTGATGAATCATGTATGATCACTCCGGAGAAGGAGCTTGCTATTTGTAATGATGTAGGTTCATCTCATGACACCGAGGAAAAGGTAGAGCTTGAAAGTGCTTCACATGATGATGCTCTCACCCAAGAGAGACATGTTGAGGGTTCACCACAAACCCAACACAAGACACTTGCTAGTGAGAGACAAAGAAGGTAAATCAAGCCTCCTCAAAGATATGTTGAGGAGTGTGACTATGTGCAATATGCTCTCACCGTGGCAAATGAGGTAGATACCTTTGATGATCCATGCTCCTACAAGGATGCACTGTCTCTACCCGATTCAAGCAAGTGGTTGATGGCAATGAAGCAAGAGATGGAGTCTTTGCACAAGAACAATACTTGGGAGTTAGTTGTTGCACCTAAGAAGAAGAAGATCGTTGGGTGTAAATGGGTGTACAAGAGAAAGGAGGGTACACCGGATTCGGGAGGTCCCGTCTACAAGGCAAGAGTTGTGGCAAGGGGTTTCACTCAAGTTGAGGGTGTTGATTTTCATGAAGTTTTCTCACTGGTTGTGAAGCACTCGTCCATTAGAGTTTTGCTTGCCTTGGTAGCTATGGAAGACTTGGAGTTACACCAACTTGATGTTAAGACCGCTTTCCTCCATGGGGACTTGGAGGAGGAAATCTACATGAAGCAACCGGAAGGTTTTGAGGTTGAAGGGAAGGAAGAGCATGTGTGCCGTTTGGTGAAATCATTGTATGGGTTGAAACAATCCCCTAGGCAATGGAATAGGCGATTTGATTCGTTTATATTGGCTCATGAATTCACAAGAAGCTCCTATGATAGTTGTGTTTACTATAAAGAGCTAGTAAGTGGTTCCTTCATTTACCTTTTGCTTTATGTTGATGGTATGTTGGTTGCTTGCAAGCACTTGATTGAGGTCAACAATTTGAAGAAGTTGTTGAGTAGTGAGTTTGATATGAAGAATCTTGGTGAAGCCAAGAAGATACTTGGGATGGAGATTTGGAGAGATCGATCTAAGGGGGCGTTACACCTTTGCCAAAGGAGGTACATTGAGAAGGTTCTTGAGAGATTCTCAATGAGCAATGCAAAGCCCGTTTCTACTACTTTCGGTTCTCACTTCAAGCTCTCAAAGGAGCTTTGTCCTCAATCCGAAGAAGAAGAAAGGGCCATGGCTCACATCCCCTATACTAGTGCCGTTGGGAGTGTGATGTATGCCATGGTATGTTCTAGGCCGGACATTGCTCAGCGGTGAGCATGGTGAGCCGTTATATGTCAAAGCCCGGGAAAGGGCATTGGGAAGCTTTGAAATGGCTTCTAAGGTACTTGAAGGGTACCTCACACATTTGCTTGGAGTTTGGCCAAGATGCAAATGGTGTGATTGGGTATTGTGATTCGGATTATGGTGGAGACTTGGATGATCGGAAATCAACTTCGGGTTATGTGTTTACCTTGGGAGGTACGGCCGTGAGTTGGCAATCTTCGCTACAAGATGTTGTAGCTCTTTCAACTACGGAAGCGAGTTCACGACGATTACCGAGGCATTCAAGGAGGCAAAGTGGCTCAAAGGTTTGGTTGGGGAGATTAGCTCGTGTTCTAAGGAGGTGTCCGTATTTTGTGATAGCCAAAGTGCCATTCACTTGGCTAAGAACCAAAACACGTTCCATAGAAGAACGAAGCATATTGATGTGAAGTACAACTTCATCCGGAATGTCATTGATAAGAAAGAGTTGACATTGATGAAGATTCGTACCGAGGAGAACCCCTCCGACATGTTGACAAAGCCTTTGCCAACCACTAAGTTCACTTTGTGTGTGAACTTGGTGGGTCTCTCCTCTTGTTTGTTGTAGGCCCCTATGGGGTAGAGCTTTGGAGTTTGATTAGTATTTTTGGTGTTATTGGAGGTGATTGGAGAAATTCAAGTCAAGGTGGAGAATTGTTATTTGTGCCTTGATTTTTCGTGACCAAGGAGAAAAGGAGAGAAAGCATCGAAGCTCAGCCCGGACGAGCGAAGCACAACCCGGCCGAGAAGAGCAGCCCGGGCGGGCGAGTGATGGGCCCGGGCGGGCATGCCTCAAGCTCGGGCGGGCCCTACTTCGTGCCCACATTCCGCCTCAAAGCGCGATTCATAGCCCAAGCTTGCCCGCACGGGTTAGTCTGAGCCGGGTGGGGCCCGGCCGGGCGGGCGCCCGGCCGGGTAGCTTGCCCTGTTTCGGGATTTTGCGATTTAATCCGGATTTTTCCGGGATTTAATGTTTTGGGTTTTGGGTCATTTTGTAACCTTTAAGATGTCATATATAAGGCATCCTAAAGTCATATAGAACCATAAGATTCAAATTAGCCACAAAAGATAACTCTCTATCTCTCCTCCTCTCTCTCTTCTTCTCCATTGTAATTCCTCCATTAGAGAGGCTAAAGAAAACTCCAAGGTTCTTGCTTGTGGATGTAGGTCAAGGTTGACCGAACCACGTTAAATCTTTGTCTCTCTTTATTGCTTACTTTTCTCACTTAAAGTTTACAACTTTGCATTTATTGTTGAACTTGAAGTTAACTAGCAAACCCTAGGTCCTAGAAATTGCATTTATTGCTAACAGGATCCAATTCGACTTATTGCCATTCCTATTTATGGGAATCAAACACAATCAGGCTTAATTCTTGTTAAAAATATTAATCTTGAAAAATCTAGAAGCATAGAGAAGACAATGGAAAAATCTAGTAGAAGGAAATCTAGAAACAATTACCTAGAACTATCTAGTTCATAGAAATAGGAAGAGTATGTTGGTTTAGCATGCTATAAATACAAGTGATGTAATCAAGAAGTTGGTGGAAAAAAAGAGTGGTCTACCAAGGGTGAGACATGAGCTCACCATACATAAAAGTGTGGAGAGATATGTGAGACATGAGCACACACACAAAAAGTATATGAGAGTTATTTTTGTAAGGTGTGGAACAGGTATCCCCGCCAAATTATATTGTTGTACAATATTTTGCAATTTATAAAATTGTAAAATTGTATTTCCGGATCCAGTTTACTTCCGCGTGGGCCCTCAAATTTCTGCCAATTCTAACACTTTGGAAAAATATAGAGATATCTTAATAGTTTCTTATATCATCCCGATTGTTTCTGCAATAATCTTCAACTGTCTATTTTTGTTATGCTATTCCTTTTTTTACCGAATTATTATATTATATGATTCTAAAATCAGATGTCCCGAGCAGAGCTCCAACAAAATTCATAATCTGGCCCATTAATGATTGGATCAGGCCCATAATTTTTTAACAGGTTGGGTCAATAACGGGTCGACCCACGAGGAAATATTAGCGGGTCGGGGCAGGTCTTTTAAAAGGGTCAGGTACTTAGGTGCTAAGTTATATTTTGCAGGCTTTTTATTCCAAGAACTGATACGAGCAAGATTACTCTAGCTAGATCAGTCATCATTGTTAAAGACTTATTGGGCTTGCATAACTAACAATCATCACTAAACAAATTGAACAGATTAATATAAGATGGAGATGATATTATATACCTTGTAATCACCGCTTGCAAGCATTCCAACAGTGCACAAAGCAGTAGCAGAAAAAGATAACACAAGCTGAATCTCCATTACCAAAGAGTAGTTAACTGCTGTATGTTTAGCTCTCCTGTAAGTGAGCTCAATCATAGGAAGCATAAGAGCAAACAAGGCCGACGATGCGAGCGTGAAGAAGAACCCTATGAAGTACTGAGCGTTCGATTCACCGGCCGGTCTATCGTTGCCGGCATGAAGTGCTAACACGATGGCTCCAAAGGTTAGAAGAGCAACAGCATTTATTGAAAATGCTGTGAATTTTTGTCTTACTAATATGAAGGCAAATACAGCTGTGAAGGCTAGTTGGGTTGCTAGGATTAAGGATGATGTTGAGACTGGTATGTGTTTTACTCCATATGCATAACAATAGTCTGCTGATCCAGCTACTAGTCCTGTCACATGGATAATTGGGGATCAAAATTAGTAAGTGGTAACAAAAGAAGGGTTTTTGGCTCTGTTCTATTCAACTTATTTTTAGTCTTTAAAGAAAAAATAAGTTCAGATATAAGTTAAAGTCTTAAAGAATAATTCAGATAAGTTTAAAGAAGTTCAGATTAGTACAGATAACGTCTAATAAGGACTTAATGTTTATTATGATCTGATAAGTTCTATTCAACAAAAATAAGTTTAGATAAGTTCAGGTAGACAAAAAAGAACAGGGCCTTCATATGTAGAAGGTGCTCGAAAATTGGTTTAAAAAGAAAATGGATATTTACGGTAACTGTAATTGGTTGGACCACATAAGAAATGTGATGGTAAAACTTGAAATTTTTCTTATCTCAAAGTAGCCATACAATGGAAAATTAAGTTTAAGATTATGCGTACAAGGACGAAGGTAAACTAGTCAGTCTAATATTGTTATGAAGTGCAGCATATAAAGAAAATGATAGATCGATTTAAAGGTATTATGATTATTGGATGTTCAACAAAGTAAAACTTTTCTCGAAGAGAAAGAGTGGTAGACCTACGAAGGCACTAACCTCACCTTTGACTGCTATTGAGTTGCCTTAGAAAGACATGAAGATAACATCATTATCAGAGTTAAGAGTGTGTTCTCTACTTCTCTTCACTTGAATTTTGTTCAGTTCTACCCTTTTTAAAACTTGATATACTTGATTTTTTTTTTGATAATTTTGTCTCCATTTGATAACTTAGCTTGATATACTTGATTGACCTAATTAATCTTAAAATTATCTTATTATTTGTACACATGATTGAACTTTTTTTTTATTTGAGGCAACACATGATTAGACTTAATCGGCTCTCAAAAAATACCTCATGTTTATATCTAATTGCACTCAATCAGCATCGAAACATATTTTCATAAGGTGAAGAAAACGCACCGTACCCTAGCAAACATAAACTCTAAGAGAACAACTATCTTTTAGCAGAATATCCAAGAGGATACTTGGTTCACTTACTTTACTACTCCAAGAGGAGTATATGTAACTATAACATGATAATTATGCTTTCACTCAGACAGTAATACAGTATAGTACTGAGTACTGAGTACTGAGTACCCTCAATAGAATAAGCAGATCGATGAGTTTATGTTATACTTGTATGATGCTCCTATTACTTACCAACAATGGCTGCATAGCAAAAGGTGTTGGGCTTGATGAAGAAGAGCTTCGCCTTGGGATCAGTACCACGTCGACGAAAATAAGCAAGGAGAAGAGGTAAAATCATCACAGGCCATCCACCAGTTTCCAACCAGGAAGAAAGCCAGATACTTTTACCACCATGTATGTAATACAACCTCATAATAAGTGGACCTGCGCTTATTCCTGTTGCTAACATGAAGCAATTTAGTATCAACAGGAACTTTTTCATCTTTGGACTCATTTCTGGCGCCTCCATTGCTATGTTTCCGATTCTCTCTCCCCCTAATCCCTCAAATCTGCAAGAACACTCAGTAAGTTCATCTTTATGCAATAATGTTGTCTCTAGTTGAGAGGAAAACATTTTAAATTGATTATTATTTCCGATAGAAAGTATTTTTTAATGGAACTTGTGTTTCAAATTTTTTGTCCGTTTGGTTGGTTCTTTACTAGAAAAGTAGGAGATAAGTTAAGAAAGGATATGGAGTGAAGGGGAGGACTGGAGGTAGGGCTCGCAATGGGTCGGAGATGGGTTGGGTGGACCTCAACCTGCCCCATCACCCGCGAACCAAATCTCCATCCACACCATCCATCACCCGCTAAAAGTTCCATCCATATCCGCCCCATCCATCAACCGCAGATGGAAAAGGTGGGAAATGAATAATACTAGAAAAAGTTAGTTTGTATACTTAACAACTTTTTAAAAATTAATAAATGAAAATTTAGCCATCAATTAACCACAAAGCGACTAATTTTTTTTTTTAAGGTAAGATGAAGGGGACTCACTTGAGGGGGATAAGGGAAAATCCTCAAATGAGTCGTGGGGTTTGATTCCTAAACCTCAGGGATATGAGGTGGGGAGCGATGCCACTACTCCACCACCTCAACCTCAATAAAAGCGACTAAATATCAATGGTCTATTTTTAATACATGGCAAAATTAAATAATAATCATAATATATATAGTAGTATATTTTATAAATTGTTATATATATTTATATATATTAGTATTTATTAGTATGTTATATACATATATATGACATGGGTGGATGGATGGAGCGAGTGATGGGGTGGGTGATGGATAAAAAAAAACTCACCCATCTCCAACCCGTCCCGCTACCCACTCCACCCGCCACCCGTCCATCACCTGCTTAATTGCGGGTTTTCAGCCATTTATCTGGGAAGGTAGATGGATAATCCACTCACCCATGGATAATTGCCAGCTCTAACTGGAGGAGTAAAATGTATCATTCCTCTCTTCCAAAATAAAAAATTTCCACCTTCAACAAAATGGAAAAGTTAATTATATTGGATAATAATTTCCCATTATGCACCCAGCCTTGGTAAGAAAATGAGGCGTAACTTATCCTTGTAAATGAGAAAACCTCCCATACACAAACATAAGTGAGCTAATAGATATACTCGGTACTCTGTTGCAATAGCTTATCAGAGACAAAATTCATCAACTTTAATCATATCTTTCACTAACATTTGATATAAAAAAATATTATCATATGTAATCTTGTTAAATCGTTTCAATACTTATTCAAATTTTAAAAATCTTCCAAATCTTTAAAAAAATCTTTATTTGTACGTAATTAAAGATAATAATGATGAAATGAACAATAAATAATGTGCTTCAAGACGGATAGAGTACTAAGTTTTTCATTTACCACACCAGTTTGCCTAAAACATGGAAGAATAATATGTTCAAAAGTCACGAGATATAAATTTACATGAAAATTTAATCATTTACTACGAAAACATGTTAACAATTCTGCACCATGCAAATATAGTTATATGAACATATACTCTGTACCACTAACTAAGAACCTAGGATGACGAGGCAAAGCAGTACATATTAACAGAAATAATACACTTACCCAACAAATATAAGGCCTTATATACTATGCCGTGTTTGGAGATGAAACAATTGTTACCACAAATTAAATTTTCCTGTTTTGATCTGCAAAATTGTATATTTGTAATAATGCACTTTATAGAAGTGCAAATGCATTGAACACAACCATGTTAGGTGGGTCTGTTTATGGACAATTTGATCTACATCATCTTCATTGGTGAGGCCCCAATACCTCAAATAAATCTGAAAACTTTTTCCTTCAATGATGAGATCCTCAATTTGTTCAAACTTTAGAGATCTATCGTTGATGGACTGACGATGTATGTCCACCTTTGTGAAACTGATCCCAAATTTCCACACATTATCTTTATCTATTTTAGACAACCTTTGAGCCGCCATTAGAGATAATTCTTTAATCTTTATATATAATTTCTCATAAATGATAAAAAAATTAGGAGTATAAGATTTGTCTATGCATACACAAAAGCACCTTGATTGTAAAAGAAGGCCTTTTAAGAAAATAAGCCCATATATATATATTTTAAGCATTCCTATTATATTCTTGTCCAAAAATAAAATGTCTTTAAGTAGTAACTCCCTTTCTCTCAAAATGGCCAATTAGCCACATGGTTGATAATGAAAAAAATGAACTCTTTGTCATTTTGATATCAAAATTAAACCATTAATTATATCTCTCATTTGATAAATTTCGTTAGTGAGATTGTTAATACGGCATACATAGTTTTTTGGGGTTTGAAACTAATATTATTAACTCATTTTCTTGTTAATTATAAAGTGGAGAAAACTTATACACACAATTCTCACTTTATAGCAAGAGTTTAAACTAACTAAATCAATTTCAAACCCTAAAATGAGTTTAGAATACATAAAACATCTTTCTGACGGATTTTACAGACAAGGAGATCACAATTGCAACATCATTGAGACACCTCTAAAACCATAGGCGGTAATAGAAGGCATGTATCAACTATCAAGGATGAAATCCAATAACTTTTTATGATGCCTTCCATTTCAAAAATGATTGTTGCATAATTATTCAACTCGTCATAATTAAATACCCTTCTCCCTTTTTTACTTGCTCCACTTTAACTTATGTGTATGTTCACATATTTCCCTTTGATTTTGCACCAAAAAGAACCTATTCCCTTTAACTATGTTTTTCCTTCTCTTTTTTTTTGACAACGAGAAATCGTGCATTAATTAAAAGAGGATGTACATCCTAATGCTAATACAACCAAAAATAAAGCAAACAAACAAACCTAAAGGAGCTTTATGAGCTTGTACATTCCATCTAAAACAAAAACAAGCAAGAACGATAATAACTCGCATAGGAAGAAGAGCGTCACTGGTCAGATCTTGTGATGGTGGAGTTAAACCTCGGACGGCTGATGGAAATGGTAGAAGAAGCAGATGATGTTCATGATCCGGACAACGAACAACCAACGGCGAGCGTCGCGGCTCGCCGCATGAGCAATTCCAACAATCTGCTATCGCTTGGGATTCTGGGCTCATGATCTTTGGAAGAGTCACGTTTCGGTGTGACTCATTACTCTCACTCGAGAGTATTTCAGGTTTCTCCATAAAAAAGGAGAAACGCAGATGAGTGGGCGTGCTGAAAACCCCTAGAAACAATTGGGGTGGCGCCTTCAGATTTTCAGTTGTCAAGGCAAGGACCATTAAGATCAATGCCAAGCTAGAAAGAGAGCTAAATAAGGTGAGCTCTCGAACATACCTCCGGTTTGCAAAACCGGAAAACATATGTCCCAACCATGAAATACTTTCATCGCCTCGTCCATACTCACAAACGTAAGTCACTTTTTCCCTCAGCACAGATTCCAAAAAACCGACATATGTTACTATGACAACCTTGAACCACCAATTCCGACCTAACTTACAACCACTTATCAATTGCCACAACCAACCACAGACAATTTCGTTACCAACTCGTAAACAACGCACTCTTATTATTCGGAGATTTAACACATACTTTAAGAAAAAACCAAACATACTAACATCAAACTACTAGTTTGAAAGCTTAACAACCAGGGGTAGGGGGAGGGGAAGCCCGACATTAACATGGGCAAGGGAAAAGGGGAGCCCGACACTAACTGGGAAAGGGGAATGGGTAGCCCAATACCAAACTAAACATACGTAATAGGGGAAGGGGAAATGAACTACCTAAAACTAACACTACAGGGGAAAGGGGGAGGGGAATACTCGGCTCACAGGGGAACCGACTGGGGACTGGGGAGGAGGGATCGACGAAACCACGACGAATGGGGACTGATGAACCGACAGGGGGGGACGACGTGAATAAGGGAGGGAGAACCAGGGGACTGGGGTGGGGACCGTAGAACAAAAACGACGGCGACGGGGGAGGGGGAGAAGACCAGGAAGATGCAGCGACGACCGGGGAGGGGGAAGAACACGGGGAGGAGGAAAGGGAACAAACCTCAGACACGACGACAACGGAAGGGAAAGACTCGAAACTTAACAACGGCAAAAGAGGTGGCAGGCTTGGCGACAACCCGGTGAGCGGCGCGCTCTGGCCGGCCGCCGACACGGGTAGCGGCGTTTGAAGAAAAGGAGGCTAGGGTTAGGGTTTTTTTTTGAGAGGTTTCTTGAGAGAGAAAAAGAGTATTTCAAAAATTGGAATCTTTATTTAGTAGTCCCAAAACTTTATGTTTTTTCACTAATATATATAGACAAAAGTTTCTTTTAAAAAAGTTATAATATAATTCTCGATTTTTGTTTTCATAATAACAACTTTTTATGATTTATGCTAATAATCATAGATACTAATAGTCAAACTTGTTCGTTGGCAAACATGAAAAGTCAAAGTGATACAAATACATAAAAAAACGGTTATTTCACCAAATACCCCTGACAAAAAAAATTATTCACTAAATACCCCCACTTTTTTTCGAATTCATCAGATACCCATGACCTTTAAAAAAATTCACCAGATACCCAAATGACTAACGGCGGTTAACTCTGTTAGTCATTAACCCTAATTAACCTTAATTAAAGCCTAAAAACCCTAACTCTAAAAACTCTAAAAGCCAACCACCCCCTACCCACCCCCACACCACCCCCCCACCCACCACCCCCCACCCACCCCACCGCCACCACCCCCCCACAACAACCCCAGCCCCACCAGCCCCACCAACCCCTCCCCGCCCCCCGAATCCCGCGCCACCCCCTCCCCCCACCCCTTCGAATCGAATCCCGCGCCTCCCCCTCTCCCACCCTTATTTATGCCCGGAAAGAAACGGAGGAGGCGGCATAGGCCGAGGTGGGCCGGGGAAATCATTTCCAAACGGAGGATCGGAGAAGCCGCCGCACCGATTTGAAGGACTACGGTGGTCGTCGAGCGGAGAAGTGAGAAGGTCGACGTTGCCGGAGACCGAAATTGTGCAAGGAGGAGGAGGGGGGGGATGCGGGTCACGGAGAGGGTGAGGGAGGAGGAGGGGGACGAGTGCGCCACGAGAGTGAGGAGGGCGCGGGGGTCTTGCGTGGGGGAGGGGGGGGGGGCTACGTGGGGGAGGGAGGACGAGCGTGGGGAGGGGGAGCCGTGGGGGGGTTGGGGTGGGGGGGGTGCAGGGGGTGGGGTTGTGTTAATTAGGTTTTAGGATTAATTAGGTTTTTAGGGTTAATTAGAGTTTTTTAGGGTTAATTAGAGTTTTTTAGAGTTAATTAGTTAATTAGTTAACGGAGCACTAACGTCCGTTAGCCAAAAGGACATTTTGGGTAATTTTTTTAAAGGTCAGGGGTATCTGGTGAATTTTTTCAAAGGTCAGGGGTATCTGGTGAATTTTAAAAAAAGTAGGGGTATTTGGTGAATAAATTTTTTTGTCAGAGGTATTTGGTGAAATAACCGTAAAAAAACGAAAAATTGATAGGAACAGTCCCAACTACGGACGTTCCGCTATTTTTAGTCCCAACTTTTGATTATTTCTCAGTGGTCCCAACTATTGTGTATGTTTTATAAAAACGGTCCCAGCAGGTTTGTGACCTGCTACAACAGGTAAAACGTCTTAAACTACCACCCCAGGCACCCCTTTCTCACCTCCTGCTCTGCCACCCCCACCCCCGCCATCTTCTCCTCCACTCTCCCCCCGTCACCCCTTCCCTTGCCACCCCCAAACCCGCCTCCCCTGCTAATCATTCTCCTTAAACGCAGCTGCTTTCTGTCCATTACAAGGTGTTGCTTCTTCGGCGAACTCACAAACCATACTGAATTACTGACAAATCATTAAATTAAAAGAAAGAAAAAGGAGATTAAAAGAAAGAGGAAGCCAGGGAGGAGGAAGTGAATAAAGATCTAGTTTCCCAATACCCACATGTTTACTTTATCCAGAGATTTCATTATTTAAGTAATCATGGAATCTGTCCCAAAAACAAAAGATAATCATGGAATTAGGTGACTCAATCACAATCAGTAGAAAAAAGAAGAATACGAAGGTGAACGATTAGTGATGGATGAACTTTGTTCGCCGCTATTTATTGTGTTTGAATTTCTTTCTCGTTGCCATTTGCCATGGTATTAATATTGGAGAGCTTAAAATTAGGGAATTGAGGAAGAAGGTGGAGCAGCGGAAAATTTGATTTATTGATTAAATGCTTGAAAACTGGGAAACTACCCAAATTAAGATCCGAAGGAGGTGAAAAGGCAGTCATTTATGAGGGGAAAACTGAAAATTAATTTTTTCAATTTTTCCTAGGTTAATCAATTGTTGACAGCCATTTATAAGGGGAAACTGCAATTAGCTTTCCCAATTTCTCTAGTATTACAATTTACAAGAAAAATTAAGCCCATTTATGAGGGGAGGGGGAGGCAGAGGGGTGCACTGTGCAGGGGAGGGGGAGGCAGAGGTGTGGTAGGGGAGGAGGAGAAGGAAAGAAAAAGAGGAAGAAATACAAAAAAAAAAAACTTGACATGTTGAACAGGTAACCAGTCAACTGGGACCGTTTTTATAAAACATACCCAATAGTTGGGACCACTGAGAAATAATTAAAAGTTGGGAATGAAAATGGCGGAACGCCAATAGTTGGGACTGTTCCTACCAATTATTCCTAAAAAAAATATTACTTTTCAAAAAGTCATAAGATATTTCTCAATTTACATTTTCATCATAGCAACTTTTTATAGATTTTGCTAATCCATAATCATAGATATTTGATATTCAGAGTTATTCATTGACAAATATGAAAAGTCGATATCAAACAATTAAAAAAAATTCAAATACGATTTGATAATATTCAAACACGATTGTTCATTGTAACAACCAAGGTCATTTAACATGATTTTGAAATATAGCCCACAGGCCGTAACAAAAGTCCCCCAAAGTTATAAGGGTGCCAAACTTTCAAAATATATACCAAAGTCCAAACTGATAGTAAAACATAACATAAAAATCTCTCATTTCACAATGTCGATTGTCGGTGTTCCCTTTCTTCAGCATCAAAAAAACAATGTCGATTGTCGAGTGAGTATTTTTTTTATTAGGAAAGATAATTAGCGTGAAGACTAATCTATATTAGACTACTAGTCTGCAGGGCACACCAGCTCAAATGTAAGCAAGGCTAAACAACACAGAAGACTAAACCCTAAAGGCCCACTATCACCACTATTACCACAAGAATAATCCCCAACATATTGTTGGGATGAGGATTCGAACCCTAGGCAATGCCCTGAAATTTAGGGTGGTACTCCATTGAGCTACCACCTCTCCCTCAATTTTGTCGAATGAGTATGATTTGATCTTTTTATCGAATGAATCTATTTTAAACTTTTTTTTTTGGTGAGTCTATCTTGAAATTATGTCATCTCTTATTTTTACCTACCAAAATATTGATATTAGCATATGATCACAACCATGAACCACCAACATCGTTACAAATTTCAAAATTCCCACAACAAATAATCCCAACATCAACAAGATCATATTAAAATAGTTCTATGATCAAAACGTGGAGGATTTTTCATTACAGTAACACAAATTCCTTTATCATAACAAGATATTGAAGCATAAATTATAAGGCTAAAAGAAAAGTAAAAAGGTATAGTCTTACCATAATAAACTTGAACGCTAATAGCCAGTCCACTAATTTTACTTTGCAGTCGTAGTAGCCAGTAGCTAGTACTCTATATATAATGATCGGAGAAAATAAAATTCCTCTAGAAATGGAAGATGATGCAGAGAGGAAGAAAGATGAGGCAAAATAAGGAAAAAAAATTCTTTATTTAATTTAAAGCGGTACGATTTGTTTCCTATTGAGTTGTTTCGATATATAGTTGTGCTACGGCACCTCTGCAGTTGTCTTAGACTGCCTGAATACATTATACATATCTGTCAATTTTTTGTTTGTCTTCTATATATTTTTTTAATTGTATATATGATGAAGAAACTTCATATTCTATGAGAATAAAGTAACTTGACTACTAAATTTTGATCTTTTTATTTATGAATTTGAAGTTCCATATATAATCAAATTCCATCAAACACATGAAAATGGCTAGCATATGGAGGGCTTAATAAAATGTTCAATGTTACTTGGTCTTTATTTAGCAAGAGTATATGTTTACCTGTCAAAATAAGTATTTGCTACATTTTATTTTGCAAAGTTCTATTACACATTTGTACTTGTGCACATAGTTGTATGTGTATGCTCAAATGTTTACTACACGCATCACATATGGCGTCACATAAGCAATGCATAATGTATGAACTAATCATATGAAATACGTCATTGTGCACATACCATTATGTGAGAGTATGATATTCTAAAAAGTGATACTGTGTTGAGAAAATCATGCAAATGTTAATTTATTCTTAACAATTTTTCCGTGATATAGTATTACACTTATCCTCATTTATATTTTCATAATATCAACTTTTTTCTTAATTTTTATTAATGAATCGTAAGGATTACAGTAGATAACCTTGATACATGCAGTAATTTAAAAAATGTGCGTTTCCAAATGAAATATTCAAAGTGATATAAAGACAATTGATCTATGTATAATTTTATTATCAATAGGAATTACTTCATACATAAACTGTTACATCACCATTCAACAAAATTTCCTAAGCCAACTATCTTGGCCTTAATTGTCTAGTTGCAACTGTTTTTGCACAAACTCTTTAACCTTGGCAACTAACATATCATATTCAGGCAATTCCGGGGTACTATAAAACCCATGACCCACATTTAAATATTCAACCAACTCCACCACCTTCCCGGATATTCTTAACCCATCACAATACCTCCTTTGCCAATCTTGCAACAAATCCAACCCGCCAACCACCAATAGCGTCGGCGGATACGGATCCAAACCCGAAACACTCTCAGATCCTGGCCCAAACACATTTGACCCGGGATGATCCCGATTCGATCCGTTGGGTAAAAACGCCTTCCAGTAAAAATCAGTCTTGTCCAAAGTCAAGAGAGGCCCATTTCCCAATCGGAGCTCCGACTCCATCCTCTCCTCCCCACCAAAAAACGGTTGGATCGCGATCAACCCACGGATCCTAACCGCTTTAAAACGCGTCCCGCTTGCTTTAACAGCTAAATGATGGGCCACATTCCCGCCGGCGCTATCTCCGGCGATGAAACACCGGCGAAGATCAACATTCGCCGGCAAACCACCGTCGTCGAGGTACTTCAAGATATCAAAACCGTCGTCGTACGGCGCCGGAAACCGGTGCTCCGGCGAGAGACGGTAGTTGACGGAGATCACGGCGGCGACGAGGTCTCCGGTAAGTTTCCGGCAGAGGGTGTTGAACGGCACGGTGGCCGGCGAGAAGGAGACGAAACCGCCGCCATGGAAGTAGATGATGAGGGGAAGAAAGGTGGTGGCGGGAAAGTTGGCGGGAAGGAAGAGGCGGAACCAGAGGTTGCGGGAGGTGTCAAGGGTGTGATCGGAGGAGATTACGCCATTAATGGGGGCGGAAGACGGAGGTGCGTGGATGTCGGCGAGGTTTAGAAGGCGGCGGTTGACGGTGCCGTCGGGGTGGCAGGCAAGGTTGAAGATGATTGAACGGACAGTGAATAGGAATTTGGATTTGAGGGAGAGGCCTTTGGAGTTGGAAGTAGAAGTGGTGGTATCTTGTTTTTGTTGGCTCATGTTTAGTTTTGTTTTTGTCTACTCAAAGTTGATCCTAAATGTGGTCTAAGGATATGCTAATTATTGTAGATTTGTAGTAGTGTGAAGCACATCATGTAGAGAAATAGTGGTTGGAGCCTGGAGGAAGATTTAATGCGTTTGTTAGGCTAATTGTACAGCGCTATAAATATAGACTTATAGAGAGGTATTAGGAAACAAAAGATTGTACATTACCAAAATATCATTAAGGATCTGTTCACAACACCAAGTGTCCATTCTTTTCAACTTAGGGTTTGTTCTCCCCAGCTTATTTTCAGTTCAGTTCAGTTCTATTCAGTTGCAATCAGTTCAGTTCAGTTTAATTCAGTTCAGTTCAGTCCAGTTCAGTTCCTAAATTATTATCATTACTATTAGTTACTCCCTCCGTCCCATAATATAGTGCTTGCATTCCATTTTGGGTGTCCCAAAATGTTGTTCTTGTTTCTATATTTTAATTCCACAATTCCCATTGATTTGCCTAAAAAACCATGCAACCATCATTTATTTGATCATTGGAAATAGTTTTTTTCTTTGTTTAATGAACCAAAGGGTTGAATTAGTCATATATTTAATGCTCTTTCACCCATTATACACAATTCTCTCTCCTAAAATCAGTTTTTTTCCCACAACATTAATTGTTTATCATTCATGTTTCACTTTCCTTAATTCTCGTAAAAAATGAGAAATAAGCACTATATTATGGGACGGAGGGAGTATAATTTAATTCAGTTCAATTCAGTTCAGTTCAGTTGCAATCAGTTCAGTTCAGTTGCAATCAGTTCAGTTCAGTTCAATTCAATTCAGTTCAGTTCAATTCAGTTAAGTTGTTTTATGCCGAAGAGAACAGGCCCTATACTTTTGCTTATATGGAATTATCTTAACTTATTTGAATTTATCTGAACTTATTAGATCTAATTAGACCTTATCTGAACTTATCCAAACTTATTTAAATCTTTTTTTGTGAGATTGTCAAACCTTATTTTTGTTGATCTGAAATTATTAGACCTTATCTGAACTTAAATTTTATTATAAAGACTGAAAATAAGCTGAACATATCGGGACCTAAAATTCTCCAGCCTAAATTTCCCATGTAAAATCTGAACCACACAAAAAGAAAACAGATATTTTTGTGAGATTGTCAAACCTTATTTTGGAGTCTTTGATCTAATTTAAATTGAAGGAATAGACCACGGTTTTGATAGAGTTTAGTTTTTGATATAATTTTTTGCGATTTCTGGGTTAGTGTTCTTCTACTACAATTTGCGATTTATGGGTTAGGGTCTTGATTTTTTTTTTTTTTGTGTTTGATCTTGTGAAGCATTGAGATCTAAAGTGTTGTAATCTAATGTAATTTTTTTTACAGCAAGTTGCTAGCTATTGGAGGAGATGGCTAGGTTTTTTTTAACAGAAAGTTGTTAGCAAGTAGGAAGTTGGTAAACTCCCTTTTCTTTCCTCTAATTGATTTCTAGGGTTTTATTTTGTTAATTTTCCTTTGATTTATTTTTTTCAATTCGTGGTTTTTAAATTCTATTTTACTGTTTGTAGGGTTAGTTTTTGGAGATTGAAAAGCAAGTATGGAGGAATCGTGAATTTTCTGGATCAGAGAGCTCATAATGATGCAGTATTTTCTATCAAATCGTGTATTGCTTATTTGTTTGAGCTACTCTAAATGCTGCTTATAATAAGATACTTTCTTAAGCCTTCACCTAAAAGAAGTGGTGGGTTCATTGTCCATAAAAGTAAGTCAGAAGTGTGTAGATTTTTATAAAAAGTTGTTAAAAAGAAAGTGAGTAGATTAAAAAATGAAGGAGTATTATTGAGTGGTTACAAATATGGGCTCATTGATTATGTGACATAGGATATATGTTTCTCGCCTTCTTCGTTGGTGCACTATATACTACTACCTAGCTTTCTGCTAAATGTAAGTTAGAAGTGTGTAGATTCTTATAAAAAGTTGTTAAAAAGAAACTGAGTAGATTAAAAAGGAAGGAGTATTATTGAGTGGTTATAAATATGGGCTCATTGATTATGTGACATAGGATATATGTTTCTCGCCTTCTTCGTTGGTGCACCATATACTACTACCTAGCTTTCTGCTTAGTAAGTTTGACATTGCATCTCCCGATCTCTCTCTTTCTCTCTCCTATTTTTCACCCTCTTCATCTCTATCTCTGTTACATTGAAGAGGCAAGTTTCAAGCTTTCAATTTCTTTGTTTCTTATTCTCTTATAAGAAAGGGTTTTACATATAAAGAAAGTGTTTAGGAAGGTTTTTCTTTAAATATGAGTTTGTTTCTCTTAAATTCAAGTTGAGTGGAAGATTCTGAAAAAAAAGATAGAAGAAACTAGAGAAGCCTAGAGTTGTCCATTTTTTTACCATTATAATAGTATAGAAGAAAAGAAATGTGGAGTTTCATGTTTTCAGTTATCAATTATAGTTGCTTGAATCCAACATTTTTTGAGTATTAAGTAATACAAAATATAGAGGATTACAAAATGGAGAGAAATTGAGATGGGGAGCAATCCGTTTGTGTAGGAGCAATACATATAGAGTTGTTATAAGGTGGTGAGCTACATTTTGTTTGAAACAACAATGATTTATCTACTGTTGATATACCTTATTTTCAGTAAAAGGGATATAGGATTAGGTATAATGTTAATTTTATAGTCACTTCTATTATTTGTGAATGGATGGCTAGGGTTTTAATTTTTCTCTACCAATTTTGGTAGTCCAAAGACATTGATGTTGAATGTTATCTTTTTGGCTGAAAAAGCACTTTAGTGACGTACAAGTGATTATTATGGCCATTAATACTAAGAGCTGTTAGTGATAGTAAGAAACTAAAAAAATCACTACAACCAATGTATGTTGCTTGATAACAAGTTGGTAGTTGCACAATATCACTTGCGCATTTTGGAGATCAAATTTTCCCATTGACTCATCATAGTGATTTTGAAGATGAAAAAATGTATTTATCTATACGGTTTTTTCACCATATACCCCTGACAAATTTTTTTTTGCACCATATACCCTTTCAACTTTCCAAATTCACCATATACCCCTCACGTTTGAAAAAATACATTCACTCCCCCTTAATGACTAACGGCGTTAAACTCCGTTAGTCATTAACCCTTAATCCCCCATCTAACCTAATTAACTAACCTAAATCTACCCCTAATCCTAACACTTACCCTAATACCTTAACCCTAACACTTAACACCCTCACCCCTCCCCCCACCACCCCACCGCACCACCACCCTTCCCCGGCCCCCCTCCCCTCCCCCGCGGCCCCCTCCCCGCCGTCGCGCAACCTCCCTCTCCTTCCCCGCCGTCGCCATAAATCTCGAAAAGTGATGGAAAAGTGAAGAACATTAATCAGATGCAAATCCTCGAAGAACAAATCTCGAAAAGTGATGGAGGATTTTCGCAACTCTTCGATTCATATACGGAGGAGAGAGATGTAAGGATGTCGGCGAAGGAGGAGAGATTTTGCGGTCGAAAATCTGGGTTCAATTTCTATGCGGTTGAATTCAATATTTTTTGGTTCAAAATTGGAAAATGTGGTTCAAATTTGTTCAATTTCAAGAACAAATTAAATCGCAAAAATTTAGTTCCAAGATTCAACACCGAAGATTTCGAACAAATATGTTATGTTAAGGATTACGTTCTTCGATGAATTATCCGGCGAGTTGAAGAGAGAGTTGTGGCGGCGGGGTAGTATGGTGGTGTGCTCGAAGAGGAGAGATGTCGATCGGATGCGAGGTGGTGGAGAGAGAGAGCCGCGTGGTGGTTGTGGAGAACAGGCGCCCAAAGTGGAGCACGAAGTTGGGCAGTTGTGGAGAGAGAGAGCACGAAGACTCGGCGGTCGCAGGTGACTGCTGGAGAGAGAGAGTGATGGTGTGTAGTGGTCCCGTGATGGTGTGCGGTGGACGGTGGAAGTTGAGCACTTCCCGGCGAAGTGGATGGGCTGGTGAAAGAGGGCGAAAATGGGAGGGGGTGGTGGTGGTGACGGGGTGGTGGTGACGGGAGGGGGGTCGGTGGGGGAGGGGGTGATGGTGAGGGGGTGGTGGTGAGGGGGTGATGTGGCGGTGGGGGGTAAGGGGTGGGGGGAGGGGTGGTTAGGGTTAGGACCCAAGTTAGTGTATTAGATTAGGGTTAGGGTTAGGATTAGAGTTTGATTTAGGTTAGTTAATTAGGGTTAGGGGAGGATTAGGGCCTAATGACTAACGGAACTCTAACACCGTCAGTCAAAAGGGTAAGTGGATGTATTTTTTGAAACGTGGAGGGTATATGGTGAATTTGGAAAGTTGAAAGTATATATGGTGCAAAAAAAAATTTGTCAGGGGTATATGGTGAAAAAACAGTTATCTATAGTATATACTATTCATGTGCTATTAATTAATGAGTCCAATGAATCCAAGGTTTCACTTATTCTTAATTTGTTATGGCAACAGGTCATCCTCTGCTCGGTATTCAAGCTTTTATCGAGAGGGAAATTGCTATTTCCTTAATAATTAAGTACATGCTGACCCACAAAGGTAATTTTTCATAACTCCTCAAATCTCCCATTCCTTCCATTTTAGTTAGTTTATGTCGTAGCAGATTGCATTTTGTTTAGGTAAGTAATAACTTTTTAGATGTGTCATAATAGTTCTCTAATAAAATGATTTCCCTATATGTTAAGAATCTTGGTCGTTGCTTATTTTTTGGATTATTCTGGCTAGAGAAGCATATCTGATGTTAATAAGGAGGTCTACAGGGATGGGGATTAGGGGCGGGGGAAGAGGTGGGCTAATTCTTTTAACTGTTTTTTGAAACGAGCAAATCACTTCTAAACCTCTGATTCACGAGGTTCGTTAGGAGAGTTAGATAAGTTTTGATGAAACATAAGCCGGATTATAGATCATCCTCGTGAATTACTAACTTCCATTTGTTATCCCTTTTCATCTGTGTAGCTATGCAGCTAGAAATAAGTTCTCCATCTCCATCCTGCGAACAAGTATGGCTTCACTTTGTTTATTTCCCTTTTTTCTTTATGAATGGTGTAATAATTCTGTAATTGTGATTGCTTGTTTATGGGTTTTGGTGCTTCTATGCTTCTAGCATTAGCAATTTTTTCTTGGGATTGTGCGTGTTTTTTGTTTTTCTTTATGATATTGCTTTTCTCTTTAATACTTCCTCCGTTCCATAATAAGTGAAACATAGGGATTGGGCACAAGATTTAATAAACATCACTTTCAAAAGTCAAAAAGTCATAAAATACCCTTTTCATTATCAAAAGGAGGAGAGAGAAAAGTAAACCACACAAGTTTGTGATGGGTACTCTTGTCATATTGCCACTTTCTTTTTTCCATTTAAGGTACGTTTCACTTATTTTGAAATGTTCTAAAATAGTAAGTGTTTCACTTATTATGGAACGGAGGAAGTATGTCTTTTTTGGGATTTTTTCTTTTTAGTTAATATAGTACTAGATTTCCGTTAATTTATTATTTTCTTTGTTTTCCATGGGTGTTGTTGCATGTTGAAGATTTGATGATGTGATTCGCTTTGCTGGACTAAAGGCTGTGGGTGAGAATGTTGCTCATCCGTTTAAGTTAATTATGGGAGTTTTAGCAACAGTGTTGCGATGCAGAAGGTTAGTTAATTATGTTGTTCCTTGATTATTTTGATTGTTGTTTCAGCGTGTTTAATTTGGAAATCTTGATGCTCGAGTTTAGTGGAATTTGCATGTTTGGATATCTTAACCATATTTGACGTAAGGGTGTATTTTTTCCGGAAACTTGAATCCTCCATATTTGAGCAAGAATTAAGTGTGTATATATATATATTTGGAACTAATTATCACTAAATTCAGGGAAGTTCATCATTCTTCTAGCATGATTCTGCATATTAGCGAATGAGCACTTCGATTTCATGGATTTGGTTGATTGCCATCTTTATTTAATAGTTTGTCATTGCCATTTGTGGGATTTGTATGTGGGTTTCCAAGATGTTATATTTTGCTAAAAATTATTTAGAGGTTTTTTTATAATATTTTCTAAAAGGTATGAAAGACGAGTGATAGGGAGGGAGAGCGATATACCCTTACCGGTGCATCCATTGTGCAAGTTGCTTGTGTTAGGGTGTAGGTTTTTTATATTTAGGGATATTATCTCAGATAACCCTGACATATAGACCTTTTTTCCAAATAACCCCAATATTTTCACCCTTATATCGGATAACCATAAACTCGTATTTTGTCATTAAACTTGACGGATTGGTTGACGACGTTAACTATTTGGCGTCTTTAATTAAAAACCTATTTTTTAAATGGAAACAAATTGTGTTCTTCATCTCCCTCTCTCCTGTTCTTCACTCCATGTCTTCATCTCCTCTCCTTCACCTCCTCCACCTCCTCCACCACCATGATTTTCTCTCCCCTCTTCCTCCATCCACCTCTTCTTTTTTTTTTTGATAAATTGGATCAAAACTGAGTGTTCTTTTATCGGTAACATTAAGCAAAATTTACAGATATTGCTACATACAATTCAGGCGGATTAAATAATGATCTTGATGGTTTGATGTTTTGAAAGTTATATTATTAGTGCCAAAAATGCTGTGAAAGTCAAGCAGCACGCCATTCATAGATCTTATAGTTTGTGTCCAGCTATACAGTTCATAACCCATTAATTGTTTGCCAATTTTGCTCCACTAGAAATAGCAAGAGACTATGACAGTTGATGGTGCTGATGAAGTGGATGCAATCGGCTTCCTATGTAGTACAGTTCCTCCAGCAGCAGTAGATCTACAAGAAATTTTCAACCAAAGAAATGTCTGCCCGCCGGAATACTAGTGAAGCCACCAAAACAACCATCTTATCACCCAAATGCACCACCCCTATCATCACCCAACCACCCTCCACTGGCGCACCACCAGCACGCCCCTCGCGCACCACTCATCCCCTAGCAGCGAAACCCTAAAATCTACAAATTGGGGCTTGAATTTTGCTCGATTGTTGCCCAGATTATTGGGTCGAATATGCCTAAATATTTGGTCGAATTTGCCCAGTTTTTCTACACAATTTCGTAAAAGAAAAACAATGATTTTGGGTTCGAATCTTCTGCTGATTTTGGGTTCGAATTTGGGGCCTTTTGTGTTTGAATTTGGGGCTGTTTAGGGTTCGAATTTTCTACAGTTTTTGCGTTTATATTTCAGCAAACTTTTGAGGTAGGATACTTGAAGTCTGCAATTTTGGGCACTCGAATTTTTTTGGAGTATTTTCCAGCAAGAATTTTTGGGTAGCCAATTGTAGTGGTATTGGTAATGGTGGTGATGGTGGTGAATGGTGATGGTAGTGTGGAGATGAAGAACAAGAGAGGGAAAAAGATGAAGAACAAGAGAGAGATAATTTGGGTGATGGTTGTGTGGAGATGAAGAACAAAAAAGTTAACACCGTTAACAATTCCGTCAGGTTTAATGACAAAATACAAGTTTAGGGTCATCTGAGAAAAAAAATTTATCAGGGTTATTTGGGAAAAAGGCCTATATGTCAGGGTCATCTCATTTTTCATAATATATCATATTAATTTGCAGTCACATTGCACGCCAAACTTATGGCACTGTGCTACACTGTGACACTTCCACTATGTTGCTTCATTCACACGATGTAAACTTCACCAATGTACCACCTCACCATCCTCGCATTAACATAACCTTATAGCCAATATAACTGATAACTAAGCAAGGTCTAAGCCTCTAGCACCTCAGCTAGAGCATCGACATAGAACTAGCTCAAACTTGAACTCAAAACGTGTAATAAGAAAGAATCGTAACTTCGCTCCACTTCACTCACATTATATAGCTCTTTGAGAATTGAACTCTGATGCTGCCTTTTGACTTTGAATCTTGACCAGAGGTACTTAAATCCGCACCATGTATGAAGCGTTACCTTACTCTGGCGTGGCAAGCGTAAAGCTGTAATGGAAGCTGACCCTCCCTCCCCCAAAAAAGAAGCATGAGAGTGATGAGGGAGAAATTCTTGTAAGGATTAGCTATAAAAGAAGGGGGAGGTTGGGTTGGAAGGAGATGAGATGATCATTAGCTACTATTTGAAAGAAGTAGGGAAGTGAGAGAAGGGGATTTAGAAGGGGGCGGTATCTACTATTTGAAAGCAATAGGGCACATTCATGATTGCACACAAAAGGAAGGTGAAAGAAGGGGAGTTAGAGGGGGGAGTTCTAAGAATTTATGCAGAGTTTGATGACCCCCTTCATTGTAATTGACTTCTTAGATCTCTGATTAGCAGGGTTTTCGGTTATAAAAATTTGGAAGATAAGAGGTTCACTGGATCCATTTTCCCCCATTTTCTTAATCCATATTTAATAGTGATCGAGTCAGAATTTCTCAGATTGCCAAATCCTAATGATTTTTCAATATCAACAGTTCAATCTGATGAGCTGTAAAAGTCGTTCATAATTAGTGCATATTTCAGGATAAAATATCGTGAAAATTGTGGTCATCTATTTATGTTCTTTAAAGTTTAAACACAAGAAGCATATTTGGTCACATCTAGATTTTCACTTTTATTAACTACCATCTCTAGCTGTGGGAATATATGAGATTCTACAATGTGCTCAGTCCAATCAAATTACCTTGTTAGGAATGCGAAACAAGTCAATGAAATAATAAGGATGAGAACACAAGGATTTACGTGGTTCGGTCAAAATAGACCTACGTCCACAGGTGGGGGATTCGAGCTTCTTCACTATGATGGAGAAAAAACAGAGAGAATAATTATTACAAGGAGTCCTAAAATTCTAGAGGCTAAAAGTGTTTCATAAGTTGTGTCAAATAATGAACACCAATAAGTCCTTTTATAACATTAGGAACCCCGCACAAAAACCCCAGAATATACTCCGTACAAAACCCTAAAAAGAAAATCCGATTCGGAAACGCATCTCGCAAACCGCGAGGCGCGGTGGCTGCCGCGAGTCGCGGTATGTTCTCGACAGTTCTTCGTATAACAGCCATAACTTTCTCGTTTCTCAGCGGAATTGGGCATATGACCTGTCGTTGGAAAGCTCTTGGAACAAGCTATCACCTCCAATTTGAATCACATCAAAACCATTTATAGATTTAGAGAAATGTGCATTCAAAGTCAGCCTTATGCCATTTTCACAAGATTTCAAGTCACAAATAACAAATCTCCACCTTGACTTGAAACCAATCAATCAAGGTAACTCCACCTTGAACCAAGAAGTGATGCTCACCCAAAAACCATAGAACCTCCACCTTAAACAAAAAAAATCCATAAGCCTACTCACTTTAGGCAATCAAGAAACAGACATCTTCTATAAACTGGGTACCGATACGTCTTCGAACACAAAACTCCGTATACGAAACCATCAAATGGCCTAGATTGAGAGTATAAAGTCACCAACGCCAAGCATGCTTATTCAAATTGACCAAACTCTCTTCAAACACATCTTCATCACAACAACAAACTCAAGCAATTCTAGAAAACAAAATGACATCAATAATTTCTAAATTGCAATTGTACTTAACAAAACACAAAAGTACCAAATTTGAGATAAGAAATAGCATAACTAGAATAAAATCTAATGCATAACCAAGATTGCTAATTTATTACAAACTCAAAAAACAATCTATCATAGATTCCATAGCAAAAAATCCACACGGTTTCTCGTTTCACCAAGAGATCTCAAAGGGCACCAATCATAAAGAGATCGTAGAAACCGCAGCCCCAAATCCTGTAACCCTAAAGTGCAACACCATCATCAAAGACATCGTTGGCAATATTTGCGGATTGGTCCTCATTGGACTTTTCCCCATTTTTATTATTTAATTTCCAACACTCGGCTTTGATATGACCCTTCACATGACAATAGTTACAGATTTTACTTTTGCTAAAATTCTTTCCACCATGAGCAAACAAAGCATTAGTTTGAGAAAGACTACTAGATTTATTAACCAACTGATTGTCAATTAAATCTCTCAGAGTTAAGGCATCCTTAACATTCTGCAAACTCAAATCATCTCTACCATACAATAAAGTATCTCGAAAGTGCTTATACGAAGGCGGTAAAGAACACAACAACCTAATAGCCATATTCTCATTATCGATTTCAACATCGATGTTTTGCAAATCCATAATAATAGAGAAGAATTCATCTAAATGAGACTCAAGCGGTTTACCTTCTTCTAGACTGAGATCATGAAGTCTAGATTTGAGTAGTAGACGGTTGGTCACGCTCTTTGTCATATAAAGTGATTCCAACTTCAACCACAACCCGCAACAGTCGTCTCCTTGGCAACCTCTCTCAAAACTTCATTAGATAAACATAAATGAATCGTCGAGAGTGCCTTCAAATCGATCTCCTCCCACTTGTCATCTGTCATACCCAAAGCTTTTTGTATGTACCTTCAAGAGCCTTGTGACAGCCACTTTGAACCCACATGGCTTTCATCTTCAATTGCCATAGGCCAAAATGTACTTGCCTATCAAATTTCTCAATATCGAATTTCATTGACATAATTGAATCAAACTCGTTCTATAAACACCTAAGATCTTAAATAACCAAGCTCTGATACCAATTTGTTAGGAAACGGGGTGTTGTAGTTTGATTAATGCGGAACAAGTCATTGAAATAATATGGATGAGAAAAGCAATAAAGAAAATAAACAGAATGAACACAACGATTTACGTGTTTCGGTCAAAATAGACCTACGTCCACAGGTGGGGGATTCGAGCTTCTTCACTATGATGGAGAAAAAACAGAGAGAATAATTACAAGGAGTCGTAAAATTCTAGAGGCTAAAAGTGTTTCATAAGTTGTGTCAAATAATGAACACCAAGAGGTCCTTTAATAACATTAGGAACCCCGCACAAAAACCCTAGAATATACTCCCTACAAAACCCTAAAAAGAAAATCCGATTCGGAAACGCATCTCGCAAACCGCGAGGCGCGGTGATGGCCGCGAGTCGCGGTATGCTCTCGGTAGTTCTTCGTAAAATAGCCATAACTTTCTCGTTTCTCAGCGGAATTGGGCATATGACCTGTCGTTGGAAAGCTCTTGGAACAAGCTATCACCTCCAATTTGAATCACATCAAAACCATTGATAGATTTATAGATATGTGCATTAAAATTCAGCCTTATGCCATTTTCAAAAGATTTCAAGTCACAAATAACAAATCTCCACCTTGACTTGAAACCAATCAATCAAGGTAACTCCACCTTGAACCAAGAAGTGATGCTCACCCAAAAACCATAGAAGCTCCACCTTAAACAAAAAAAAATCCCATAAGCCTACTCACTTTAGGCAATCAAGAAACAGACATCTTCTATAAACTGTGTACCGATGCATCTTCGAACACAAAACTCCATATACGAAACCATCAAATGGCCTAGATTGAGAGTATAAAGTCACCAACGCCAAGCATGCTTATTCAAATTGACTAAACTCAAGCAATTCTAGAAAACCAAATGACATCAATAATTTCTAAATTGCAATTCTACTTAATAAAACACAAAAGTACCAAATTTGAGATAAGAAATAGCATAACTAGAACAAAATCTAATGCATAACCAAGATTGCTAATTTATTACAAACTCAAAAAACAATCTATCATAGACTCCATTGCAAATAATCCACACGGTTTCTCGTTTCACCAAGAGATCTCAAAGGGCACCAATCATGAAGAGATCGTAGAAACCGCAACCCCAAATCCTGTAACCCTAAAGTGCAACACCATCATCAAAGACATCGTTGGCAATATTTGCGGATTGGTCCTCATTGGACTTTTCCCCATTTTTCTTCTTTAAGTTCCAACACTCAGCTTTGATATGACCTTTCACATGACAATAGTTACAGATTTTACTTTTGCTAAAATTCTTTCCACCATGAGCAAACAAAACATTAGTTTGAGAAGGATTATTAGATTTATTAACCAACTTATTGTCAATTAAATCTCTCTGAGTTAAGGCATCCTTAACATCCTGCAAACTCAAATCATCTCTACCATACAATAAAGTATCTCGAAAGTGCTTATACGAAGGCGGTAAAGTACATAACAACCTAATAGCTAGTCATATCCTCATTATCGATTTCAACATTGATGTTTTGCAAATCCATAATAATAGAGAAGAATTCATCTAAATGAGACTCAAGCTGTTTACCTTCTTCTAGACCGAGATCATGAAGTCTAGATTTGAGTAGTAGGCGGTTGGTCACGCTCTTTGTCATATAAAGTGATTCCAACTTCAACCACGAACCCGCATCAGTCGTCTCCTTGGCAACCTCTCTCAAAATTTCATTAGATAAACATAAATGAATCGCCGAGAGTGCCTTTAAATCGATCTCCTCCCACTTGTCATCTGTCATACCCGAAGGCTTTTTGGATGCACCTTCAAGAGCCTTGTGACAGCACTTTAAATCCACATGGCTTTCATCTTCAATTGCCATAGGCCAAAATTTACTTGCCTATCAAATTTCTCAATATCGAATTTCATTGACATAATTGAATCAAACTCGTTCTATAAACACCTAAGATCTTAAACAACCAAGCTCTGATACCAGTTTGTTAGGAAACGGGGTGTTGTAGTTTGATTAATGCGGAACAAGTCAATGAAATAATAAGGATGAGAAAAGCAATTAAGAAAATAAACAGAAAGAACACAAGGATTTACGTGGTTCGGTCAAAATAGACATACGTCCACAGGTGGGGGATTCGAGCTTCTTGACTATGATGGAGAAAAAACAGAGAGAATAATTACAAGGAGTATAAAATTCTAGAGGCTAAAAGTGTTTCATAAGTTGTGTCAAATAATGAACACAAAGAGGTCCTTTTATAACATAAGGAACCCCGCACAAAAACCCTAGAATATACTCCGTACAAAACCCTAAAAAGAAAATCCAATTCGGAAACGCATCTCGCAAACCGCGAGGCGCGGTGATGGCCGCGAGTCGCGATATGCTCTCGGCAGTTCTTCGTAAAACAGCCATAACTTTCTCGTTTCTCAGCAGAATTGGGCATATGACCTGTCGTTGGAAAGCTCTTGGAACAAGATATCACCTACAATTTGAATCACATCAAAACCATTTATATATTGAGATATATGTACATTCAAATTCTGCCTTATGTCATTTTCACAAGATTTCAAGTCACAAATAACATACCCCTTATAATATGTGATGGAAATGCATGTCTGAATAAATTTTGTTCTTAGTTCTAAATTTTATTTCTGATAAACAGTAGAATGGTTGTTTCAAAAAAAAAATCTCAGCTTTCTGAACTCATGCTTCAGCTCATACATGGTTGAGTTTTTACTTGCCAAGGTAATATGAAGATATATATTATCTGAAAAAACCTCTTATTTGTGGATTCTGAAAAACATCCAATTCCTTTGCTAGACCCTATTATTCTTTTTAATCACCATCTCTTGGTAATTTGTGCACCAGCACCAAATGGAAATGAAACTATAGCTTCCATCCTTCTTGCACATGGTGCAGAGACAAACGTCAAATGTATATTTGCAACAACTTTTGGAATTCTTGCTTCTTTTATCATGCACTTATTTTCTTATATGTGCTTTTAGCTTAAATATTGGTAATTCATTCAGTCAGATTTGATCATGTTCCCTTTGTTTTGAACCGTGACCCAGTGAGATTTGAATTGGAATAGTCGCTCTTCTCATTTGTATACTTCTTCTTTGGGCTAGATACATAGATGATCTTCAAACTATTATTACCTCTTTAAGCATGTATAACATATAGACAGACTTAACATAGGCGAGAAAGAAATAGTTGTTATGGTTCTATTACCTATATCAATGAGGTGCAATTTATTTAGTATGTAGGCTCTATTCTCTTCATCCTCTGAAATAAAATAATATTAAGTGTGATTAGTTTTAGTCAATTTTGCACTTTTGATAAAATAATGATGTTGGCGGTCAAGGCAGAGGAAATGAGGAGGAAGAGAAGGAGTTTTGGAGTGTTTTTGGAATTGCAAGTAATATTGTCTTTGTTATTTAATTTTTGAAATCGTTTTC
This sequence comes from Beta corolliflora, assembly GCA_947648045.1. NCBI lineage: Eukaryota > Viridiplantae > Streptophyta > Magnoliopsida > Caryophyllales > Amaranthaceae > Beta > Beta corolliflora. The sequence continues at coordinate 67,192 of CANSZD010002517.1, read as the reverse complement.
AATCTTTTTTCCATTGCTTTTTGTTTGGGTTTGTTGTTGATGTTGAATCAATAAATCTGGGAAAAAGCTAATTGGATTTTTGATCCTCTCTAATCTTCCGCACTCCCCTGTAGATCCAGAAAAGAACATCCCTGTGTTCTATTTCGCCACACCTTTCAAACCTGAACTCAAAGACGACAGACAAAATCTAATGTTTTTCTCAAGAAGTGAGGCACGCAGATTTATCAAGTTTGTAGTGATTTGCTCTATTTTAATGTTTATTCGATGAGTTTGCTTATAATTTGTTTTGAATTTTTCAGGTGTTTGAAGTAATATTTTTTTGGTTTGGGTTTAAAACTTTCTTTAGTAAATGAGAAAGTGTGGGAAAAATTAGATGAAAGGCCCTCATAACCCATAGAAAACTAAGTTGCATAAGAAAGGTGTAGACTTTACTAATGCAGATGACAAAATTGATGCCAGTAAATTTTTCCTTCCTTTTCTCCTTATCATATTGATTCGTATTCTTTTATTCAATTTTTTAGTGCCTTTTATTCTATTTTTTTCAATCGAAAAAGTGGACATTGTTTTTTTTTGAGGTGTGAAAATAACAGTAGATATAAATTCACCATATACCCCTGACAAATTTTTTTTTGCACCATATACCCTTTCAACTTTTGAAATTCACCATATACCCTCCACTTTTCAAAAAATACATCAAACTACCCTTTTGACTAACGATGTCAGACTTCCGTTAGTCATTAACCCCTAATCCCCTTAACCCTAATTAACTAACCTAAACCAAACCCTAACTCTAACCCTAATCTAATACCCTAACCCTAACCACCCCTCCCCCACCCCCTTACGCCTTACTCCTTACCCCCACCGCCCCACCACCCCCTCACCACCGGCCACCACCCCCGAAACCCCCTCCCCACTGGAGCCGCGCACCCCCACCCTCCCCACCACCACCCCTCCCCCGACCCCTCCCCCTCTTCCCCCACCCCCGTAACCCCAAAACTCCCTCCCCCCTCCCCATGACCCCCTCCCCCGCAGCCTCTCCCCCTCCCTCGCAAAAATCGTGCGGCGGCAGCATGGCATGATGTTCGAACAGAACCCTTCCCCGCAACCTCCTTGCTTAGGAAAAATCATCAATTTCAAATCTTTGGGTGATGATTTACGAATTACATATGCGAGTTCTTTGGGTGATGAACTACGGATGCGGGGGAAGGGGAGAGACGTGGTGTGGTGCTTTGCGCAGATCGGGAGGGGCTCGCGAGGGGGTGGTGGGTGGGGAGGGAGGAGGGAGGGGCCGGGGGAGGGGGGGGCTGCGGGGTGGGGCTACGGGGAGGGGGACTGCGGGTGTAGTGGGGAAGGGGCCGGGGTGGTGGGTGGGTGGTGGGTGGGTGGTTAGGGTTTAGGGTAGGGTTTAGGGTTAATTAGGGTCAAAGGGGAGATTAGGGTTGGGTTTAGGGTTAATTAGGCTAGAGGGGGTTAGGGTTCAGGTTAGTTAACTAGGGTTAGGGGGAATTAAGGGGTTAATGACTAACGGACGTTAACGCCGTTAGTTATTAAGGGTAAGTGGATGTATTTTTTAAAAAGTGGAGGGTATATGGTGAATTTGGAAATTTGAAAGGGTATATGGTGCAAAAAAAAATTGTCAGGGGTATATGGTGAAAAAACCGTAAATCCTAATAACATTGATTCTTGAACCATTGATGATGAGGTGTCTATCTTTGATTATTATGTTGGCTTCTCACGTTTTTGTTTGGTTTAATCAGACAAATGATGTAATGTAGTTAATTGACACGTGATGTATGATTTTGGACTAATTTGAGGGTTTAAGTGAAGGTTTAATATGTACACAATGGATTAACGTGTTAACAAAGAGAGGACTCTTTGTGGCTGAGAGTGACTCTGAGCGCTAGCCTTGAATTCTTCTCCAGAGTTTTGACTTACACCTCCAAGGCCTAATTAAGTACATCAAGTTATTTAAACTGTATTTGGTTTGAGATTTTGGCTTTAAAGGTTGAGATAAGGAGTTACTCCACATTATTTTAGGTTTCTAATTATCTATTATATTTTAATGCTGATTTATGTATATAATTCAAATCTCATTTAATGAAAAACTACTGATTTCAACTGGTTAGGGTTTTTCGTAAGAAATTCAACGAGATTTTGAGCAAAAAAAGGACAAATACATTTTGTTTACATTCTAGCTTTCGATTTTTTCAAGAGATTGAATTCTAATTTAATTTTTTTTTTATCTTTTTTAGTCAATTATAGTGAATTTGAAGTTGAAATTATTTTGGAAAAATTACAGTCGGCGTTGTTCAATTTTCACTCTTTTAATGGTGGTGTTGCTATTTACCTGCACTTATATCAAGATACATTTTCCTGCCATCCTTGAATAGAGAATTGGGCATTATTATATCTCATAACTAAATGTTTTTGGTTGTTTATTTTCATTCTTAAGTTTGTAATTAAGCAGCTTCTTCAATTGAATATTTTTTTTCAATAATCCGAAGCTTTACGATATGTGATGCCGGAGTTTGGGAATGATGACTATAAATTAGGGTCTTTAGTGAAATAATGTCGTATTCTTTATTATGGTACAACTAATTATAGGTGGACGGTTTTGAGCTTTATAATACTAATGATTAAGGTATTTCTATTGGTTGGAATAATTTTAAGTTTAGGTATATGTTTGATTAGTTCCTTACTTTATGAGAAAAGCTGCACTTTATGGGCATTGGTTTCCGTTATGAATTTTCTTCGAAATGCCTCAATTATGTTTGGTTGGCGGCTAAGGTATCTGCAACTTATTGAGGAGAAATTATAGTCTTATTCCAATGATTGTAGGGATTTGTACTTGGTTGTTTTCTATAGTCCTACCAACTCGCTTTTTGCTAATCACTTGTGACTACTTGATTCCAAGAATGTATATGTCGCTTATATTCTATTTATTAAGAATTGGAATCTCCTGATCATCTACTACCAATAAAACGAGTCCTTATAATTACAGTTTTAAAATTCTAATTGATCTAGTGAATCTCTACCAATTTTAGGTTGAATAAGGTTCGATTATATAACCACTCCTTCAAAGATCATGTTAGTTACCCTCTGAAGCATCCCAACATTTGCTTTGAATTGTTTGCTTGTAAGATCTTGCCCTTTTTAAAAATATCAGCCCATTTTTTCCATTGTGAATTGTTTATACAGACCTACTTGAACATCCAGCATTTAACCAAAGGCTTAGGAGTTAGGACCTTTTTGATTGATAAACACTGCTACTTTTTAGTTTATAAGACTTTAGAAGTCATAATATTAATTGTACTACTATAATAAACTTGAAATCAGTCATACTTATATTATAATGTTTATTATAAAATTGACAATATAAAACTAAAAGTGAAAGTTACTTATTTCCATAATTTTGTTTTTAGTTTTCAAGGAAATTGGAAATTGAAAAATAATAAAGATAACAAAAAAGTCTAATAGTATAGAAATGTTATCTACTACTATACAACTTATCTGCTCTTGAGTGCTCTGTTGTAATTTGGTTGTGAGGTATATGAGATGGTCAATTATAGTGCTTGTAATTAAGTAACATCTTCATTCTTTGGGATGTTAAAATTAAAATTCGATCTTATTTATTCGAATTATAAGAGTTTCATAATCTCATTAGAGCATCAACAATGGTGAGAAATCACCCTCCCAATCTCAGAAAGAAGGGGAAAAACTACCTCCCCACCATTGTTGGATGCTCCCCGGCCATAAAGAGTTTTCTCAAATTTATTTATGCGAAAACTTACGTCAAAACGTCAAACTAATCTCAGTCAATTATGTAACGTAAATTATGAGCTCAGATTCTTTGCATGAACTTCACTAACTTGGGGGACCGCACATATCACACGCCTTTCATTGGTTCTGGTGTTTGGTGATTTTGCAGTTATTGTTAGTGTAAGCTCTCATTGTTGGAATTTTATTTGCACAGCCATGATCATGATGTATACAACATAATTACATTTAATGCTCCTCTAATTAACTACAATATATTTTACGATTTTTTCACCATATACCTCCGACAAATTAAAAAATTCACAATATACCCTCAATGTTCCAAAAATTCACCATATACCCCTGAATTTTCAAAAATGTTCACCAGATGCCCTTTTTCTAACTTCCGTTAACCCAATGTTAGCTTTATTTACCATTTTGCCATTATTAATCCTAAACCCTAATTCTAATTTAACCCTAACCCTAATCTAACTCTAATTCTAACCCTAATTCTAAACCCTTACCCTTACCCTTACCCTAAACCTAAACCCTTACCCTAACCCTCCTAATCCCCCCCACCCCGCCCCAGTCCACCACCACCCCCTCCCACATCTCCTCCCCCTCCCCGTCGAATTCCCAGGCCCAGCCCACCCACCCCCATCCCCTCCCCATCCCCGTCGATTCCCAGTCCCCCGCTAGCCCCGACAAATAACTCGGCCCACGCCGGTTCTAGCCACCACAAGCACACACGAAGCACGACTTTTCGCGGCTAAATTCGAGTTTTCGCCGACAAACCACAAGCCTCGACAAACCACAAGCCCACGTTGAGTTTTCGCGCGGGGACTTAGGCGAGATCTCGAAGCTTGAGGTTCGAAATTCGAAGGGGGAGACACGAGATCTCGAGCTTGAGGCGCGCGAGGACGAGAGAGAGAGAGCACGGAAATTTTCGAAGGGGTGGGGGTTACTTCGGCTCGCCGGGATTTTCGCGGGTTGAGGTTCGAAATTTTCGAAGGTTGAGGTCCGAAATTTTCGCAGCCTCGCACCGCTGGGGGAGGGGGGCCGGAGGGGTGGGGAAGGGGGATGGGCCAGCGGGGGGAGGGGGTGGGGGCTGCGCGGCGGTAGTGGGGAGGGGGGCTGCGGCGATGGGGAGGAGTCTTTGCCGCCGATGGAGGGAGGGGAGGGGGATGGGGTGGGGGGGGGTGGAGGGGAGGGTGGGGGTTGGCAGGGGGTTAGGGTTAGGGGTGGTGTTAGGGTGAGGGTAAGGGTTTAGGATTAGGGTTAGAATTAGAGTTAGATTAGGGTTAGGATTAGATTAGGGTTAGGGTTTAGGGTTAATAATGGCAAAATGGTAAATAAAGCTAACGGTGAGTTAACGGAAGTTAGAAAAAGGGCATCTGGTGAACAGTTTTGAAAAGTCAGGGGTATATGGTTAATTTTTGGAACATTGAGGGTATATTGTGAATTTTTTAATTTGTCGGGGGTATTTGGTGAAAAAACCGTATATTTTAGCATTAGAGAAATTGTTCTCAACTAAATGCACAAACTTAATTTAGATCTTACCATTACGATATCAAGGATCGAACTATGGATTAAATTCCATCTTAAAATTTTGATTTTCATAAGCAACTTATACTCTTCACTTAACAACTTTAGGAAAATTAAAACCTGTGTGTACCCTAATTAATTGCTTTGCCACGTAAAACCAACATTGCAAATGCAAGTATCAAACATCTTAGAGCATTCACTTTCAACGTGCTAATTAGATCTTGCCTAATTCGAATATCGCAATTACACTATTTTGGGGTGCCGCGCGCCGCGCGCAACAACTAGAAGAGGAAAATGCGTAATCTCACGATTATATTACAGATTTATAGTACTCCCTTCGTTCTATATAATGTTCCTACTGAAAATATTCAACTAAAATGTATCTGATCCACACTAAAGTTAATATGGACATAATACTAGCACGTATAACTATATGTGGAAAATGGTGACTATCTAGAAAAAAAAGGGGGTCACTATGTTATAGAATAGTAAATATTTCCTCTATTTTATTTTTACTTGCAACAATTTGATTTTTATGTTTGCCAATGCATAATTTCAATCATTAATATCATGAATTACAGATAATTAAACATTATAAAAAGTAGATACTCGAAAAATATACATTGAGACGAATCTAACAGATCCCACATGAATATGTTTTTCCCTAACTATAAATCACCAAAGATAAACTAAGCAGAGTTTGTGAATTAAATAAAAGTCAAATCGTTGCAAGTAAAAAGAAACAGAGTAAGGCTATGTTCAGTTCACCTTATTTTTACTTATTTCAGATCAGATCAGATCAGAAAAAATAAGTTCAGATCAGATAAGTTCAGATCATATCAGATAAGTTCAGATTATGCTTATATATAAAAACTTATTATTATTGTTATTATTATCATGATTAATATTATTATGATGATTATTAGTATTACTAATGCTATTATTGTTATTGTAATTATTATTATTATTATTATTATTATTATTATTATTATTATTATTATTATTGTTATTATTATTATTATTATTATTATTATTATTATTATTATTACTATTATTATTAATATTACTTTATACGATTACTATTACTATTACTATTAATATTACTATTTACTAGAACATTTGTTCAAAAGGATTATTATTATTGTCGTTGTTGTACTATTAATTATTAATATTGGCAATTATTATTAATGTCGTTGCTATTATTAAAAATGTCATTGATATCACTATTTGAAGCTATTTGTGTTCAAGAAGAAGAATGTTCTTTTGGCATTTGTACGTGTTCTTTTTTTATATTTGTTCTAATTAATAATTTTGATATGTGATGTTCTTTTTGATGTTGTACATGTAACGAAAATGACAATAGTATGATGTTTATTTTTTTTAACAATTTTGGCAGAATAATATAAATTATATGTTACTAGTTTATATAAAACATCAGTAGCATGGAATAACCTAATGGTGTTCGTATCACGTTCAAAATTTTCCCTACAAGGGATTTCTACTTATCTTTAAAAACAAAGTTTATATAGAATAAGACAACAATAAGAAGAATATTTAACAATTTTGTTCAAGATCATATGATTATATATATTTATAGGTTTATTTATAATAAAAAAGAACAATTTATTGATATAACAAAGAACATGTTGTTAGTTAATTCCAAACACGTCATCAATATAAAATAACATCTATCTTTTATTTTTAGAATGTGTTCTTTAAATAGATTTTGTATGCTCTTTCAGTATATGTTTTTTTTTAGAGTTTTTTGTCAGAAAAAACCTTTTATAATCACTTTTTTTTGCGAAAAACAACCTTTAAAATTTTTTTTTGCAACTTACAACCTTAAATGAAATTTTTTTGCAAGATGAAACCTTTTTTATTTTTCTGTTATTGACCGTTAACTTTTTGCCTTTAACTGTGAGTTGGTTTACTTCCAACTTCCTAAAAATTCATTTCCCTCCATTTCTCTTCCTTTTCATTGATTCCTTTCCCCCCATTTCTTAAAATTCTTTCCCTCTCCTCTCATTTTCTCTTATAGTAACTGTCAATCTTTGTGAGTTTTTTTTGGTCTAATTAATATAAATCTCCACTGATTTTACAGATGTAAATGATGTATATATGTTGTTATCAGTCTTCCTGTTGCACTCAAATTTACCAGAAGCTTTTGATAGTTTATGTAGTATGTTTGAACAAAGTGTTGATATATCAATCAATATTGCTATGCTCTTTTGGAGCAAATATGCGGCTTCTTTTCCTAGTTTGATGGTCGGAGTGGATATGGTTACTAGTCTTGATTCCTCATTTTTCTTGATGATGCAGGTTTATGACTTCTTTGCAAACCTAGTGATTAGCACTGAGAAAAAACGTGGCATCTTGGATGAGATCGTCAGCTCCTCAAGCCTCCAGCCTCATATTGCTAACTTCCTTGACATCTTGGTAGATGTGGATCGTATTCAACTAATCAAGGATATAATAAAGGAGTTTAAGGTGGTCTATAATAAGCTTACTGGAACTGAATTGGCAGTGGTGACTTCGGTGGTGAAGCTGGAGAATGATCACTTGGCTCAGATTGCTAAGGGTGTACATCGGTTGACAGGGTATTTAGATTTTGAATTTAGATTTGGAATTCTGCATTTTTGAAACTATATGGTGGTGAAGGATTTTAAGAGAAAATGAGAGGAGAGAGAAATAATTTTAAGAAATGGGGGGAAAGGAATCAATGAAAAGGAAGAGAAATGGAGGGAAATGAATTTTAAGGAAGTTGGAAGTAAATCAACTCACAGTCAAAGGCAAAAAGTTAACGGTCAATGACGGAAAAATAAAAAGGGTTTCATCTCGCAAAAAAAATTTCATTTAAGGTTGTAAGTTGCAAAAAAAATTTAAAAGGTTATTTTCGCAAAAAAGTGATTATAAAAGGTTGTTTCTGACAAAAAAAAACTCTTTTTTTAATATCATTATATGTTCTTTTTCATTCCTACCTAAATTATTAGTATAAACGGACCTTGGACATGAACAATATATTCTCTTTATCATGAACAATATATTTTTTTTACCTAAAATATGTGTTCATTTATTTTTAATTGTATGTTCATATACTGTTAGGAAATAGGACTCTATTTTCTGAGTTCAATATGGTTTAGGATTTGTTTCCTTAATTAGTCTTGGTGTAGGACTCTGTGCTTAGGATGTATAAATATAATTTCTGATTAAAGAGAAGGGGTGACAAACTTGATTGAAACTTAACATGGTATCAAGAGCCAGTTAAATTTTTTTTCTCTCCATACTCGAACCAAACCCTAAAACTTTCGGCCTTCATCATCGTAGTGGTGCTCGACCACCATTGCATCACCCCTTCGAACCTATTCACGCGGCCCTAGGCGCGTAATCATGACTGAAAACACTCAAACGAACCCCACCAAACCGGATCCAGTTTATTTCTTGGGATCTAATGATAATCCCGGAAACTTAATCACCCCAATTCAATTGAAAGATGATAACTTTGATGAATGGTCACGTGCTATTCGCATGTCCTTGAATGCAAAATGCAAACTTGGTTTTATTGATGGTACGATTCCTAAACCTACCGATGCCGAACGACTTGCGGATTGGAGTATTGTTCACTCCATGCTAGTTTTCTGGCTCCTTAATTCGATTTCTCCTCCTCTCCGTGCCACTGTCTCGTACTTTGAAGACGCACATCAATTATGGAAGCATCTCCAAGATCGCTTTAGTGTCTCTAACAGCACGCGTATTTGTCAACTGAAGTCTCAAATCAGTGAGTGCAAGCAAGCATCGGGCGAATCACTTGCTTCGTACTATGGACGCCTCGTGCGTTTGTGGGATGATCTCACGACGCATGATGTCGCGCCGACCTGTGTTAAGGGTGGTTCTGAGTGCCAAGTCACTCGTTTTCTTAGCCAATTATTACGTGCTCATGATCGTCTTCATTGATTTTTGATAGACCTTGATGATGCCTATGTCCCTATCCGCTCGAATCTGCTTGCCCAAGATCCATTACCTACTGTGACCCGGGCCTATCAGTACGTAGCCCAAGAGGCACGCTTGTGGGGTCCAATCGCTACCTCTCTTCCAAACCCTAGTGAGGCTTTCGCCTTCAAAACTGATGCTCGTGGGAAAGATCGCACCTTCGATCCTCTTACGACCTGCTCTCATTGTAATCGGGAGGACCACGACGCTAGTGGCTATTTTCAATTGATCGGATACCCAGAATGGTGGGGTGATCACCCGCGCGCGGCAGGGGTGCGTATGGCGCACCAAATCCTGCGTCAGGCGCAGGTGCTTCGACAGCATGTGCGAATAAAGTCATCGCCAGCACATCTGGTACGGCTTCGTCTTCGACGACTCGACCGACTGATGCAGTGAGTTCTGGCCTTGCGGGTCTCACTCCGGACCAGTGGCATAATTTGTTAGATTTATTAAATCTCCCTAAGCCAAAAGATCGTCTGTCTGGTAAGTTTAATTGGATTATAGATACGGGTGCCACACATCATGTAACCGGCACGTTTTCTTTGTTGCATAATGTGCGGAAAATTAATGGGTGTCCCGTAGGTTTGCCGGATGGAAGTACAGTTGATGCTACATATGAGGGTGATGTGTTTCTTCCTGGAAAATTGAAACTTGTGAATGTGTTATTTGTTCCCAATTTGGATTGTAACTTGATTTTTGTTCCCCAGCTATTAGATTCTGAGAATTGTCTTGTCCAATTCACTAAAACATTGTGTGTATTACAGGACCGCAGGACGAGGACGCTGATTGGAGCGGGTGAACGAGAAGATGGACTTTTCTTTTTTCGAGGGGTTGCTAAGGCGAAGATCATGGTTGTTGATGGCATGGCATCGATTGATTTATGGCACAAGCGTTTGGGTCATCCTTCGGAGAAAGTTTTACGTCATTTACCGTGTGTGAGTCCATCTAGTATTAGTAGTTGCAATAAAGATGGGTGTGAAGTATGTTTCCGTGCCCATCAACCTAGAACTAGTTATCCTAGGAGTGATAGTAGAGCTAGTCGCATTTTTGAGTTGATTCATTGTGATTTATGGGGCCCATATCGAACCAAATCAGCTTGTGGTGCTTCATATTTTTTAACAATAGTTGATGATTTTTCCCGTACTGTGTGGATTTATTTATTATATAATAAAATAGAGGTTGAACTTATGTTTTTGAATTTCATTGCCTTCATTGAAAGACAACTTAATCATACTATTAAACGTGTTAGAAGTGACAATGGAACTGAATTCAATTGTCTGAAACCATATTTTGCAAAGCAAGACATTATTTTTGAAACCTCATGTGTTAAGACTCCACAACAAAATGGACGGGTAGAGTGGAAACATATACATATTTTGAATGTGGCTAGAGCTTTGAGATTTCAAGCTAACTTACGATTGAAATTTTGGGGAGATTGTCTTCATGCGGTTTGTCACTTAATAAATCGCACTCCAACCGTCCTTCTTGATTATAAAACTCCATATGAGTGTCTGTTTGGAAAACCTCCTAGTATGTCGGATATCCGAGTCTTTGGGTGCTTGTGCTATGCTTCCAATTTGAATCATAATGGTGATAAATTCGCAAGTAGGAGTCGGAAGTGTGTGTTTGTTGGTTACTCTTTTACTCAAAAAGGCTGGAAATTGTTTGATTTAGATACCAACAAATATTTTGTTTCGCGAGATGTGAAGTTTGTTGAGCATAGCTTTCCTTTTGCTAGTTCTTCTCATGTGACTGATGTGTCTGTGCTTGTTGATATGGAGTGTTTTGATGATGATGATGTGACGCCTTACATTGAGGTTCCCGTGGGAGTTGAAGGGGACATGGTGCTCATGGGGCGTGGGGCATGAGGCTCCGGATGGTGCGAACGAGGCTCCGGAAGGCCTCGTCGAGGCTGAGCCCGTGGCTGGTGCGGCACCTGCTGGTGCGGTGGAGGCTGCAGAGCCTCGTGTGGCTACTAGGCGTGTGGCCAAGTCACTCGCGGACGTGGTGGCAGGTGGCCCCGCAATGGGGGCGAGGATAGGGAGTATGGAGGATGGTAGTGGTGCTTTGGGTAGGGGGAAACGTGCCAACATTCCTTCTAAAAAATTGCAGGATTATGTGACTCATACAGTTGTGAAAAAGAAAAGTCCATGTACTCAATCTACTGCTTCATCAAAGTCCTCTGGTACTCCCTATCCTATTACACATTATGTTAGTTGTGATAAATTTTCTGACAAACATCACAGATATCTAGCTGCTATTACTGCAGGGAACCCTCCTAAATCTTTTATGGAGGCTATGAAACATGACGGATGGCGCCAGGTCATGGCTACAGAAATTCAAGCTTTGGAAGATCAAGGCACTTGGGAACTGCAACCCTTACCTCCTGGCAAGAAGGCGTTGGGAAGTAAATGGGTGTATATGGAAAAATATGATGAGCAGGAAAAGTTGCAGCGATTGAAAGCCAGATTGGTTATATTTGGTCATCATCAGGTTGAGGGTATTGACTATAATGAAACTTTTGCTCCTGTGGCAAAAATGACTACGGTTCACACTTTCTTTGCTATTGCTGCCGTGAAACAATGGGAAATTCATCTGATGGATGTGCATAATGCTTTTCTTCATGGTGATTTGGAAGAGGAAGTGTACATGAAGATTCCTCCTGGTTTTAACCAAAATCATAATAATCTGGTGTGCAGGATGAAAAAAATCTTTGTATGGTTTAAAGCAGGCACCTAGATGTTGGTGTGCAAAATTAGCAACTGCTTTAAAATCCTATGGTTCTAAGCAGTCGTATTCTGATTATTCTTTGTTCACCTTGACCAGGAAGAAAATTCTGCTGAATGTGCATGTTGATGATATGATTATTGCAGGAAATGATCAGAGAGCTTTGCTGAACTTCAAGACTTATCTTGGAAAATATTTTAAGATAAAAGATTTGGGTGTTCTGAAGTATTTCCTAGGCTTGGAAGTTGCGAGAGGTCCGCAGAGAATATTTATGAGTCAACGGAAATATGCTATGGACATTATTTCTGAGTGTGGATTGTTGGGTGCTAAACCTGCAGACTTCCCTATGGAACAACATCATCAGCTCGCTTTGGCTGATGGTCCGTTAATGGACGACGCAGAGTAGTATCGTCGTTTGATGGGTAGATTGATTTATCTTGCTGTTACTGGACTTGATTTGGCATATTCTGTTCATATTTTGTCACAGTTTATGCAGGCACCGAAAATAGTGTATTGGGAGACAGCTCTGAGAGTTGTCAGATATTTAAAGAAAAATCCTGGCCAGGGTATTTTATTTCGTTCAGATAGTGATCTCCGCCTAGAAGGGTAGTGTGATTCTGATTGGGCTAGTTGTCCTATTACTAGACGTTCCCTGAGTGGCTGGTTTGTTGTGCTGGGATATTCTTCAATTTCTTGGAAGACTAAGAAGCAGCCTACAGTATCCCGTTCCTCTGCAGAAGCAGAATATCGTTCTATGGCTGCTATAGTTTGTGAATTAAAGTGGCTCAAACAATTATTGGGTGATCTTGGAGTTCAGTATCCTGCAGGGATGTGATTATATTGTGATAGTCAGTCGGCGTTATATATCGCCAAGAATCCTATTTTTCATGAGCGCACTAAACATATTGAAGCTGATTGTCACTTTGTTCGAGATGCTGTGACGGAGGGTCTTGTTAGTCCTTCTTATGTTCCTACCAAGTTCCAGTTAGCAGACATATTTGCTAAGGCTCTTGGTAGGAATCAGTTTGAATTTTTGTTATCCAAGTTGGGCATTCGTGATTTGCATGCTCCAACTTGAGGGGGGTGTTAGGAAATAAGACTATATTTTCAGAGTTCAATATGATTTGGGATTTGTTTCCCTAATTACTCTTGGTGTAGGACTCTGTCCTTAGGATGTATAAATATAATTTCTGATTAATGAGAAGGGGTGACAAACTTGATTGAAACTTAACATATACTACCTCCGTTTCATATTAATCTACACACTTACACTTTTGACGACACTATTCACAAATTTCCCTTTGACTATCATTTGTGAATTATGGTTAAGAGAAAATATAGTCATGTGGGGTCTTGTTTGATTCGTCTCGATATGTAGTTTTAGAATATCGAATATTTTTTACAAAAACAAAATTAGAGATATAAAGACTCAAAGTAGTGCATCGGCATGCGTGAAAAGTGTAAGTGTGTAGATTAATATGAAACGGAGGTAGTACTAATGTGTTCTTTAAAAAAAACTAATTATGCTATTATTATTATTATTATTATTATTATTATTAAAAGTTGTGCATAGTAATAAAATGATAGTAATAGTAATACTAGTAATGAAATACAAAGTAATAATAGTATTAGTAATAATATGTTTTATAAAAGATAAGTTCAGATCAGATCAGAAAAACAAGTTCAGATCAGACCAGATCAGATAAGTTCAGATCAGTAAAAATAAGATGAACTAAACATAGCCTAACTATAAAAGTAGAGTAATTGTAGGTTGAAAAAAGTGACTATATGAAAAAAAAAGTCACTAAGTTAGAAAATAGTAGATATAAAAGAGGAGTAACTATAAGTTGTTTCGAGTGACTATATGAGAAAAAACGTTAATATGTTAGGAATGGTAAACTATACATGATAAATTAGTGTAAAAAATAGTGACTATATTTAAAAAAGAAATTAAAGGATCGCTATGTTAGAAAATAACATGTATAAAGCCTAAAAAGGTTATTATACTTGAAGGACTGGACAAGGCTTATTCACTTCACATGTGTGCAGCTTTTGGTCCACACTAATACTTGTGTGGATCAGGTCCACACAAAGTTTTTTTATTTTGACCATAAATCTTGATCGATATATATCACTAGTGGAAAAAAACGGAAGGGCTGCGGTCAAAACAGCCCTAAGGGCTGCGTTTTTGGCCAGCAGCCCTTTCCGTAGCAGCCCTTCACTAAAGTGAAGGACTGCGGTTTAAAACCGCAGTCCTTCACAACGAAGGACTGCGGTTTAAAACCGCAGTCCTTCACAACGAAGGGCTGCGTTTTAGGCCCAAAACCGCAGCCCTTTTGACCCAAAAAAAAATTAAAAAAAAAATTTCTTTTTTTTACTTGTAAATATATCAAAAAACCAAGAACATCACAAATTCTACAAACGAAATTTCTTTAACGTAGCAAAAATAGTATACACAAACTTTCACCACAAGAACATCAAATTAATTCCACAAAATAAAATAAAATAAAAAACCTAAAATACGAAAAAAACAGTCACAAACAGCTTTACTAAACCTAAAATATCACAAATGACAAATAAATTAAAAAAAATGATAAAAACTAAATCTGACCAAACCCTAGATCTGGATGCGACGACGACGAAGTTGGTGCGCGAAGTTGGTGAGCGATGTTGATGCACGATGTTGGTGAGCGATGTTGGTGAGCGATGTTGGTGCGCGATGTTGGTGAGCGAGGAGACGAGCGACGACGAGACGAGCAACGGGAGCGACGATGAGACGAGTGGTCCTCGCGAGGAGAGACGAGTGGTGCGCGCGACGAGACGAGCGACGAGACGAGCAACGGGAGCGACGATGAGACGAGTGGTCCTCGCGAGGAGAGACGAGTGGTGCGCGCGACGAGACGAGCGACGAGACGAGTGGTGCGCGCGAGGAGATACGAGAGACAAGGGAGGAGAGGGCTGGGTTGTGGTGTGGTGGTGGTTTGAAACGAGGGAAGGCTGGTGGTTGAGGAATTAGGTCGTGAGATTTGTGAGAGAGGAGAGAGAATGAGGGATAGGAGATGGTGAGATTTGAGAAAATGAGGTTTAGCGCTTAACATTTTAAGCCCGCGCGAATTCCTTTCAACATTAAAAAAAAAATGCCCACCGAACTGATAAGCGGTTAGCCCAAAAACGCAGCCCTTCGTATACGAAGGGCTGCGTTTTTGGGCAACCGCAGCCCTTCACCAAAAGGGCTGCGGTTACCTTGAAAACCGCATCCCTTCATACACGAAGGACTGCGTTTTCCAAAAAGCGCAGCCCTTGCAGCGCAGCCCTTCCTTTTTTTTCCCCTAGTGTATGCAATAAAACATATTCATATTAAATCTAATTAAATTCGTCTCGACGTGTAATTTCACCTAAGGTGAAATTTACCTTCATTTTCTTAGTACCTTTGGTGAAGTTTATATTCCAAAAGTTGTTTTAGTGACTTCATGCTAGAACGTACTTGCAACTTTGTCTAGCAATTGACTCCATGAAGTTGTTAGTTGTTTTAGTGACTTCATGCTAGTAAGTTGTCTTGGTGACTTATGGATCTCAAGTAGGGATGTCAATGGGTAGGATCTGGACTGGATCCTTTAGGATCCAGATCCAGATTAGTTTTTAGACATGGATCTAGATCCGACCCGATTCCGCTGGGTAATAAAATTGAGGATCCAGATCCAATGGATCCGGGTCCAAAACGGAATCCTAACCTATTTTCTTCGAACGACCTTAATTTTTACAATAATTAAAGAATTTAAATAACAAAACAACGCTATTTAGCATTTCATTTGTCGATGTTGAAATAAACAAGCATTCAACCTTAATATAACAAATCCAAGCATAAATAACATTAATAGTTTAACATTAAGTTTTACCCTTTTAATTATAGATTTTAAAATAACTTTAAAAAAACGGGTAAATGAATCAGGATCTGGGTAATAATTTAGGATCCGGTCCAGATCATACTTGGATCCATCGGGTCCAAAATTTGAGGATCTGGATCCGCCAAAAACGGATCCGGATCCAGGGATCCGGGTAGGGTACATTACCCACTGACATCCCTAATCTTAAGTGTACTTAGACATTTTGCTAGATTGTGTTTATGTAGATATATCAGGACCTCTAGTGCATTATAGTCTTATAGACATAAAGGTTCATAGTAAATTTGTCTAGCAATTGACAAGCTCTAAATATTTAAACTTCCCATACGACAACTAGTCAGCTAATAAAGGATTTTTCACGATTTTTCACTTCACCTAAAAGTTTACACTAATAAAGGATTGCTATAACAATTTTTTAAAAGGGCAATAGGATTGATATAACTGATAGCGCAATAGCTAATAGTTTGTTTGGATATGAGAACTTGGAGGGAAAAGAAGAGGGACAAGACGGGGATATATATTCCTTGTTTAGATACAATACGAGTTCAGGGGAAAGGGGGAAGGGAATTGGAAATATTCATTTCCTTCCCCATTAATAAACCAAATCCTTACAATATTAGAAAGATTTGATAGGAAAATAAAAGAAACACTCTCCCCTCCCCTTCCTCTCGTCTACCTTTCCTTTCCTATTTTCTTTTCCTCCATTGCTGTCCAAACATAGTGTGAAAAAAACTTCTACAACGTAGACAAAAGAAATGAGAACAACGATACAAAAAAAAATTACACAAGCAGAACACAAGTTCCATCAATTCTAGAGGGCTAAGTTCATATAAAATGCTGAATTAAATAAAAATAAATTTATTCTAAGGAAATTGGTATTAGTGGGCCTTCTATAACGAATATTTCCATGAGTTCACATTGACTAGTTGCTTGGACACTGAATACTGTACAATGGTGTCGTTACATGATTAAAAGGGTCGTTTTACAAGAGCTCCGGCTAAGAGGCTGAAGGGAAGCGATTCATATGAAGAGCAACTAAAAGTATAGTAAATAAAATATTTTTTATCATGTAATAAATTGTCAAAATTTCTATACAACATTTTTATTTGCAACGCGGTTAGCATCCGGAAGAATTTCATGTCACAGCAGAAGAATAATGGCAGACGACTCAGCAAACGAAAATCGGGAATCCCTCCAACCGACAATCTTGAATGAAAAGTGAAAACAGTGAGCCAACATATGGCGAGGACTGTCCGACATAGCCTCAAAGCATGATTTTCTTCATGAAGAGCAGAATCAGCAGGAGCAGAGACAGCTCGAGCATAAATTTAGGCCTACTTCCAAGATCAAAAATTTGCTGCCACCTGAAAGTTCAACCAGTAGATAGCTGCTGATGAAGCCTGTTATCCATTTCTAACATTAATATAATATAACAAAAGGGTACTAAGAAAGCTAAACATATCGGAAATATTCTGCCTGATATCATAAATATTGTAATATTCTGCCTAATAGAACACTTAGTGAACTAAAAGAAAATTTTGGGGTTACTCTCATGTAACAGAAGGGGGGACAAAAAGAAAAGAGGTGAGAGACACAGAAAGAGAGAGAGAGAGAGAGAGGAGGGAGAAGGACAGCAAAATGGCTGGGCTTGTCTGATATTTCCCGGATAAGGGTCCGCTGAAATATTTTATGTTAAGATGTGCATAGTGAAGGCAGCTGGTGTTGCCTTGAAAAGATCAGAAATTTGCTACTAATAACCCCCTTACAATTATCTAAAGGCTGTGATATTGATTCTCTATCCTCAGAAGCATCTTTTCATGAACCCAAAGGAACTACCATGTGTCGACTATTCGATGCTAGTTACACAAACGGTTCACTTAACCACTTCTTGGTCCAGTCAGAACTCAGAAGGCAAGTAAGGACAAGTGGAATGCCTTGTGCTTAGGGTGTGAGATAGGAGGGTTGAGCAAGAGAACTCGAATGATGTGAATAAGAAAGAGTTGCTCATGGGAATAATATTTTACCAGTTTGGTGTGTTATGTACAAATAAATGCCAACTTGGAATTTTTTGTAGTGCTTCCAACCCTACCTACCTCCTTAACAAGTGATAATTAATGGGGCTACTTGACACAAAGGTATCAGAGTGCAATTCTACAAGCCACAAATGCTACATCATGATGATTGCTGTACAATAACAACTTGAGTGTTGCACGTCCAAAGTAATCATTCATAGACAGCCTACATCATAATCTAAAGTCAAGTACCGAGTACAAGGACCAGGTTTCCTTAGCTAGTACTTTCTCCACTGATGAAGCATAATGTGATGAAGTAACAATATTTCCCATATTGACCCTTATCTCAGTACAAGAGTGCATGAGGTTTATGGTTTCAGAACATGGTAAAGCAGCAAAAAAACTAATAATGATATTTTAATAAATATTGACAAGGAGAGCCTACCAGTAGGCAGTAGCCCATTTTCATGCAACCTTTTTTTGCTATTGGTGTATAGCTGAAGTAAGAGCTCCACTAAAGTACCATAAAAGCATTAAAGATAAAAGCTCAAAGTGATATCAGAGAGCAAATTTTTTTGCTTTGCTCACCAACTAGCTTCAGAAGATTCTTCCTCACGAGTGATTTCCTCCTCCTCAAACTCCTCAAGTATTGCTCTTTGGCGTTCATTTACCTTCCTGAAAAATTGAAATAACACGCAAGCTATCAAGGTTTATTGTAAACAAGAAAAAGGAATAATCCACAATGAGCGGAGCATTGGTCAAAGCTAACAAAATCCAGTAGTGGCAGTATAAAAACTCAAAACCAACCAATATGCTATAGGATACTCCCCACTCCACAAAAAGTACACATATATGATGAGGTTACTTGCATCAGTCATGCTCACAGTGAAACATTCACAAGAAGACTAAAGACAGGACAATGCATCTGAAGAGCTTAGGTTACTTGACACGCTATCAATATCCAAGCTCAGGCAAGTCAGTGACATTGAAACTCAAGAGATGACAGTGAGTCACGACACAAAACTAACGAAAAATGAGCCCACACATTTCACGAGCTACGCAAGCTCGCTCAGCAAAATCTAGGTCAAAACTCTGCTCGAGTAAACTCGATTCAGCCTTGACAAAACTCATGAACAGCACAATAATTTCATTCTAAAACCAATTTGAGTTCTATTTTTCCGTATGGGAGATCCTTGAACATTGTTGTTTTGTGCTCATTCTAATATTCTAGTACTTTTGGTTTCTGTTCTAATCACTCAATATAAAATAGATTCTAATCACCAGTAGAAATACTGAACACTGAGAGATAACAGCGAGAAAACAAGTCCTCAAGTTTGGCTCAAGCTTCAATCAAGAGATTTGTAAGTCGGGCTTTTCGAGTTCAAGTTGATCCCGAAATTTCCAGGCTTCAACGAGTTTCAAGTCGAGCTCGAGTCAAACCAATTTCAAGTCAGGTGGAGCTCAGCTTAAATCCATGATTGACAACCACGATGCCTCCTCCAAGTTACAAAGAAGAAAAATACACTCCCTGACGTAAGTGATTCAAACTCAAGAAATCTTCATAGGATGATAGGAGTCAATGACAGTAATACCACAACTGAAGGTCCATTAATACTGCTGTGAGAAACCACAACTATCTCTCGTTTCCCAAGAGAAGTATGCAGATTTCTATGGGATTCAGCTCTTGTGGAGGGGGTCAGGAGAGGCCTAGACCTGCCTGGTTGCCTGGCCCATGAAACTGGACATGCCTGAGTTTGGCAGGTTAGCTAGGCCCCATCTTGTTAAGATGCAAAACAAATTATTGACATACAAGTTGTAGTAGTACACACTACACAAGAAAACATAGCCACCAAGCCGGTACCTCCGGCCTCCGGGCGCCACGTTGCTCATCTTCCAAGAAGGCCACCGACTTTGATGCAGAACAGAGTCATTTCCCTGATGAAAGTTTGGAATTTTTTCCTTCAATAATGCTAAAATGGGTATTAATTCCTAAAATGTGCCGAAGTTCAAATTAATTCCCTGGGTACCGTCCACGTAGGACGGCACGCGAGAATTTTGTTTTTTTTAACAAAACCGCTACTCCAAGTAGCGGTTAATACCAATAATGTAAAGTTGACCGCTACTTCAAATAGCGGTTATATTATGTCCCTAAAACAAGTTATAAGGCATGCATATAAACCGCTACTCAGAGTAGCGGTTTATTACGGAACTTAACAGACGCAAGAAAGAAGGGGAAAGCACGCATTCCATAATAAACCGCTACTTTGAGTAGCGGTTTTGCCTAGTAAACCGCTACTCTGAGTAGCGGTTTTGCCTGGTAAACCGCTACCCCCAGTAGCACTTTTACCTCGTATACCCTTTCCAAATAACTTAAAGTTAACCGCTACTCTGAGTAGCGGTTTGCTTTGTCGAAAATAAATTTTCTCGCGTGCCGTCCTACGTGGACGGTACCCATGGAATTAATTTCAACTTCGGCACATTTCAGGAATTAAAATCCATTTTAGCATTATTGAAGGAAAAAATTCTGAAAGTTTGCTGTAAGGAACGCCCTAGGCCTGATCCCATTATGAGAATGGATTAATTGTGAGGGTTAAGGGTCTAGGGTTCCTGGGTATCAACTGCTCCTTGATTCTCAATATATGTGTGTGTGTGTGAGAGAGAGAGAGAGAGAGAGAGAGAGAAGCACTGTGATTCTAACCTTCAAACGAGACAAAAAAAAAGAGAGTTATGTTTGTGGGAGCAATGTTTTTATGTTGTGACTTTAATTCCTCCTCACCCACCAAATCTTGACTATATATATATATATATATATATATATGGAGAGAGAGAGAGCCAATAGATGAAGATTCAAATCATAATCAGGACAACAATTAGATAAGAAATGAACTTTAAGCAAAAAAGATTATAATACAAGGCCATTTTCCACATCAATTGAACATCTGGCTGACACCATTAGAGATATACTTCCTCCGTTTTTTTTATAGATGCTACATAGAGAAAGTGGGGAGTTTTTAAGAAAGGTAGAGAGAGAAAGTGGGGGACCACCACTTTTTGAATAAAAAAACATTTGTTAAGGAAAAAGTATGGGTATTTTAAAGGAGAAAGTGGAGGACCACCAACTTTTTAATAGTATTTTAAAATTTTTATGGTGAAAAGGGATCCATTTATGGTATGTAGCATCTATTATGACATTTCCATTTAAGGGAAATGTAGCATCTATAAAAAAAGGAGGAAGTAGGAATGAAGGTTTAAAAGCATATACATGAATACATTGGGGGAGGGGGGATTACTTCAAGCTTCAAGGCATTTAAGAATTCTGATTAGGAATGAAAGCTTACTTGGGGAAATTTATGCAAAAGCGGACATGTTGATCACCACGATTGACAAGAAATCCATGCTTTGGCAATCCTGCCACAAGTATCCCTTGAGTATGTAACTAGAGGAAATGTTTCTCTGCCAATATCCAGGATATAGGACAGGAGAAATTAATTACTATGCAAAGAGATGGTATGAAGGATACCCACCTTTTCCTCGTAGCACCAGAACCTGTCCTGGCTGTACTCCCTTGGGTATCTGGAACAAACAGAAACTGGACTATGAAACTCAAAAGATGGTAACACAAAAGGTATAATACTAGCATTATGGATTAAATTTGATTACCACAAGGCAATGCACAAAATCAAGCTGACTGGAAAGCACTAATTGAAGGAATATGTCCTTAGACATTCCCGACAATTACTATATATAAATAGGAATTAATTTATGGAGATAATAAGTTAATTATTTTAGTAATCATATTTGCTTGCTAGAGAATAAATGTGACTAATAGGACAATAAAGATTGGGTCTACAACTAAAAAATATTAATCCTATGAGGTCACACATTGTGGAACAAATTGAAGAAAGCAACACATGCCCTTAAGGGCTTTATGTTGGCTGGCCATAGGGAGTTTGAGGAGAATTAGTTCTCCTAATTAACCTAGAAATCCTATTATTATATATTGATATAACATTAGGGTTCAAAGGTACAACAACTTAAGCATAACTTTACACCATAAGAGAGAAAGAAAACCCTACTCCTCCCCATGACCGGCGCCTACCACCACAAAAAGCAAGAGCTATTCTCTTCCGTTCTAGCAGACGTTGGTGTTCAATTGGTGCTCGTGAACTGATCGGAGAAGCAAAACTTGGTATTCTCAGATCTTCAAGCTTCGGAAATCACGCTACAAAGGTTGTACATCTAATCCCTATTGATTGATTCATGTTTATGTTATGTATATGATCCTATGATAGACGTTAGGAAATAGTTTCCTGCAATTCCGCTATATATGCATCTATATGTTCCTACACTAATAAGAGATGGGAAGAAGGGTAGAGGGTTAGTCATCTTCTTTCATACTCCATCATTTTGTCTTTTTTACTACTTGCAGGTGCCAGGGAAAAAAAACGCGGTCGCGGTCGCGTTCGCGGGAACGGTCGCGTTGTCGCGGGAACGGCTTGTAACGGGGGAATAGAACGTTTCGCGGCCAACGCGGCGTGAATTTTTTTAAAAAATTCACATTAATACGTTCTAACCTTATTTGCATTGTTTTAGTTATTAAGCATTATTACAACATAATATAACCAAATCTATCAGAATATCATGTTTCATCAACTATATAATTAAATCATCAAATATTTTTGGCCAATGTTTGAAAAGAACGGATGTAACGGGAATAAAAACGTTCTAACGCGGGCGCGAGTTCGCGAACGGACAACGCGGCGAGAAGTATGTGATTTTTATTATGGCGTTCCGTAACGGGATTTCGCGGAACGGCAAATCCAAAATCCGTTACAGAACGGCCGTTCTGTAACGGAACGGGAGAGTTTTAATTCCATGGCAGGTGCACACTGTTGATAGAAGGTGTAGTCTTTTACCATAAATGAAAACCAAGGAATATTATATGCAAAGTCTAAAGCCACGATCTAAATGAACAATGTGTTCTATTACTGGCTCCTATTGTGGTTAAATAAAGAACTAGGAATCAAGATTTAGTGACTGGACCAGAAAACAAGAATCCAATGCAAAGATACTTTGATCCAAATACGAAGCCAAAAATCAAAAATATTGATTTTATTGGGAGTGGATTTCAAGGATGAAAAAAGTCAGAATCAAGCCAACTTGTTACATGAGATACCTACTTATTTTCCAGATTATAAAAAGAACATATAAGGCCCACCCCTACCTCCAACTCAATCAGATATCATTTCACAATGTGGAGGAGAAAACGGCCAGACATACCCTACAGCAAATGGCATGGACGAAGACTACAAAGTTACTCCGGGAACCATCACTTCTAGCTGACTGCTGACCGTAATGCAGGCCGACAGACTGGGTGCACTCATCCTCACTGATCTAAAAATCATTGTGTACATGTGTTGTATCTTTTGTTTTTAGTTTTCCAAGTATTTCATTTAATTTTTCTTCTTGGGTTTTAAAGGGTTTTATTGTACACACCATTCATTCACCGGAGACATACTTAGTTTTAAACGCCCCGACTCAGCCTACAGCAAATGGCATGGATGAAGACTGCAAAGTCACTCCGGCAACCATCACTTCTAGCTAACCGTAATTGCAGGCCAACAGGCCGAGCGCACTCATCCTCCCTGATCTAAATATCATTGTGTACATGTGTTGTATCTTATTTTGTTTGTTTGTACACACCATTCATTCACCGGCTATATAGGAGGCGTTTCGTTGAAGTTCTTGGAACGGAATGGAATGGATGTGATACCATTAACGATCAAAAAATTTGTTTCATTGAGATAACTTGGGTATGGAACAGGTTTCTCATCCCCCTTTAAACCCATTGAATCTCATACCCACCACCCCCTAAGGATTGAGATCCCCATACCTCACCCTTATGGATTCTAAATCCCCGTACCTCCCTTTACTAATGGATTCTAAATCCATACTTTTAAATGAAACAAACAACTTAATGGACTGTGAATGCTTACCTTGGGGTTATCATTCTCATACCATTCCATTCCATATATTTGAACAAAATGACCCCTTAGTTACTTTAAGACTATTCATGTTTTATAGTTGACTCTTTGGATTTAGTTCATTCTTCTTATTAGATTCGTTGCAGATATTAGGTTTGATTTTTAAGTCGAAATAGAGTTAGTTAAGTCCAATTCAAATTGCATTTTGACTTGGATTTCAGATCCAGATTAGGTGTGAGTTCCAATTGATTAATCAACTTATTCAGATCCCATAGGATCTAATACATATTCTGCCAGTTGCCATCACTAAGGCGACATACATACAGGGTGATAAAATAGCATGCCGATTCTGAACATAATCCAGTTCAATCATCCTCAATCCAAAGATGCGTGATTGAGGCTACAAAAACAAGATAAAGAGCATCAAGCACATATCAACCTAGATAAGCCATAGGCCTCACTACCCACACCACACAAAGATGGTACCTTAATCACTTTATAAGGAAAAGGGCAATTGTTATATGCACTTCCTCCATAAAGTGAGGGTGAGTGGATGACAAAGCTGAGATGACTACTGAGTGATGACGGTTGAGCACCAATTCATCAGCTCTAAGTATAACAGGGTGACTAAGGATATATTATTTTCACCTGAAATAAGGAGATCTGGTCTAAATTATTTAAGGTCTAGTCCGGTCTGGTTTGAATCATACTGGTCTAATCTGGTCTGGTCCAGTCTCCTTTTTTATGCAAATTTATGAGAAAAGATATATTCATGTGGGATCTTGTTGGATTTGTCTCGTTATGTATTCTTTAACTATCTACTTTCCATAATTTTTACTAAATATGGAATTAAACATATTTACTAATATGTAAACAGAAATAAAGTCTAGTCTAATCTGATTCTAACAACAATAAGTAATAAGTAACAGAAATAAAGTGAAGAGAACATAGCCTAAGACACTGATAAGCTTATTTCATAATGCATTTGGAGAAGTGAGAAGAGCTTTCCAAATATACATTACCACATGTAGCAGCATGGACTACTGTTACAACTTGCAACAAATGATGATCAGGAAAGAACCAGCTCACAATCAAATAGGAGGCAGATCCAAATGTGGGCTATATTCTTTACAAACTAAAACCTCCCCCCCTTTACTGACCCCACCCCTGAAAAGAAATGCATGAAAGTAAGGGAAAATAAGAGAAGAAAAGGTTGAAAAAAAGACTGCAATGGGATACAGAATTTCTTACATCCAATGAAATCATTCCTGTCAGAGTTGGTACCTCCACCTTGCCACCAAGCATAGCCTGTAGGGGTCAATCAATTAGAAAATATACTTTTGTATTAACATGTTTCAGAGTAACTACTTGCCAATGGGTGTACATTATGTACAAACACGTTTTACAGACCAATAGACTACGTAAACAATAACTTGGAGGAATCCAAATATAGCTCAAACTCAACCATGTAAAATACACTTACAGCTTCTTTCATGATAATTTGAGGGAATGAAAGTATATTTTGAGTTAACCAGCTATACAATATGCCACAAGAATGTCCAAGGAACGAATCTCCATTTGCAGCGTTGAAAACATGTGTTTTCCTTCATATGTTTACATTACCGCTCATTACCATCTATATGAGTGGTGATGGAAAGTAATGACAAACACATAATTAAGTGGATATGCTTTACTTTGGGCATTCACATGAAGCATTTCTTGTCAAATACTCGATATATCTTGCTGTTTGATTAATTTATTACACATAGCAAACAGGATTTCTAATGGGAGGATTTAGAAAAATCAGCACTGATACAGCAGTACCCACTGTGGCACAGCAAAATTACATGCAAAAATCCAACTGCAGAAACAACCATATATATATGAACTAGTAACCATAGAAAATATTGTAAGAGCATTCTGAAAATAAAAATTGAATAGTAAATAAAAAAAATTAAGAGAGCCATTCAGATGATGCGGCAAGATTTTGACAATCATAAACATGGGAATAAACCAAAATTGTTCTCTACCTGTATAAAGCTTATATTAGCGTCCACATAAAGATCTGCACCATTTCTAGTAAAAATTGGATCATCAGCGACCTACATATCGGGAGAAAATGGGGGGAAATGAGTGTTAAACAAGCTAAATTACAGCTAACTAGACAAGTATCACATCAAGGAACCATTTAGACATTCAAATCAAAGGGCTTATAAATACGCTCGGCAAGGAGCGCCAAATGTTGAACAGAGCATAATTAGAGCGTGTTTAGTTGGGCAGAAATCACTTTACACAAGAAGTAGCTTCCTAGTTTCCTTTGTTTGGTTTGTAAAGTGTGATAAACAGTTTTCCATATGCTGAAAAATAGTTCTCCCAAGGATGGAAAACATTTTCCTCTCCATAGAAAGAATTGACATATTTTTTTCACTAAGTTACTTTACTCTTTCCCTCCTCTCCCTTCCATTTTTCTACTCTTCCAATGCTCTCTAACTTTTCATCTAAGGAACCAAACAAAGGAAAACTAATCTACATTGTGTTTTCCCCACAAAAATATTACTTCATGGAAATTCATTTTCCATTGAAGATATTCTCCATCCAACAAAACAAAGCCTTAATGTATGATCCAAAAGCACAAAGGCATTTAAGTCTTATCATTCTCTAGATGAAAAGAAACTCAGCAATACTAATTAGTGACATAAGAACACTGCAATATATTCCTCCAAACCAAAATGGTAAACTTTGGAAATAAGGATTATTAATATTTGGGTCAGTTCCTGGTCGTCAATTTTGGGTCAAAATCGGGTATCGAGTCGGGTCATTCAGGTCAGGTCTATCCATAACTAACATCACAGAGTGAAATATTGGTTCCATCACAATAAGAGGCTTTTGTTCACCCTGAAGCACTCCCCCCCCTCCCGAACCACCTAAAAAAGGCCAAAACAAGACGAGAAAGCAAGGCAAGGTGCCAAAATTGACAAACAAAAGAAAATATTCTCCATCTTTTTCTAAATAATACTCCCTCTGTCCCAAATTAATTGCCACAAACCATTTGAACACAAAACTTAGGAAATGAGAGAACAAATTAGTGGGTAGGTGGAGGGCCCAATTGTAGAGATAAAGTAGAGAGAAAAATATTGCAAAAAAGGGTACGTGGCAAATAAATTGGGACAATCCAAAAAGGAAATGGTGGAAATTAATTAGGGACAGAGGGAGTAGGCCACAATATTTATATAATGTTGTCCCAAATTAATGGCTAACTAACTAGATTAGGGGAGTTACAATTTGACCTTTCCCAAATAATCTTGATGATTCCCACAACCAGAAATGTTAAAAGTGTTACTCCATTGATATGGAACGTACAGAATAGGATAGTGAAGGATAATTGTGGTATCTTAACTCGATTACATAAAAAGATGACCCCCAACTGAATTTTGCCTATTACAAAGAAGTATCATATATTGGCTTGAAGACAATGCACCTGCCTTTTGACAAAACCGAGAGTCTAAGACTGCTGATAAGTCAATAGTTACCTTTAATCTTATGTACACATTTCCAGATATTGCTCCAAGTCCCCCGGAATTACCAGCTTTAGGGATAGTGATAGTGTCACCAGAATCCACACCTGGTCGATTAAACAAACCAACCCATACAGGATACAGTAGTTTCAGGTATTAGTAGTCAGCATGCAAACTTACATAAATGCATATAAAAAGATGTGAGCGTGTACGTGAATTCCCTATTCAGTTTGTGCAACAAATGAGCGAATTGAGCTTTAAGTGAACCTACAGACAGTTGTTAATGGAAATGCCCAAATACTAACCCTCAACCCCAAACATCCCCTCCCCCCCAAAAAAAGAAATTATACAAAACTTACTCAACATGAACATAGTATATGAGTTTCTTGATTGACTTGAAAGATGTAGACCAGAAGTTTTGAGAAACTTGTATAAGACATTACATATCTAGGTCATTCAACTACTTATGGGAACTTTCACGATATTGGTATTTTCAGGCTTTTGTTAAAGAGCATCAGGTGACTAGATTCTCCCAACTATACACTACAAAATCAATAGGCACGGTTTCTAGAACACTCATCATGATCTTAATTCTTAACAAAATAATTTTTTTTAAAAGAGAATCAGCCAGGTCTAAATCAACAAAATATGTCCATCATTTTCGAGTTGCAATTTTCTGAAAAACAAGGACCAAGGACCCGAACTTTCTACGTTATGTATGCTGACAAGGTGTTTCTCCATTGTGTTTGTAAAGTCAAAATCAAAATGATGGTGCACAAGCAGTTCACACTACTAACCAGCCGGAATCGAAACTTTAACTTCCTTGACACCTTCAAGCACCCCAAGTCCTTTGCAGTTCCCACATTTTTCCTGCAAAATAGACGTATAAGTTACTTACATCAGGTCACCAAATACTTACAAGCATATACTCATTACAATGTAGGACATATAAGAATTACTCTACTTACAGCATAGTTCGAAAATACGGTTTCGGTCGCGGAAACGGAAACGGTCGCGGGTTCGCCGGAACGGAACGGGATACGTTGGTCGCGTAACGGGATACGGTTGTCTGGGAACAAATTAGGTTAGGTTGTTTATTTTTAATAAAAAAATTGCTTTTGAAGAATTAAAATTTCATTACGGGAGTAAGTAAAAAGCCTTAACAAATGAAAGGGATAGCTCGAGTATAAAACATAAAGAGTGGAAAACCTACTGCTTACACGCTACACTATAAAAATAAAAGGTCAATAAAATTTTGGTTTAAAAGGTAACATTAACATTTTGTTTTTTTTTAAAAAGAAAAGTAGTGGGGCAGTGGGTCTGCAGTAGTAAACCACGTGACATGCAATAATACAAGAGAGAGAAAAGGTGAGAAAGAAGGAAGAGAAAAAGAGATGAAGTACAGTGTTTATTTTTCCAGATCTGAAATTCCAAAGAGGAAGAGAAAGAGATGAAAAATTACAGAGATGAAGAGAAGATCGAAACCCGATTATCAACAAAAGCCACTCGCCATCATCTTCTGTCACATCCGGCGAGTTTGGCGGTAGTCAACTGCTACACAGTCACGAATTAGGGTTTCCCCACAAATTAGGGCTTTTAATTTGGCTTCAATTTGATTAAAAGAAATGCAATTAACAAGGGGTTTTGCTCGAAATTGGTAGATTACTGTCAAGGTATGTAAAAATCCGAAGAAAGTTTGTTTTTTTACTTTAAAAATCGAATCTCCCCTCCTTTTCTTCTCTCTTTGGTCCGGGTGGGGTGTTGTGGGTCAATTTATCATGTGCTGCTTTTTGTCTTTTTCTTCTCCTCTGCAAAGTTCTCTAAAGTTTCGCTTATTGACACGGGAAATGCGGGAAATGCGGGCGTAACGGACGCGTCGCGGTCGATTCGGCCGATATCTCGGGGTTTTCAAATCCCCCGTTATGAACCGCTAAAGTTCGGTTCGCCAAAGTTGAAATCCGTTACAACTCGGGCGAACCGAACCATAACGGGCGTATTTTCGAACTATGACTTACAGTTATAACTCTTCCTGACCCCCTACAAGTGCTGCAGGTGGATGAAAATGGAGGAATAGTTACCTGCTCATAATATTTATTGTTAAAAGCAGCACATGTTTGAAGCACTCAGTCAAAAATGGTAGTGATTATGCAAATTCATAAGGAGAATGAGGGAGGGTCATACACATGGACCTCGTTAAACTTACCCTCCCAATCCCTCCACAAGTGGGACAAGTTCTAGTCTTTGCACCAATAGGATAGCCATGCCCATCTAAATCACAAGCCACAGCATGACAAAATCAATTTTAGTAAGATAAACAAACAGAATTTCCATATAGGTGCGGAAATCAGTTAATGACATAAATAGATCTAGTCCATAGCAGTGACAGCAATTGATAGAAAGTTTCAAAATTCTTCCATGAGAAGAAGACTCAGATGATGGTGCCCACTATCAAAGTCAGCTACTAAGCAGATGCTGCTACAAGTCAACAAGAAGATGGATTCCCCCCTTGCAAACCTTCCTTGTCCAAACACTAGGCCTCAGGTTATTGGCTTCAGAATTCAGACGAGTTCCATTTTAGCAGAGCGGATCTTATGATCTTATCCATCTAAGTGTGAGCAAGATAGCAAAGGAAAAGTGCATGAAGTGCCGAAAGAACTTTGAGGTTTAACTCACGGCAGGAATCACAGGGGATGTATGCATCAAAAGACACCTGCTTCGTGCAACCTTTTGCTGCCTCAGAAAATGAAAGCAAGAGCTCAACCTGAAATATTCAAAACAAAGTCAGGAATTTCATTGTACGTGACAAGAGAAATGATAATCTTGACATTTGGACCTGAATATCAGCCGCAAAATGTTCCACGTCATCTTGAAAGATCTGGAAAGAAAAATGACACTATTACTCAATCAATATTCAATAGACCTTTGAACAAGATTTGAACAGAGGAAGATCGTATTCCAGAAGAACCAAATGTGTCCGAAACCAAGAATCCAGACATAAAATGATAATATATTCTTTTTTAATAGCTAAAGCGGATATAAGATATAACACCAATGATACCTCAGTAAATATTTTGTGAAATGAATCTGAGAAGTGAGTTCTATAAGCATTTCTGAATGCCTCAGCATCAGCAAAATCATTATGTACATTATCTGAACCCCTGCCTCCTGAATCATGCCTTGCATAGCCCGAATCCATATGTAGGCTCTTAAAAGAAAAAATTAGACAATGTTTAGTCATAGATACATCTGTTACTATGATCATTACTAATGTCTGCCAAAAGTTTACATTCAGACGGGCAAGATAATGGATACAATATACTAGACCAATAATTTTTTAGTTCACAATTTTACTTCATGTGAATAAAATAAAATTGATACGCACCAAGTGAGAAAGAAGATGAATACTTGCACTTGCTACTTACCATGTCATACCGTGCTCTTTTTTCAGAGTCCCCCAAAGTCTACGAGCAGTGAAGAAGAGAGACAATTAGTTAAGAGAACTCCATAACACCAAACAAGAAAATAAACCACTGAGAATAGAAACCTCATAAGCATCTCTTATCTCTTGAAACTTCCTCTTTGCAGAAGGATTTTTCTTATTCGTATCTGGATGGTACTTCTTCGCCAACTGTAGATTTTTATATGAAATCAAATCATCAAGAAAATTCAAAATTTAAGGGGAAAAAACACACGCGAAAGGGGTCTAAAGGACATAGAAATAAAAAAAGGCAAGCGTAATTACTGATTTAAATATATTACCAATAACATGGAGCAGAAATATAAATAATGGATATGGTGTGCCATTAAGCTTATAGGTCATTGATACATGTCAGACCTTTGAACACTTTCTTGCAATTTGATCCAAAATGGATAAATTGTGGTGGATTGAACTCACACAAGAGGAAATAAGAGAGAGGAGAAGATCAGAGATGGGGAAGGAGTCAGCAGAACAGATGCAGATAGAAGGAAAATAGTTGTAATAGTAGTGATTGTACTGATAAACCTATACTTTGCCCAGTATTTGAGAGTCTGAGTACTCTCCAATTATAAATGGAATAATCACAAATTTCTGAATGCCCTTCTCTTTCTTCCCTTACTCTATTTATAGCCGAAGTAAGCTGTTTTTCTCTCTCTCCATAACTCACTCCCATGCATCACATGCCTTAACCAAGCTACCCCTCCTGCTGTATGTGAAGAGTATAGTAGGGCGCTTAGGTGGATGCAGCACAAAAAAAACTTCCAATAATTCTCACATATAAAGGTGGTCACATTTAGGGATTTTGTATGTGAAAGAAACTAGACTCTTAGGAAAAGAAAAATATGATAGTTTAAATTGTATTTTGATGAGAAGCACCTTGGCCTATGATTTCCTCGACTCGATTGAAAGGAAAACAGAAGAGGGAAATCTAAGGATATGAACCCAATTTGATTGGAGCACCAATCAACCACAATCTAAGAGCTAGCCCCAAAGACAAGCAGTAAGCAAAGAATAATGAAGGCTAGAGCAGCTGGAGCCTATAAGTCACATGAGAACATAAAAACGGTTTCAGAAAGGAAAAGTCACTATGACAATGATAAGAAATAACAATTTTAATCACAACTCTCAATTCCATAAGTTTGTATCTAAAGATAAAAGGCTTTTTGAGGAAATCTAAGTACATAATAAGAACCTACCTTAGAACTGATCTCGAACTTACATTCAAGTTTAATCTATAGCTAGCGTTATAAAACGATTACCCACAAAAAGACACATGCCATTCCCACTGAAAACACTCCCATTTATTGTTTTTGGAAATAAAAAGAACAAGAAAGGAGGAATATCAAATCCGATCACTTTTCATGTTCCTATAGTTGAGTAAAAATTTGCTTCTTTCTCTTCATTCTGCTAGTAAATAAATTCAAAAGAATATGGAGAATACCAGAGTTATTGATCCCCATGTGCGCTTCCATTGTCTCTCGACATTTCTTATTTTCCCTACCAAATTTATAAGGATTCATTAAGTAATTAGCAAAAAATCAACAAAAAATTATGGGTCTCCAGATCTATCCCTTGTTTATGATCTGACTCATAACTCTAGTACATATCTCAAACACAACATGAATAGTAAGGTCTCTATATTGCTCATTTGCTCATCCTTAAGACATCTTCCTTCTTTTTATTGACAGCCTCTGCCCTAAAATTGTTCTGTTTCATTCAAATTTCAGATTAAATAAGGGCCAAGCCAAATCTCCATCTCCTGCCAATAAAGTTTAAGTTCAAAACATTTTTGGGTCAAGAGATTAGACGTCCAGAGACACACAACCGAGTCTCTATGGACCACTAGTCCAATTTTCTACTATTTCAGCTCTAGCTTACTGTTAAATGTCCCGACTCATCACGTCTAACCAAAGAATTTCACAATATATGCTTCATATCAACAAAGAAAAATATGGTTAGCGTGCTACGGTGCTAGGCCACATATCACTCTTTTACCTATCGTGTGTATCTTGTCACTAGCGCCACTTGCAGTAAAAACAGTTTCGAGAAAGCTGGACCAACTCTTTGTCAGCAAAGAGACAAACAACTGCGCGATTGAATAATTGCACCTTACCAGAAGTCGTCAAGTACGACCAGAACATCACAACTTAAGCACGTCATAATCACATTAGTTCGACTTTTCAGTTCCAAATTGATTCTAAAAAATGACTAAACTGTCAAAACTCCCCATGTGACTTCAATAATATCGAAAACACAGACAATATCCATGAGATTACCAAAAACCCGTACATGGTTTAACAAAATAGAACAAATTGCCAATGTCTAACTAGCAACCGATACAGTAACACAACCATACCTCATGGAAAGCCTTTCTAATCTCATCACGGCTGGCATCTTTCGAGACACCCAGAAGTTCATAGTAATTCCTTTCACTTGCGCGCATCGACCCTGGAGGAAACATAAGCAACTCCAACAATCAACTTCAAACTACATACATTAATAGAACCCAACAATACAATATTCGTTAAATTTCTGAACCTGTGGCATGAAAATAGCGCTTTGATAATGGAACTGTATATACTGCTTCACCAATTGAATTCCCACTAATTCCAGCTACATATCTATAACTGTAAAATCCTAAAATCAAATAATATTACAGAATAAATCATCAATCTCACATTAACAATAAAAAAATAGCAACCCACAAAAAATAAGGAAAAGGAAAGATAATTTACTTCTTCTATGAGTTAATAATGATTGTTGCCTTCCTTCAACAAAATTGCAATAAGACCCACGAGACTGCACATCACCAAAGTGCAATTACATGAGCATTAACTTAAATCATACAATATAATAGTTGGAAAAGAATAAAATTAAATTAATTACTTACATAAAAAATACGGGTCATATATTTTGAGGCAAGCCCAATTAGCTTGATTTTCCTCATGGTTTGAGGCTACACTAATTGAAATGAACTACCTAAAAATTTAAGAAGAGAAAAATGGTGAGTTGACGTGGTCAAAGGAGAGAGAAACGACGAATTGCGGGTGCATAGTTGGTCTGGAAGCTTGGAAATCAAGAAATTGGAGTTGTGTCTCTCCCTCACTTTCTTTGCTCTTTGGTTTCATCTTTCATGGGATTTGTCTCTTTTTTTCCTTTTCGAAATAAATCTTTTTAGTCCAGGGTTTAAACTTTAGGAAAAATGGATCATAATACCCCCAACTTTGGGCGGTCCGCTTTAAATACCCCCAACTTTGGATTATTTTTAAATACCCCCAACTTTGGAGGTAGTCCACCAAAAATACTCCTTTTACCTGCTTTCACCGGAAGAACTGGTAAATACTCACGTGCTTTACTTGTGATCCAATTTTTGCTTCCTTAATTCACCAACCCCCCACCCCCACCTCCCCACCTCCTCTCCGCTCATCTCTCTCCTCTCGCTCATCCCCCACCCCCACCCCGCCCCCCCACCACCCACTGCCACCTTCCTCACCCCCCACTACCACCCTTCCCACACCAAGCTATTGATCGCTTGGTTGAAGATGATCTTTGGTTGGTTGAAGACCGATTGATCAAAGACTATGTCGGCTCTAATAACTCAATCCAGGCTCTCTCTCTCTCCATTGTAACAATCAAATTTTGAATGATGTTTTTGATGTTGATGAATTGATGATGATGATGATGATGATTGTTGTTGTGTGTGCTTTTTGTCTATCTCTCTCTTCGTTGTAACAATCAATTTTTGAATGATGTTTTTGATGATGATGATGATGAATTGATGACGATGATGATTGTTGTGTGTGTTTTTGTGTGAAATGATAAAAATAGGGAGCATGTGTTCGAAATGTAATGGATTCGTTGATTCGGCGTTACTCACCGATAAGAACAGGAAATTTGTATATGTTGAAAGGGCGAGTTTCAAATTCCGGTATTTTTGAAAGAGTTTGGGAAAGGTGTGTTGTTTTTTGGAAGTAATTGGTGTTGGTTTTTGTTGTTTATGTAGGCGTTTTCGAGCGTTGGTGGAGAGAGTAGAGCGAGGCTATGCGAGAAGATTGTCAAGGAATGGGTTAAATCGGTCAACTAGAGTTCATGTATTTATGCTATACTTTTGCTTTTGATTGTTTCGTAGTTTTTTTGTCCACTATAATTATAAATTTGAGGTAAGTTTTGATTTAATCGTATTTTTTTCTTAGATCTTGTGATATAATTGTGAATCGTGGGCCTGGGGGTGGGGGGAATTGGGGGGGCTTTGGGGTGGTGGGAGTGGGGAGGGGGCCGGGCTGTTTGGGGTGGTGGGAGTGGGGAGGGGTGGCTACGGTGGGCCGGGGGCCGGGGCTACTTGGGGTGGTGGGAGTGGGGAGGGGTGGGCTGCGGGGGGGGTGGGGGTGAGGGCCTGGGGCTACTGGGGTGGTGGGAGTAGGGAGGGGTGGGCTGGGGGGTGGGGGAGTGGTGGGGCTGCTTGGGGGTGGGGGAGTAAAAATTGAAAATTAAAATAAAAGAGAAATAAAAAATAAAAAAAATTACCTTGTTAACAGGTTACAAGTCATCTGGGTGCATTTTTGGCGGACCACCCCCAAAGTTGGGGGTATTTAAAAATAATCCAAAGTTAGGAGTATTAAAAGCAGACCACCCAAAGTAAGGGGTATTCTGATCCATTTTTTCTAAACTTTAAACGGTGGGATTTGGAATTAAACAAGAGTGGGCTAATGTAATCCCAAGAATATAGGAGAGTATAAGAGAATTAGTAAGGGGGACACTATTTTGGTATCACTTTAGTGTCTCTCCTCTTCTACACTATCTCCCTACAAAAATAAGAGACACCGATACACCAACTATAAATCTAAAGAAATACACTATTCCCTCCGTCCCATAAAGATCTGAACACTTATTGGGACACGTAGTTTAAGGTGATAAGTTGTGGTGTGGTTATCAAATGTTATTTTATTTAAAAAGTAGATGTGATAGAAGTTGGTGGGGTATTTTTTAGGGATATTTCCTCAGGTACCCCTGAGGTTTGGCGTAATTCCCAAGATACCCCCCACATTTGGGGAATTCCTCAAATACCCCTGAGGTTTGTGTTTGGGCTCAAGATACCCTTACTATGGACGGAACCCTAACGTCGTTAGGTTTTCCGTCCATAGTATCCCCAATTTTCTCTCTCCTCCCATTCCCCCACCCACTGCCAACTCCCCTCCCCCAGCCAGTGGCCGATGGCCGGCGACCACCACCCCCACATCGGCGCCGGCGACTCTAACCCCTCCCTTCGCCGGCCAGAACAACAGCACCCCCGGCGTTGGAGCCGGCGACCCCACCCTCTCCCTTTCCCCCACCCTCGACACCCCACCCTAGCCCTCCCTTTCCCCATTCTCGATTCCCCCACCCCACCCCGACACCGCCACCTCCCCCCCTTTCCCCCTATCGGAAATGGCCCCCCTTCCCCGTCCCCATCGTGAGTCGACCCCCTCCTCTTCCCCACCCAGATACGCCGCCCCCAGACCCTTAAACCCACCCCGAAACCACCCTAGGGTCTTCTTTGTCGTCTTTGTTTCTTTGTTCGCCAGCGCCAACGTCTGGGGGTGAGGGAATCGGGAATGGGGAAGGGAGGGGGAGGGTCACCGGCGCCGGAGTGGGTGGTGGTCACCCGGCCGTCGACCGGCCGACGGGGGAGGGGGTTGGCAGTGGGTGGGGGAATGGGAGGAGAGAGAAAATTGGGGATATTATGGACGGAAAACCTAACGGCGTTAGGGTTCCGTCCATAGTAAGGGTATCTTGAGCCCAAACACAAACCTGAGAGGTATCTGAGGAATTCCCCAAATGTGGGGGGTATTTTGGGAATTACGCCAAACCTCAGGGGTACCTGAGGAAATTTCCCTATTTTTTATTAGAGGAGAGAGAAAGTTGGGTAACTTTTTATTGATAAAAGGTAGAGTGTGGGCCAAAGATGTGTAAAAGAAATAATATATTAATGGTGAGACCATACCAAGAATGAAAGTGTTTAAACTAATTTGGGACAAACATAAAAGGAAAGTGTTCAGACTATTCTGGGACGGAGGTAGTATCTCTTAACACAAAGTCTTATAAAAGACGGTCTCACGTTACCACTAAAGTGAGACCGCCCTTAACAGGCCCAATAAAACATAAAGCGCTTGAAGAAACACGGAGCCCAAAGCAGTAATAGGCCCGAGAAACCAAGCGCCCGTATTTTCAACCCACATTTCTTCTTCATTTTCTACTTTCTTCTTCATTCCTCTTCACGTTTCTAGAAACTGACATTTCTCTCTCTAACTCTCTCATACTTCCACCATTTTCGACCATTTTCAACCCACATTTTCTACTTTTGCTTCTACTTTTCTTTGTTCTTCTTCCATTTACTTCTATTTTTGCTTCGTTTTTTCTTCTTTTATTTTCGTTTCGTTTTTTAGTGGAAGCTGTCGGAGGAGATGTCGCCGACGCCGGCGACGACATTGTTTGCGGAGGAGAGAGAAAAAGTGTGGAGTTTTTTAGGAGAGAGTTAGGATTGTTTGATGAGTGATGTTTGTTGCTTTATTTAGGAGAATATGAGGAGAGAGAATTTTGTGATGGCACATGGGGAGATGAGATGGAGGGTGTTTTTGTCTAAAGTGAGTGGGACCTACACAAATGGCCCGTGCATTTCTCCAGTTTACACTCTAGCTAATTAGAAGTAGCTTAGATTTTAATCATAAAGTTTTGATTATTCACTTCAAGCTATGGCCTACGAAAACTTATTGGACACGAAGTGAATGAATTTTACAAATGATTAATAAAAGGTTGCATTTGAACTGGGGAAGAGTGCGAGTTGCTTACTTAAAGACTGTTTTTTACACTATAAGTAAGGTTATATAAAGAGTTAGATAGCATATTTAGTTATTGAATTCCATAAAAAGTGTTTTCTCACATCAATAATTGATCGAGGGATAAGTTCAAAAAATGCGATTAAAAAGGAAAATTATAAAGAACCATATGGAAAATGAATTCTAGGTCATATGGCGTGTGAGTGGTGGGGTTGGTTAGTGGGGTTCAGTGGTGGAATTTTTGGATGGGTGAGTTAATTTTCGTGGAAAGGTGAATTTGTGGGGCTGATTTTGTCATTTTCAAGTTATAGTTATAATTTTCCAATTAGTTAAGGAATTTTAATAATTAGTTACATATTTTTGGCTCTTAGTTATGGTTTTCTGATTCATAGTTAGCTTTTGCTTAATATTTATGAAATTCGGATATATAGTTATGATTTTTAGGTTATTAGTTATTAATTGTGGTTAACAATTATGGTTTTATGGTTGATAGTTGTGATTCTGGCTATTAGTTATTGTTTTCTGATAAATAGTTATGATATTTGGGTATTTAGTTATTATTGTTTATGGTTGATAGTTGTG
Source organism: Beta corolliflora (assembly GCA_947648045.1). Lineage (NCBI taxonomy): Eukaryota > Viridiplantae > Streptophyta > Magnoliopsida > Caryophyllales > Amaranthaceae > Beta > Beta corolliflora. The sequence goes on along the minus strand of CANSZD010002517.1, from coordinate 28,892 downwards.
ATTCTGGCTATTAGTTATTGTTTTCTGATAAATAGTTATGATATTTGGGTATTTAGTTATTATTGTTTTTTGCATTAGTTATGACTTTTTGTTTTTTAGTTCCGATTTTATGGCTAATAGTTTTAGTCTAGAAAATAACTAAAAGATTATAATTATAGCATATGAATAATTATTTATTAATTTCATGAGTAACAATGATAGTATTAAACATTATTTTTGCATTGGTTATTTGAGGTTGGCATAACTAATGCAAAAATGCGATAGTTATTTAAGAAAGAGAGAATTAGTGCGTTAGTTTTTTTGAGAAAGAGAGAATTATTTATGCGTGATAGTGAAATTATGGCCAATAAAATGCATTATAATCTGATTTTTATGATATAACTTATATACTTCAGCGCTTAACTAATATACTTAAGCGTTTAACTAATATACTTCAGCGCTTTACTAATATACTTCAGCGCTTAACTAATTCACCCAGAAGTAATTTAAGGCTAGCATAACTAATAGGTGCAAACGCTTAACTAATTCTACTGCTGGTTTGATGCACGCGCGTGATATCAGCATGACATTAGCGGTCTCACGTTAACACTAACGTGAGACCGTCTCTCCAAAAACGGACTCATCTCTTAATTGGTGTTTCTTCATAAATATGTATGAGTTGTCAACATTTTCTTTCCTCTATTTACCAAGTATCCCAACTCTCATAGAGGTGATCAAATGACGGGTCGGGCTGACTAAAAAAATCAGCCCATATATCAGGTCGACCAATTTTTTGTGTACTTGAAACCTGCTTTTTCGTGCCAAAATTGACGGGCTTTTTGGACAAAGTATTAAATTGAAAAATCATTTTTGAGTTGTCTAAATCTCGTCCCAAACACACACACACACAAATTGAGTTGGGTTGGGCCCAAAAATCTGAGCCAAAGAATTATGCACAAGCCTGAGCATTGTTCGAGCCGGACTAACCTTGATCAAATCTAAACTTAAGAAATAGGGTTTCTTATGTCAGAAAAATTCACATTTAACTCTTATTAAAAGTTTCACATTACACACATAAGAGTCGGCTCTTAAATGTTTCTCTCTCAAAAAAGTCCTTCATTACTCAATACTCATGCCATGATAAATCCACATGAGTTACATGATTAGCTTGTCGTTAGTTACCAAGGATAAATCCACATGAGTTACAGGATTAGTTTGTGGATTTTGATTGCTAACTTCGCGTGATTTAGGTACCAAGGTTAAAGAATCATCTTGTTGCCGCCACACATGCAATGGAGGTTTATACTCTCAATATATGGACTCATTTCCGGATTTATGTTAGTATTAGATGGCATCGAAGTTTTTGGTCCTCTATATAACTGGTGAGATTAGTCACCTTTAATTGAATGATGAATTTTCATCAGGAGCTCATGTACAAGATAAAAAATAAGGTTGAGCAAAACGAGATAACGGTTCCGAAAATTTATCGTGATATTAAGAAGCACATAGCAACGACTATTATAGCCTTCATCGTCTTACCAATTACCATGTGTTTCTGCTGAGAAATTAAGGATTATAATAGATTATGAGATGTGATGTGGGCCCCAAGAGCATTCGCCTGAGCTCCGTTATCCGTACACCGGAATCCTGAAAAAGAAGGTTAGACTACCCCGGGGGTGTTTCCGGGATCGCCCCTCCGACGATCAAGTCAGTAAGTGATTGAGGTAGAGAGAGAATCTAGAGAGAGATGCTCTAGTTTGTTAGGTGAGAATTGAATACCTGTTCATTGATGAGACTGTTGGTATTTATAGTATTGGGGATTCCCAGACAGGAAACATTGATTGGATGGGCCTCCTTGGGATCAATGGCTACGTTGCCTTTTCAGGCAATGATTATTTCAGTCCTTTAGAGGATCCCAAAACTTCTGAGATTAGGTCAACTCTCGGGTGGGACCCACTGCTACCACCTGTCCAAGGCTTTAGGAGGCTTTTACGCCCCTGTTGGGCTGCTGATAAATTAAGCCCAAATAATTAGTCCCACGCCAGGAATGGGGGATCATGGGGGTCCGACTGAATGACGCCCGTCCGTGGCGGAATAGTGACTGCTTTAACTCCGACTGGCTCGCTGGTCATCCAAGGCAGATGGACCGAGTAAGTTATGACGCCGACCGAGTCAATCCATGTTGAAGGGATTTGTGCCGACCAGGTTGTCTCTGGTTGAAGGAAAATATGCCGACCAGGTCATTTTCCTGTTGAAGGAGGGTGTACCGACCAGGTCATCTCATGTTGAAGGGAACAATGCCGACCGGTCGTTTTCTCGTTGAAGGAAGAAGCGCCGACCGGGTCATTTTCCTGTTGAAGGACAAAGTGCCAACCGGGTCATCTCCTATTGAAGGAAGAAGCGCCGACCAGGTCATCTCCTTGAAGGGAACAATGCCGACCTGGATCGTTTTCCTGTTGAAGGAAGAAGCGCCGACCGGGTCATTTTCCTGTTGAAGGACAAAGTGCCGACCAAGTCATCTCCTATTGAAGGAAGAAGCGCCGACCAGGTCATCTCCTGTTGAAGGAAGAAGCGTCGACCGGGTCATTTTCCTGTTGCTGGAAGAAGTACCGACCGGGTCATCTGCTGTTGAAGGAAAGTATGCTGACCAGGTCAATTTCTATCGCAGGAAAAAAATGCCGACCAGGTCAATTCCTTTTGCAGGAAAATGTGCCGACCAGGTCAATTCCTATTGAAGGAGCAAAATGCCGACCAGCTCGTTCCTTGTATGGAGGCCACTCGGATGAGGCCTAATGAGCCCCAAGGCCCATACATGACCAAGTATAAAAGCCACTCGACAAAGGAAGAGAGTTCCTGTTGACCGAGTGAGTATGAAGCCACTCGGATGAGGGGCTAATGAGCCCCAAGCTGTCCAAGTGGGTGCCGGCTGATACTTGGCCATACATGACCAGGTATAAAAGCCACTCGGCAAAGGAAGGGAGTTCCTGTTGACCGAGTGAGTATGAAGCCACTCGGATGAGGGGCTAATGAGCCCCAAGCTGTCCGAGTGGGTGCCGACTGATACTTGGCCATACTTGACCAAGTGTAGAAGCGACTCGGCAAAGGAGGGAAGCTCCTATTGGCCGAGTGAGGATGAAAGCACTCGGATGAGGGGCTAATGAGCCCCAAGCTGTCAGAGTGGGTGCCGGCTGATGCTTGGCCATACTTGACCAAGTACAAAAGCGACTCAGCAAAGGAGGGGAGCTCCTATTGGCCGAGTGAGTATGAAGCCACTCGGATGAGGGGCTAATGAGCCCCAAGCTGTCCGAGTGGGTGCTAGCTGATGCTTGGCCATACTTGACCAAGTATAGAAGCGACTGGGCAAAGGAGAGGAGCTCCTATTGGCCGAGTGAGTATGAAGCCAATCGGATGAGGGGCTATTGAGCCCCAAGCTGACCGAGTGGGTGCTAGCTGATACTTGGCCATACTTGACCAAGTGTAGAAGCGACTCGGTAAAGGAGGGGAGCTCCTATTGGCCGAGCGAGGGGGACGCCACTCGGATGAAGGGCCAATGAGCCCTAAGTTATCCGAGTAGGTACCAATTTACCTTCGTATTTCGCTTGATGGAGTTATTTCGCCCGAGCGGGTATGTCTGACCCCAAATGCCACATGGCCACTTTTGATACTTGGGATCTTGGGACCCTTCTTATGGATTGAGCTGACTAGGCGCTGCAAGGAGTTTTGACGTTTGATTTCCCTTTGGACTCCGAGTGATGACGCTTGGATTTATTGGACCCTTGAAGGACTGGACTGACTAGGTCCAATTGGGCCACTTCAAAAAGCCCATCAAGGCGGCGCGGGGGGTTTGCGTTGCACATCCCCCTAGGCGTGCCTATATATGCAAGGGAGGAGAGAGAATTTCATATCATTTGCTCATTTCTCTAAATCCTCTCTCTCAAAAATCTTCAAATTCTCCCCAACTTTCAAGCTCTTCCTCCAGTCTTTTCGTCCGACCAGGTACGCTCTTGATCTTCTTTTAAGTTTCTTTTTCTTTCTTTTCTTCGAATAATCTCGGCCGACTCCTTTATCTATAAATAATGGGAGATTCGTCCGAGTCAGCGACACCCCCGATCTCACCTCTCTATAAATTGTCCGAGATGGTGATGGGGATGGGAATAACGTTGGTGTCGACTGTAATAAGTTGCCCCGACCCCTCGGCTGTGCCCGACACAGTTGTTCTTCCGAGCCCGTCTTCTTTGGTAGAGGATGAGGCCGAGGGTATCATTCCATACCCTTGGGAGGTGTCTTTAGCCTATCCCCCCTCGAGGAGTTACTTAGACAAATATTTATCTTCTGATGTAGTTAGAGTGGCCATGCCGAGGGGAGCAGGAGAGGCGTCGACTTCAGGTCAAGAAATAGAATATCCCGACCTAGATCCAAGAGGGGGCCCAGGAACCTTCTTTCCCGAGCCTGGTCCGATAAAGTCCCTTGTTGAAGATCTTCGAGGGACAGCAACGAGGTTTCAGATAAGGGATCCATTTTACTTGGTCCGACCGGAAGCCCATCACACGGTCCTTACTTCTCCACCCGGGTGCATAGCGGTCTATTACAAGTTGATGGATATGGGGCTTCGGTTTGCTCTGACACCCTTCGTTAAAGAGCTGCTGAACGCCTATATCTTGGCGATTTGCCAGATTTCTCCCAACTCCTGGGAGGGAATCACTGCTTTCCAAGTTTTATGTGAATTGTTAAACGTCCGACCGACCCTCAAATTGTGGAGACATATGTACAAGCTGGCCGAGGTGATGTCCGCAACGAATGGACCTGGGTGGTGGAGCTTCCAAGTCCAACCGGGGTATCGGACTGTCCTTAACCTTCCCACTTCTCAGAAGGGGTTTCGGAGGGAATTTGCCTTCGTCTACTTTGGTGGAGATTGGGGGGTTTCCCTGGTTCCCCCGACGACCGAACCAGTTATCAGCCTAAATTTCCGAGTCGGGGATCTTGACGACGAGGAGGGTGTCGCGGCTTGCTACATGCAAACCGAATAAAAAATAGTCAATGGAGGCGAGATATTCGTGCCTGGCCAGTGGTTACCCGACTGCCAGCTATTCAAAAACGAGCACTTCCTCTCGGTTATGGGTCTTAGCACGACCTTCCTGAAGGGTAATCTGCCGAGGGGGTGGCTTAAGGTTTTCAGTCGGATATCATAAGTTTTCCGTTTTTTGACTAACACTTTTTGCTTTTTCCAGATTCCTGAGCCTACGTAGAGGAGACTGACCCCACAATGGTCGACAAGCTGGACGTGGCGGGGATGAGGGCGGCTCGGATAAGGGATGAATTAGCTGCCAAAACCATGAAGGTGTCGACCGCGCCAAAGGTTAGTGAGTCATAGTCGGAGTATGTATGTCTTTTATTTCTTCGCCGATTGACTTGATTGTTTCTCGATCTGTTTCAGGATCCCGCCAACCCCAAGCCAAGGAAGAGGAAGGAGCGGTCCGTCGATAAGGTCGCTCGAGGCCGAGAAGGCCATTGCAAAGGCCAAGACCGAGAGGGAGAAGAAAGCGGCGAAGAAGTCCAAATCCATCGAAGTTAAAAGCCCGAGGGACTCGGACAAGGGGTCGTCACAGCAGGGTGATGGGGTTGACACCTCTCTTCACTCATCGGATTTTCAACCGATTGGGAGCCCCCAATACACTCCCAGTCTCCCGCCTATAGCTCGTTGGGGGGCGCCCCGACTGATGTGGTTGCTGCCACAATCCCTTTCACGGGGCTGAGTCGGGCCGAGAAGGACGGTCGGTGGACCAGAGCTTTGGAGTATGTGTACACCCCGACCGATCGGGAGCATATCAATGCCACCTAGGGCGACAACGAGACCAACGGCTCTTCCGTACGTGGGTCGACGTAAGTGTTTAATGTTTTTGCTCCCGTTGATTGTTCAATGTTTTTGCTCGTTTTTGCTAACTCCTTTACTCTTGTTACATCAGTTTTCCGCTCAGCAGGTAAACGTAGCTCAGAACCGAGTGAGCTTGGCAGAGGAGGTTCACGACTTGAAGGAGAAGGCAAAGAAGCACTTTGACGAAGTTTATCAGGCCAAGGAAGCTAAGAAAAATAGCCGAGAACAAGCTCGATGATGCTCTTAGGGCCATTACGACTGATCAGAACAACTTCAAGGCAGAGCGGGAAAAGTGGGAGAAGGAGAGAGCCGACCTCGTCCTAGCCCGTGACTCTGCTCAGACGGCTAAGGACGATGCGATCGTCAAGCTGAAGGAGGCTGAGCGGAAGGTGATTGATCTCCAGGGCAAGCTGGAGGAGGCTGAGCGGTTGGTGAAGACAAAGGCCCAGTGGTTTGCCGAATAGGAGCAGACCGAGGCCTGTGAAGTTTACGCCAACGAGGTGGGTAGCAAGGCCCACAAGATGGGTGAAGACGAGGCTCTGGATCGTCTGAGGAGGGTGCTTACCGAATCACACCCTGAGCTGATTTGGGCAGATGTTTCGTCCGGATATCAGGAGTCTATAGATGCTGAGACTGCTGAAATTCGGGCCAAGCTAGATGTTGAGATTCAGGCTAAGCGCGCTCTTGGGGGGTCTTCTGAGGATGATGACGACGATGAAGAAGCCGAAGGGGTTAGTCGGGAGACTGAGCAGGTGGATGATAATGCCACCAAGGAGACCGAGGTGGTGGATGATGGTGTTGTGACCCACTCGGGCGTTTCCGACCTTCCCCCTCCCCCCAACTCTTAGACTCCTTGGCCTTGCGCCCTCTGTACTTTAACTTTGGTAATAATTGTCTTCTCTGTAATGCCCGATTATCTTAATGAAATTACTACATCTGTCCCAGAATAGTCTGAACACTTTCCTTTTATGTTTGTCCCAAATTAGTTTGAACACTTCCATTCTTGGCATGGTCCCACCATTAATATATTATTTCTTTTACACATCTTTGGCCCACACTCTACCTTTTAACAATAAAAAGTTACCCAACATTCTCTCTCCTCTAATAAAAAATACCCCACCAACTCCTATCACATCTACTTTTTAAATAAAATAACATTTGATAGCCACACCACAACTTATCACATTAAACTACGTGTCCCAACAAGTGTTCAGATCTTTCTGGGACGGAGGGAGTATCTTTTGACTTCACTTTTTGGATTGTGTTTGTTGATTGCAATATCGCCCGACTAACTTTATTAATCTGACTGATCTGCATTTGTCCGATTGACTTGTTTTTATCCAACTAACTGAATGCTGGTGAATGCTTGTTTAAAAATCTTGGTTAAGTTGATACTTTGAAGTTGGTGCTTGCCTTGATCGGTCAAGTCTTTGCCGAATAGGTGTCAATGCCAGAATAGATAACACTTTGATTGGTTAAGTCTTTTTATTACAAAAATGCCCAACTATTTCGATTGGTTAAGTCTAGTAGTTTGACCTCGCTACAAAACGTACCGATTAGCTATGCTATTTCTGTTTAGCTATTACAACACCTGCCCCTATTGCAAGTAACATACACTACACATAGAATTTTTTAAGGTTGTCTGCGTTCCAAGGTCGGACCAGGGGGACACCTTCTAGGGACTCTAGTCGGAATGTGCCAGGCTTGATGGTCTCTGTTACTCTGTAAGAGTCGTCCCAGTTGGGTCCCAACTTCCCTTTCAGGTGTGAGAGTCCGGTGGCTTCTACTTTTCGAACGACCCAATCACCGAGTTGGATCTAGCCTTCACTCGGCGATTGAATTGCCTGAGTGACCCTTTGTTTATACTTGAATGGACTTGGCGGTGCATTACCCCTTGTCTCTCGGCAACAAGTCCAAATTGACAAGTTTTCCTCCTCGTTTTTCTCGAACTCGTAGATCATTCGGGGTGAGGGGATACCGACTTCTACTTGTAAGACCGCTTCGCTTCCGTACACAAGGCTGAACGGGGAGTGTCCTGTTGCCTCTTTCGCAGTAGTCCGAGCCGACCCGAGGACTCCAGGTAGGTCATCGACCCATGCTCCTTTGGCAGCCTTTAAGGATTTTTTGCTTTCTTTGAGGACTATCTTGTTAGCCTACTCGACACGTCCATTTGTTTGTGGCTCTGGATACGGCGGAGAATTTGGTCTCTATCCCAACCGGGCGCAATACTCCGTGTGGGGCCACCGTTGAATTGCTTATCGTTGTCGAAGATCAATACTCCGGGCACCCGAAATCAAGTTATGATGTTCCTCCAAATGAACGCCCCGAACTTGCCTATCCGTTATGGAGGCAAGTGGCTCGACTTCTGTCCACTTCGTGAAATAGTCAATGGCAACTATTAAGAACTTCCTCGACCGGACGCCGGGGAAAAGGTCCGAGAAGATCCATGCCCCACTTATGGAGGCAAGTGCTTGAATTGTTTGTCGAGGGAGTAGTTGGTGCTCTTGGGATGTCCGAGTGGATTTGGCACGAGGGGCACCTTTTGACCAACTCATGGGTGTCCGATTTCAGAGTAGGCCAATAGTAACCTGCTCTGAGGGCCTTTTCAGCTATGGTCCTTCCCCCCTTGGTGACTTCCGCAAGCTCCTTGGTGGATTTCCCTTAGGATGTAGTCTCCTTCTTCGGGTGTCACACATTTGAGCAGAGGGTGGGTGAAAGATTTCTTGTAGAGCTGACCTTCGTGCCACAAAAACCATCCCGACTTATGCTTAACTCGCTCGGCTTCTTTGTGGTCCTCGGGCAGCACTCCATCTCGCATGTATCTTACCGGCTCTTCCATCCAGGGTGGATGTCCGATTGAGTACGAATTGCTCCTTGGCGGTGATGCTTGGCTGACGCAGTACTTCCCACATGATGGTCCGAGGGGCTGATCCTTCAGCTGAATTGGCCATCCGAGCCAAAGCGTCTGCCTGCTGATTTTCCGACCGTGGAACATGAGCGATGCTGAACTAGGCCGACTTTTTGACAAATTCTTGGGTTTTGGCCAAATACATTCTCATGTTATCTTCCTTGGCCTCATATTCGCCGGATACCTGACCCACTATGAGTTGTGAGTCGGATTTGGCTTTAACTGTCGTGGCCCCGGCCAAGATACATATTTGGAGTCCGAGGATGAGGGCTTCATACTCGGCTTCGTTGTTAGACCCCAAGAATTCAAATTTGATGGCATACTCCATCTTTTCCCCGACCGGGGGCTTAATCACCAGACCGGCTCCACATCCCGTTTTGGTGGACGAGCCGTCTACTTGCAGCTCCCACCCGTCTTGCTCGCCGGTTGGGGGCCTAGTTGTGCATTCTGTTATGAAATCTGCTAAGGCTTAGGCTTTGACAGCTCTCCATGGCTCATATTCCAGCCCAAAGTCTGCTAGCTGATACGCCCAATTCGTCATCCGACTGGAATGGTTCCTGCTCTCAATTAGCTTTCTGAGTGGTTGCCCGGTGAGAACCTTAATCGGATGTGCTTGGAAGTAGGGTTTAAGCTTCCGACTAGCCATTACCAGGGCAAAGACCATCTTTTCGACTTCGCTGTAATTAGCCTCTGCTCCTCGGAAAGCGTGACTGATAAAGTAGACCGGGTGTTGCTTTTCTTCTCTCTCGGCTATCAGAACAGCGCTGAGCGTGTATTTTGAAACAGTCAGGTAAATGAACAATGTTTCCCCCGGCAAGGGGGATATCAACTTAGGGAGGGTTGATAGATGCGTTTTGAGAGAGGTGAAGGCCTTTTCGACTTCGTTATCCCAAGTGAACTCCTTTCTCTTCAAAGCTTTGAAGAAATGTAAGCTTTGTCTGTGCCGACTCGGATAGGAAACGTCCGAGGCGCCTAAGCAGCCCGGTCGGCGCAGTACCTCTCTTACGTTCCGAGAGACTTCATCTCCATTACAGCTTTGATTTTATCAGGGTTCACCTCGATTCCCCTTTCATCCACCAGGAATCCGAGGCACTTCCCTCCTTTTACCCCGAAGACACATTTCTTCGGGTTCAATATCATGCAGAATTGCCTCAACGTGCTAAGGGTTTCCCTTAAGTCTGAGGGCACCTTGGATTTTGCTTTTGACGATCATGTCGTCAACGTATACTTCAATGTTATGATCCAGTTGGTCGTTGAGGATTTTGTTAACCGTCCGCTGGTATATAGCCCCTGCATTCTTAAGTCCGAATGGCATCATCTTGTAGCAATACACCCCTTGATTGGTAATAAAGGCGGTATGGACTCAGTCGTGCTCAGCCATTGGGATCTGGTGATACCCCGCATTTGCGTCCATGAAGCTCAGGAGAGCATGACCTGCCGTTGAGTCGACTAGCCTGTCGATCTTGGGCAGAGGGTGGTTATCTTTTGGACAGGCCTTGTTCAGGTCTGTGAAGTCCACACACATTCTCCATGCCCCGCTCGACTTTTTGACCCGACCTGATGTTGGCGGTCATTCCGAGTATTGACATTCTTCTATGAAACCCGCTTCAAGCAATTTTTTGACTTCAGTCGCCGCTGCGGCGTTTCTTTCGGGACCTTCATGCCTCAACTTTTGCTTGACTGGCTTGAACCCTTCTTTTGATGTTGAGCTCATGGCACATAATTTTGGGGTCGAGTCCAGGCATTTCTGAAGCTTCGTAGGCAAAGACATCCTTGTACTCTATGAGCACCTGAATGATTTCTTTCCTTGTTTGAGGGTCTATGGCTTTGCCTACCCTCAAGGTCCAAACGAGTTTCTCGTCGATGATGACTTCTTCATCGTCCTCAGCCGGCTGAGGGCGCTCGTACTGCTTTGGGTTTTCAGTGATGTAAACCCCGAGGCCACTCGAGGGCTAATTCTCTTCTCGTTTTCTCTTTTTTGAGTCCTCTTGGACGTCGACCCTTTTCTTCAAGCTGTTAACATAGCATTCTCATGCAGCTTCTGGATCCCCCTAGATCTTTCCAACATTACCCTCGTCGGTTTCAAACTGCATGAGGAGCTGATAGATGGAGATTGCCGCTTTGACCCTGTTCAGAGTGAGCCGGGTCTTCCCATTATGATGTTGTATGGCAGAGGGATGTCCACCACTAGGAAGTCGATCAGTAGGCTTCTTCCCTTGCCTTTTTCTCCCATCCGAGTAGGCAGCTTTATAGATCAGACTGGGTGTACCGAGTTTCCCCCGAAGCCTATGAGTGGTTGATTGAGGGGAGTGACGTCCCTTTCGCTGTATTTCAACTTCTTAAGGCACTCGAGCGTAATTATATCAGCGGATGAACCACTATCTACTAACACGCGTTTGACTCTGGTGTTAGCCACTTTCAGTTCGATGACTAGGGGATCATCATGGGGTGTGTGTAGGGTCCGACTGGATTCCCCGAAGGTCATTATGGGGCAATCTGGTCGGGGGTGGTGGACGTCAAGCACTTGGTGCATGAGACTCTGTAAGTGGGCTTTGCGGGATCGCCAGTTAGGCCTCCTGATGCAAAGCCCCCTGCAATGACCCCTATGAATCCTTCGGTATCCCCGTTGTTCGACTGAACTACCTTTTGCTTGCCTTTCTCCTCGCTGGTGTGGTTAAGGTAGCGGTTCAGCTTGCCTTGGTCTGCCAGATTATCAAGGGACTTTTTGAGTTCTCTGCAGTCCTTGGTGGTGTGCCCGCATTCTTTGTGGTACTCACACCATTGGCTTTTATCTCTCCGAGCGGAGGACGTTCTGATGGGGGGTGGACAGGGAAGCATTGATTTGTCCTTGATGTCCAAGTAGATCTCTCTTATGTTCTTACTGAATCGGGGGTCGTTGCCGTGGTCATTGAACCTATCCGACCTACCCCTAGTCTTTTGTTGTTTTGGCTGGTCCTTGTGATTTCCTTCTTCCTTCCTCTTCTTGCTTCCATCATCCGAGTGGCGACATATGTCTGCTGCCTGGATGAATCTTTGAGCCTTGCTCATTGCTTCGGAGAAGGTTTTCACTTCGTTTTCCGCCAAGGACCATCTTAGCCGGCCGGGTTGAAGTCCGGACATTAGGGCGGCAAATGCCACTGCGTCATGCAGATCTGAGATTTTCAGGGATTCCTCATTGAATCTTTTGATGCAATTGGCCATGCTTTCATTTCCTGCATGACCCCCATCAAATGAAGACTTGTTTTCTTCTGCCTTTTCCCGTGACAAACGATGGATGAATAGGTCTTCTAGTACCGAGAAATCAGTTATGATCCCAGCAGGGAGTTCCTGAAACCAGTTCAGAGCCAGTCATTTCAGTGTTGTGGGAAAGAAGCGGCACCAAGTGGCTTCACAGCTGGTCTGGACACTCATTTGTGCCTTGTATGTTGCCATATGATCATATGGGTCGGTTAGGCCCGCGAATGGTTCAAAAGTCGGTGTTTTGATCTTTCCCGGATTGGGCGCCTCTAGTATGGCCTGACTGAATGGGACCATGAACTTAAGTGCCCCACTATTGATCCGAATGGGTTTCGATTGGGCAGAGTCACCATGCCCCTCCCGCTGAGCAGATTTCTTGTTGAGGATGTGTCTTGCGTCGTATCCTTTGCTGAGGCGCTTCTCGTTGAGGAAATGTCGAGCATCATCGTGCTTTTGCCCGACATTGCCTCGTGGTGACTTAGATACATGAGTGTCCTCTCCCCTGTCTAGCGGTTCTTCCTTTAGATAGATGGCGATCCTCCTCCCCCTATGCGGATCGTTGCCAATCATTTTGGTTGTGTTCCCTTGCCCCCGATCGTTCTTGACTAGGGCGGCGTGGGCAGATCGGTGAAGGTTTTCCGGCCGAAGGGAAGGGACCAAGGCTTGGTCTTTAGGTTGCTGGAGAGGGCGCCCCTGCTGTAGATTGGCCATCATGTCCATCAAGCTAAGTTGTAGGGTCTGCTGGGCTGAGCGGCTATCAAGTTTATATCTGTTGTAGATATAGGTTGGGGGGTCCGCATGTCAGTAGGCGTTGTGAAGGGGGCGAGTCCATTTTCAATAGGCTTTGCTCCTCTTCGGGGGTCGATGGTCCGAACGGTTGGCGTTTTGCGAGGTATAGGTGAGGGTGGTCGCTCCGGACCTTCGGTGGTGAGATGGTGAGGGATCTCGTTCGGACCTCGAGCTTGTCTTGAGGGGCCGTCCAGTGCGAGTGTTCTTGGTTGGGGCCATTACTGAGTAACAACGAGTTGAATCTTGCTGAGTGGGGGCGAAGTAACTTTGATTGTATCTTCCCCACAGACGGCGCCAAACTGTTTCTGCTGAGAAATTAAGGATTATAATAGGTTGTGAGATGTGATATGGGCCCCAAGAGCGTTCGCCTGAGCTCCGTTATCCGTACACCGGAATCTCGAAAAAGAAGGTTAGACTACCCCGGGGTGTTTCGGGATCGCCCCTCGACGCTCGAAGTCGGTAAGTGATTGAGGTAGAGAGAATCTAGAGAGAGATGCTCTAGTTTGTTAGGTGATAATTGAATACCTGTTCATTGATGAGACTGTTGGTATTTTATAGTGTTGGGGATTCCCAGACAGGAAACATTGATTGGATGGGCCTCCTTGGGATCAATGGCTACGTTGCCTTTTCAGGCAATGATTATTTCAGCCCTATAGAGGATCCCCAAACTTCTGAGATTAGGTCAACTCTCAGGTGGGACCCACTGCTATCACCTGTCCAAGGCTTTAGGGGGCTTTTACACCCCTGTTGGGCTGCTGATCAATTAAGCCCAAACACCATGTTAGGTTGGTTTTTCTTTCTTCTTATTAGGGACCAACAACCATCTAGTGTTGGTGCCTAAAAACAAGAATAAGTTATTTCTTTTATCTTTTTTCCTGGACTTTTTCTTCTTAATCTTTATGTTTGAGATGAAGAACTGGTCTTCCAAGTCTTTCTGATCCTTATACTTTTATCTGGCTCAACTTTTCTATATTTTGTCACCACATTTGTTAAATTAAGTTGAAGAGGATTGCATTTTTATCTTTAAATTAATGTGTGTGCATTTTAATTCCACTAGTGTCTAGAGGCCTACAATTTAGCTACATTTGTAAGATGATATTATATGTGTTTCTTCCTCTGAAGAGCCAGAAGGTATATATGATGCAGATAATTGTGTGGGGAATTCTTTGGGTCCTTGTAATTTTATCTGGCTGAACTTATTGTATTTTGTTGTGAAGTCGGTTATACTAAATTTTTTCATAGAAGAGCGTTGTATATTTTTATTTTCAAATTGGAGTATGTGCATTTAGTTTCACTAGAGCTGCTGGATTCTTAAAATGCATCTGTTTTTTTCCTTCTGAGGAGCTGGAAGGTATGATGCAGATAATTGTGGTGGGGAAATTCTGTGTAGATAAGAAGTCCTTTTTTCTCTTTTGCACTTTTACGATAGGGGAAGGAGGTTTACTTGGATATTATAGCTTTGGTTGTTATATATTGTTCTTCTTACTCGGCATCTATAGTGATGAGTGCATGCATTTCTGCACAGCTCCTAACTTTGACTTGCCTTTTGTTATTTTATGGGATTCGATGATTATATACTTCATTCATTGTAACTCTCTTATATATCTATAGAAGGCTTGATTCCTTGTCTTTTGTGTACAATCAAGCGGTCAGCTATACGATTATGCATAGATGATGGGATTAAGAATGAAGTGTTGTAGCATATAAGCAACTTCAAGTAATGGCTTCAAAGAGGCAATATATTGGAGGTACTAAGCTGCTAGTGGACAACTTCTATTTAGGCGGTCAATAATCTTCTTCAGATTTTAGATTACTTCTCCCGTCTCTTTGGAGGGTCGCATCCACCCATACACATTTTTTTTGCGGTTTTTACATATATTATTAGTCGAATTATAAGTCCTTAACCTTATATCCCCTATTTAGGTGTATCTGCTGGCACATAGATCTCACTTGTTTGTAAACTCTAATTCTTTGATGTGATTTTCCATATGTATAGTACTTATTGCTTGGTGACTATGGTGTAACCACCAAAAGAAAATTTAGGTATTTTCTTTAATGATAATAGATTGCCTGAAATAGCACAAATTCTAAGTTGCCTCAAAATATCGACTCAAATCTCAATTATATAAGGGAAGGGGGAAGAAGATGGTGCCTCCCCTCTAAAAAGACTAAAATACGCTTAATGAATTAAATGAAAAAATTACAAAATAAAACAATATAAGAACTATTTCTTATTTCTACTTGCCACATTAGACAAGTTAAAAATGGTATATGCATTAAATATTTCAATCAAAAAAATAAAAGGACAAAATATATTGACTTTTTTATAAGGAAAGGAGTACATTTTGTCCACCTAAAAAGTTTGAAATACCCCTTGTTCTAAATATATAGTAGGCATAATTTAGTTTTGAAAAAAAATGAGTCAATGAATCAACAAAGAAATGGAAAGATCAATCAATCAATAAACTTGCAAAGAAACTAACATAACAATCAATTACATTTTTTCGAAAAAACAATCACATTATTCAACTTATGTCCATTAGTACAATGAATCAATTAATGCACAAATTTAAATTTTCAGTATATCAATATACTAAGCACATAATAAAGAAATAATTCAAAATCATCCTTATAAATTCAATAACTAATTAAAGAGAATTGAAAGTGATGTCATTTTTTCCATAAATTGCCAACTCAAATTATAATATATCAGTAATTTCAATACTTTTTAATTCAATCAAAACAACTCATTATGTTTATTTTTTTTGTTCAAAATCCAGTCATAAAAAAATTAAAATAAAAAATCACAATTACTCACTAACTTTTGATTTTGGTAACCGAGCCCAACTTCAGATCTTCAACCTTTTATATCAGTGAATTAATGTATCCATATTCATCTAATTTTTAATGTTTCACATTTTAAGTATAATTAGTACTATAACATATGATAAAATAGCAAGTTTTGAAATTAACGCACATATGACGTGCACATGAGATTAGTTTAACATATATATTTTTTTGAAAGGAGGTTAGTTTAACATATTACTAGTAAATTATGCACGCGATCCGTGCTTGATTTTTTTTACTTTTTCAAACATACATTCTAGCATTTTTGGGTACAAATAGGGGTAAAAATTTAAACATTAGATATTTTTCTCTTGGCTAAATTTCTTAGGTTAAGCATCTATCACTTAACCCTTCTTTTATTAATATTTTTACTTATTCTTTCTTTTAGGTGCTTAAAATAAACTTGATGAACAATAAAAGAATGTTAAGTTGATTTTTTTTTAGGATTTATTATGTTGTATTAACATAGTCTTTTGTGATAAATAAATTATTTCATTTTGTTATTGATTGATTTTTCCGTTTTGATGTAATACTTGATTGTGTTTGTAAATTGATTGATAAGATATTTGATTGATGTAATAATTATTTTTACTTTATTGAGGTTGAGGTGGTGGAGTAGTGGCATCGCTTCCCACCTCATATCCCTGAGGTCTAGGGATCAAACCTCATGGAACTCATGTGAGGATTTCCCCTTATCCTCCATCAAGTGAGTTTCCTTCATCTTACCTTAAAAAAAAATCTTTTTACTTTATTTTAGTATAAATGTACTAAATCTTAGAGTCAATGTTTCCTTTTTTTGGTGGTTCAATTATAACTTGACTATTTAAGTTAATTTTTAATGCTATATTTGCGTTTGACTTTGTTTTTCCCTTTTTTTAGGTGGTAGTTGATTTACTAATGGGCATTTGAGTAAATTTATAGGGGACACCATAACTCCCAATAAGAGATACTAGCTTTTTATACACGCTATGCGTGCAGCGACATTTTGGGAATAAGTATTACTCAGTAGTAAAACAAACCAAAAAACGAAAGTTTGTATCTAAGTTCACCTACATTTTGTGAATAAGAAATATTGAAATACTTAAAATAGTATTTAAAAACACATTAATAAACAAGTATAAGTAATGAAATTGCATCTCTAACTAATGTTTTTTGTCAAAGTTCTAAATGACCCATGAACCATGACAAAAAGAGACGGATCGAAATAATGCGATCTCTTTTCTCTCTCTTCAATTCTTAGCTACTCCCCCAATTCCCAAACCCATCTCTCTCAATTTCACGCAATTCTTTTTCCCTCTCTATTTAATTGAAACAATGCAGTCCTCAATTTTTCTCTCCGTTTCATCATATTCCTCAATTTCCCCCAAATTAAACCACACACTCGATTTCTCCGCATTCTTAGCTAAACCTCTCAATCTCAATCTCAAGCCCGTGGACTTTGAAGAGAGCACTGAGTTTCTCAGTGAGTTCTCGCCGAGTTCAGCTCCCGAGTCGCCGATTTCACTCTCCTAAGACCTTCGATTATGATCTCGTCATCATTCGAGCTGGCTTTGGCGGTCATGGCGCTGCTCTTCGTGCCGTCGATAAGGTATTTTTGAATATCGAGTTGATGGGCTGAAATTCGAATATGGGCACAAATTTTTGATTTTAATATATGGGTTGAAGTATTATTTTCTCAAATTTTTTTATATCTGGGAACAAAAACAATTCGTGTTGAAGTATTTTGTCTCAATTTTTTTTAATATTTGGGCACAAATTTGAAGTTATTTTTTTGACAAAATTTGATTTTTTTCCGACCATTTCTAATGTAATTTTAATTTGAATTTCAACTATATTTGAATGAAATTTAAAATAAATTGTAATTTGAGTTTAATTTTTTTTTAAAAATTCTAACAGAGCACATATTTCGTAAGATTTACTGTAATTTGAGTTTAAATTTACTCGAACATATTACATATTCTTAAGATTTACTGAGCATAGAACATTACACATACTTTTATTTTCAATAACGAATTGTGTACCTGATTAACAGTAAAGTATGTGTGAAGATGAAGGGGACTCACTTGAGGGCGGATAAGGGGAAATCCTCAAATGAGTCCCATGAGATTTGATCCCTAGACCTCGAGGGGATATGAGGTGGGAAGCGATGCCACTACTCTACCACCTCGACCTCATTTTTTTTTGTTATTGTATGTGGGTTGGTATTAATGTGTGGTAAGTTCTTGATTATGAATCCTTTATTTTGATTGAATCTTTTTTATTGGCAAGTTTATGTGATTGAACATTATATGAGTTGATTGAGTTTAATAGAGATTTGATTGACTTTTTTTTGGCAAGTTTATGTATGGAATTGGATTTAATTAATTGCTTGGAATGTAAATTGTAATATTTTATGTTGTGGAGGGCAATTAAGTGAATTCCTAGGGAGACACCATTGCTCCCCCCTTAGCTTATATAATAGAGATTAACGTTCAAAGAAGCGTCGCGACAAACGTGAAAAAGCAAACGGTGCAACTAAAAAGATACGAGGTAGTATAATAGAGATAACCAATGGATCAAATTCTTATGGGATGTTGATTGAGGATAAATAAGAAATAAAAAGGGGATTTATTTTACTCAATTTCCTTTTGAGCATTTTGGTTCACCTTATTATTTTCAACTAGTGTGTGGCCGGGCGATGCCGGGTGTTATCATTAACATATCCGTATGGAAATCATTTGTAATACAATGTAGTTTGTAAGTTGCGCTATGTAATGGATAATCTTGACCAAAATTCGGTGTCATTCTTACTTTCGGGGCCAGGTTGAAATATGTCAAGTGCATGTCAAGTCAATAATGAAAACATCGTAAAGTGCATAACTAATTTTTTGTGCGCGACAATGCTCTTATTGTAGTTGCTAAGCATCATAATCTTTTCGATTCTTTGTTTCGATTGGAGTTTTGCTATATACTTGGTTGGCTACTTTTTGGTGGTTGGGTTGTCTGTTGATCTTCATCCTTTGCATTTTTGTTATATGTATAATACAAGTGTTAGTTTTTGTAATGGTTGTTATGGTAATTCTTTCTATTGATTTTGTGAGTGTAGTGTCTTACACAATGTTTATGTTCCTCTTTTTTGTGGTATTTGCTTTGCCACTTCATTTTGGGTTGGTTCACCAAGTAATTGTCTTTCTATATGTGTGTCTTCACCATTGTCATCGAGTACTTGGCTTCCTTGGCTTTCCGTTTCGAACCGTAGGATTTTTTGCATTTATGATGTCCGCATGTTGGCCTTTCTCCCCGCAATTGTCAATATCATGTATGTGTTAATCGTTCTTGCAATAAATTAATTTATTTTGTTGGTCTTTACTTTTTCAATGCTTGCCATTTCTTTTTGTTGTTGTTCCTCGTACGATTTTTCTAGTTGGTAGTTTGTCTCAAATGTCCTTTGGTAAATCATTTCAGTTGTCTCACTCCTTGTGCTGAGCTTGACCTCGAACGCAAATTGTTTTCCAATACAAATTTGCGGGCGGTCTATCACCTTCTCATTGCCATTTTCCCGCAATGTATTTTTTATGTCGTAATTGTGAAGTGTCATCATTGTGAGAGGATTGGTGGGATATTTCCTAATTTTCATATTACCTTTTTCTACAAGTCCAACAACTTGTTCCTTTGGGCTCCCAATAACTCTTTCGACTTCCTTATCGAATAATGCGAGTGGAACACATGCACTTACGTCATCGATGTCAATTCGTTAGAAGATACTGTAGTTGTGAGGAGGTAAACATAGTAATTTATCAGTCATGAGATTGGTGGAGAGCCAAGTCAAGGAAGGAAAGTCAAGCTTTGCATAGAACATCAGTTAAATAACTATTGTATAAGATCATAAAGTTATAAAGAAAAGCATCCTTAAGTTTTGGTAACATTATGTTGTAATAAGTAGTGTTAATGCTTTGGATAAGACTCTTAGAAAGTTTATTGACAACAAACATTTTGTTAGTGGTTGTTTACCTTATCTTTGGGTATTTGACCACAACGTCACACTTGGTACAAGATGTGAAGTCTCATCGATCTTGGTCTTACATGCGTCGCAAGAGTTGTAATGCCATTTTTGTGAAGATCTATGCTTGTAATTGTAGCACTGCAAGTAAAAGTCTCCTGTAGATTTTGATTTTTAGTTGAGATATTTATTTTGTTGTTGAGGTATTTGGTAGAGAAGTTTTTTTTAACTACCCTAGATTAGTGTGTTATGAGTCATATTTTACCTTTTCTCCCGGGTCCTTTTGCAAAATGTCTTCTAGCTTTTTTTCTATTCCGGAACATGGTTTGTTTTGGTGATTCATGTGGGTGTGGCTGCAACGCTTTAATAAGTTCCATTTCACCCCCCTATTTATTCATGCATGATTTGGTTAGTGTTTTTTTGTGTGCATCAATGTTTGTTTGGAGAATTCATTGTTTGGAATGATTTTGGGTTTTGATGACGTACCTTTGTTTGAAGCCTTCGATTCCGGAATGTCTTTGTTGAAATATATTTTTATCGCTAGTTGAGTTCAATTGGTATCTTCCCGTAAGACATGTATGTCGTATCATTAATGCATAGTATGTTCCACCGAATTGTATAGAAGTTATGCTTACATCGCACATGACCATATTATTTCCAATTACGTATTTATTGTGTTGATTATATTTTAGTTTTGTGTTTTTCTTTCTCTTACCTTGGTACATATTCACTTTTGTCGAAGTGATGATTACTACTTTGCGGGTTTTCTCTTTTGTTTTCTCGGTGTCGATCAAATCCGATTTTGCTCCCCACAAAGTGACCAAGTGACCTTCAAATTGTTGTATGAGTTTATTAGTACATTAGGGTAGTGAATCTCTTGTTTAAAATCCTTGTTTTTACTAAAGGAAGAGGGTGTCTTACTTTGGATCTTCGATATAAATTCTTCTTATTGGACTCTTGTTTGCTCCTACGTTGACCCGATTTTTCCTCAACTCCAGGTTAGCGAAGCCAACAACATCTGCATTTTGCACATCAATAACCAATGAGTATAAGTTGTTAAAGATGTGGTTAGTATAATTTAGTAGTTTTACGCAGCATAGCAATTAGTACATCAATGAGTAATTACCTATCTTTGTAGTCACTTTTGTTGTTTCGTTCGTTCAATCGATCAAGTGGGTGTATCATAAACACTTCATCCTGGATTGTAGCTTGAGTTTCTTGTTCTTGAAAGATAGTAGTGTAAGGTGTAAACCTGATGATTAGGTCATTTTTCACGGGCAAGTGTTGTTTGTTGTTTCTAGCAACTTCAAAATTATTTAGAGTGTGTATTTTTCCTTCCGAGATTTGATCTTTGTAAGCTTTGTATCAAGTCTCTTCTCACGGTTGCTACAATGAGTCCTCCTGTATATTTTGTTCATGTTAGTTATCTATATAGTGAAAAAGGTAACATATTTAATATTTTTTTGTCTAAATTATTGTCACTAAACTTCGAGCGAAAGAAAAACGAAGGATTGCAATAATGTAGCTAGAGAATCTCACTCAAATTATATATACCACGACTTATATGATAGAGCAAGAAGAACTACAACTTTTTTTCCATTCGAAATGAAGAGAACTTACTTTCAACCTTCGGAAGAATAAGTTATTAAAAAATAATAATAATTGAAGTATTATTTTTATAAATCAATGGTAGAAAAACAAAAAAGAAGTTGACCACAATAAACGAAGGTTTGGAATAGTTTCTTGCACTAATACAAGGTGACATTACTTGTGATTGAAATGAGATAACATTGCTTTGGTGAAAAAGTATTTGGTCAGACCACTTATTAGTAAATTCCGGTAAGCCAAAGCTCAACTCCAATTTCATGATCTACTAACCGAAAGTCTGCATTATGGTAAAAACTCATCAAACGACACCGCTTTACTCGGCCTTGAATTCCTCGACTCAAATGCATTATTATTCTTATAAATGCCAATATAAGTTTAAGAAACTTGGACATTAGTAAATTTTTGTCAAGCCAAAGCTCAACTCTAATTTCATGATCTACTAACTCAAAATCACGCATTATGCAAAAAAAAATTATTCTATATTATAGGCGACATAAACATGAATTTGGAGGGTGAGCCGCAAAAAATAATACCAACGACCCCTTGCTATAAACAGAAGTCATGTATCATCTCTCCATTCATCTCCCCACTTGATAATTGGCCACAAAAGAATCCTACCAACGAGAATTTTCCGTTGTATAGTTTATTAAACAATATGGTTTTTTTGTTTCCATTACTCATTGGATTTTTTTTCAAGTGTAACAACCTTATTATAAATTCTACCTTTTTCAAATATCAACCTCATACGGTTCGTGTTGGCACATTACATTAATTTCGGAATGCAAAAGTAGGACCATATTCATGAGTCGGAACTTCAATAAATTACAACCGAACATGTTATGTTCAAGGAAGAGTACTATTTTTTACGTAATCTTCTTTTACCTGTTCGTCATAGAGTAGCATGTCAAATGAACTTGGGTTGCTCTCCGGTTGTACACCACGTCCCATGTTCTTATGACTCGCGCCACCAATGGTCCCCCTTTGAATGTGGGCTTGAAGTCAAGAATATGTTGTCTTTTTGGTTCCATTTATCGGTGTTTAGATTCCTGCATGAGAAAGGGTTAGTATGAGCATTATAAAATTTTAATTGTTTAATTGTAAAAATTTGGACAACATGGATACTTTATGGAGATGTAGAAGTATATGGGAGTGACACTATATAGTAAACAAACTTGGGAATGATTTTATTAAAATGTAGTGTAGGCATTGCCTTTTATATAACAGATACTCCTGACATAAGTTCATCTTTATACATCTGTAAATATTTCTTTGTAGACTACATTTTTGTCATTGCAATATCTTGATCTTCGGTTTTACGTCCTCGGGATGCATATTTTTCGGTCCTTTACGTGCGGTGACTCTTGAGACGGCTACATATAGCCGCCCGTGGGTGAAGACGCGGGTTACGGCAAGTACATACCCACTTGATCAAATGTTTGCCCTTGGCCCTTATTGATTGTCATTGCAAAGCACACTTTTATGGGAAATTGACGCCTCTTTAGGGTAAATGGCAAATTCTGATCAGATAGTGACATTTCCACCCTTGGTATAGTTACCAGCTCTCCTGCCTTTGTACCTGTAATGACGTGTGCTTCTATGACTCTTTGTTGTAATCTTGTGACAATAAGGCGTGTGCCATTACACAACCCATCTCTTTGGTTGATGTTTCTAACAACATAATAGGGCATCCCACCTTTATGTGTATCTCATGATTTGGTACCCCGGAACTTAAGGCTATTAAGGAACTCAGTTGGGTACAATGCCGAGATTTCTTCCTCCCTATCATTGTTCGACACACTCTATCTGCGCTCTTGTACACCATCTCTTCTCCTGGAATCGGTGCTTGAATGTGTTTGTTTATGGTGTCCACCGTTTCATTTTAGGAGCTAGTATAGCCCTTTGTTGGAGGTACTTTGGATCCATGTGGTTTTCCAATATTCCAGGGTAAACTTCCTGCACTAATGCAACTATGGGATCTTCATCGCTCTTTATCAATAGATCTTCGGGTATTTCTATCCACATAGGCTCCTCCTCATCTTCCTTTGAGGTTGCCTTTATCTTTCCATCTCCTACATCTAGCACCCATTTGCGGAAGTACACGCAAGCTCTCTATTATCCCTCGTCATTGTTTTTGTACATGCGAGCCCACATGTTAGTCCTCAAGGTGTAGAACAGTACATTGTGGCCATATGGTTGTTAATTTGCTAATCGATGCATCAACTATTTCTTCTCTTCCTCCATTTTGGACAACCGGACAGTCGTTTTGGAAATCCCCTCTAAGACGAGTGTTTTGCCTCCAAATATTTTATCCTTTTTGTCGATGGGTCATATAGGCTTTGCATTATATCTCAAATTGTGCGGTCTAATGCTTCGAATGCATGCCTATGTACCATTGGGGCCTCATCCCATATTATTAGTTTTGTTTGCCGTATGAGTTACGCGAGATCGGATCGTTGCTCAATGTTGCGGCCACGAGTCCTTGTTGAGATAAATTGGTATCTTGAGCAGGGGAATGAAGCCGTCCTCCCACCCACTAATAAGCAGTCTTTGCTATGCCATATCTTGCCACCGCAAGTACTATGTTGTTTTGAGAGCGTAGCTTTGACATTAAGGCTCTCCATAAATAAGTCTTACTGGTGCCCCCGCTACCGTAGACAAAGAAGAATTGACCTGTGTTATGGTAAAGCGGCTTGAAGGATGTTATCATACACTGTTTTACGCTCGGCATTCAAGCCTTGCTCCCGGATCAGGCTGAATCTTGAGGCATTGATTGATGGCATAGATTAGCTCTTCCAACAACAATGTTTCCAGCATCTTGCATTAGGGCCGCATCATCGGTAATGGAATTATAGGTAGTCGGTGAGGTTTTGTTTTCCTGTTTAAGATTTGTTCTATTTCAAACAGGTGCGTAGTTTTGAATTTGCTCTTCGGTCAAACTTAGGTTTGGAATACCCGACCTTTGACGTTGTCGGAATAGGATATCATCTCGATAAGTCTTTCCAGTGCCCTTTCCCATAGATCTTTTGGTTCGACACTTCACAAAAAGTAGGATTGTCACAAAAGATCGTGTAACTTGTCGGTACTCCATGTGGCTGCTTGGAAGAGTCCCTCATGCCATTCATTATCTCCATCAAGGAGTCAGGGGGCATTGCATGCCGCCTTGTATGTGGGGTAGATGATTCCACCCACAGTTTGGATGTCCTTGAAACATGTGGCCCCTTTCACAATATTGAGAAGCATCCTTAAGTAGTACCTCTCTCCCGAGGCGGGGTGTGCAAAGTAAATCCTTCCGATGCTTCTTCCCGGTTGTCACCTTTTCCATTTTTTCTTCTCGCTCACCCATACCCACTTTCTCGGAAAGTCTACATATGTCAATTCGCGCGCTTCTTCAAATTCCTTATTAGCTATCATCCATTCTGTAAGTGTTGTTTTCTTTGTCCCAACTTTTTCGAGGTCGTCATCTAAGTGCTCATGGTCCTCAAAAATGATATCACGATGGTTTTCTAGGTGGAAGGTCGATCGTTGTCTTAGGGGTCTTTGTATTGAATATTGAATGCAAAAATTCGCGAACATGCAAAGGCGAGACACATATCTACACTTCAAGTAATCCTTAATCTCATCTATGACTTGCTCTTGTTCATTACGTATTGCCACCATCATCATTACTTGTAACTTGTTCAATCCTTGCGAAGTGCCATATCGGGCCCTTGTTCATATACTTGAGCAGGTATTTTAATGTGGTCTTTGTTGCACCATTCTACATTAATATTGGAATTTCACCAATAAGTCGATGTTGTAAGGGATGACGGACACGTTGTCCAAAGTGTGGCCATTTTTGGTTGCCAGTTTGACCATTATCACGCCTCATATAAAGCGGGTAACCCTCTTCTTTGAGCGTTGTTTTTGCCTAAAACGGTTTTGGGTAGTATTTGGAACACTGGCCATTTTGCATACATGGAGATTTTTCATTCATTGATCCATAAGGTCCATGCATCATCGATTGCACTATTATTTCATATCCCATAGGGTCATTTTTAGTGCAGTAGCTCCGCGGATATGATTATTGTCTTCGGGTGTTAAGGGCTTATCTTCCGAATCTAAGAAGAGTAAAATGTGTGTATGCGGCGATCTCCTCTTTTGGAATTCAATGGTGTATATGACTGCCATAAGATTAAAAAAAAAGGAGTCTTAGTTATTCTGTTTTCTTTAAATTATGTATTTATACGGTTAGGTAGCATAGTATCTATTTATATCTACCTGCCCAGTGTCTTTCCAAAGTTTTCTCTCACAATGAGATCGCATATTAATTCATCAAGCTTGATTTTAAAAACTCGAGCCACCACATCCGGGCGATCTTCATGGTCGTTGTCCGAGGTATGCTTGCTAAGAATTCTGTAATCTCTTGCCATTTCGGATTACATGTAAATGTTATGAATAGGTCGGGCGGTCCAAAGCCCATCGGCGGAGATGGTCATTGCGTCTTGGCAGTTACGCACCATGTATCTAGGACCTCCAGTGAATGAAGAAGGTAAGACAACTCGACGCCCTATTGAAGGCCGGTGTTGTGTCCCCCTCTAGACACGGGGCCTCGATCCCGCAAAGGACATCTTTTCGATTGTCTTTGGTTGTTGCGTATAAAATCCAACCTCACTTGTTGCAAAGCATGTGAATGCGTCGACTATCAATTGTTGGCGTAAACGTACACAAAGAATCGGTGTGCGAGCCTCATTCAATCTCTCCATAAAGTGGAAAGCATAATACTCTCTCATGGTGACAATTGTTCTTTTTTTCCGAGTCGTGGCGTCGGAATCATTGTGTGGGATGTCAATTACGTACCCATCTTCTCCGTATGGAAAAAGCGTGGATATTGTAGGGCCATAGAAACTTGGGTGATTTTCGATATCCTTTGGAGACGATGACTTTTCTCTTCTACTATCACATATCGGGGCCCTCTTTCATTTGTCATTGTTACCCCCAATCAATGCTTTGCACGACTCATTGCTACTAGGTAGGTTGTATTGTCTACCATCTTTAGAA
This sequence comes from Beta corolliflora, assembly GCA_947648045.1. NCBI lineage: Eukaryota > Viridiplantae > Streptophyta > Magnoliopsida > Caryophyllales > Amaranthaceae > Beta > Beta corolliflora. The sequence goes on along the minus strand of CANSZD010002517.1, from coordinate 2,636 downwards.
CGGGTAGCAAGTAAGCGAACATGTACGGGTTGCATATCGATACCGGAGAAGCGCTCCCTAGCCATTCGAAAACTTTGGCTAGTTCATTGTGCTCATCTAACAGCATTCTCGAAAGCCCCTCAACTATTTGGGGGTCGAGATCACCTGTGGCATTGTTCGTCAATGAGCTGATCCTGTTTCTTACTTCATTGCTTGGATCATGCACATACAGTTGGGTGAATCTTGGTTGTTCTCCATCAGGTGGCAACAAAGACCCAATCTTATGGTAGTTCTGACCAAGGATTCGAATATATAAGGACCCCTTCCTCTATTAATTTTCTGTCTACTTCCCCTCCCATTGATGTGAATGCAAATATAGAGTTGTATGCTCTAATGCAATCCTTGAATTTTGTTGATGTCCCATTTGTTAGGGTCAAGGAGCGACTTTAAGTACTAGGGTGGTTCATTAAGCAACTGGGTTGACTTTTCCTTTTTGGCGTAAATATTGTACTTGGGATGGTCTTTGGCCCTCTCTCTTTTTACTCTTTCCTCTATCCAAACCCTTGCACCGCAATCCAGGTAGAAATGTTTAGGGCCACCAAAGTTCCATGGTGTTGTGTACTTTCCTTTTAAGAAGTAGAAAAGAAAAACAGGGGTGAATTATACTTGGGTTAAAATGTTGTTTTCAATTTTAGTGATTACCAACGGTAAATTAGGACGTTCGGACTTACTTTGAGGCAAGATGCATGTGTTGTTGATGTTTCACCTTGTTCGTAGTTGTTTTTGGGTGTTGCCATCCATGTTTTTAGATAACGGTTTTATATTTTTAATAACCAGTTAGTTAGTTAGTACATGTTTAATTAAATTTAATATTGCATCTATAATATAATAGAGGTACCTCTAGTCAAGGTCGTTGGGGTGTGACTGGAGTGTCGAATTGTGTTTCATTAGTAGACATAATAGTTTCATCACGGGTGGTGCTTGAGAATTGACTCGACGTCTTGAAGAGGATGTGGGTTCTCTATTGTCAGTTCTTGTACGTCGTCTTGTTGGCATACTTGAACCGGTCTCACTATTGATTGCTTTACCTGTCTCCCCTACAAATGTATTTTTAATTTAACTTAGTTATTATGTGGTATCTTCCATTTTTGTTATATATCATTAGTTTTAGTACATGATTGACCAACTTTGTTAATGTTGTAGGTTGGGTGTGCTCTTTGCACCTCAATCAATCTTGAGGGCATAGGTGCATTTTGTCCAACTAATTGGTAGATGTTCCGGTCTTGAATTTGAAGTTGTATTGTGGCTCAGCCTAAGATTTGTGGCTCTGTTTTTCCTTTGTATGAGAATGAAGCGTCGTAATAATCTATTGTGTCTTGCTTGATCTTTTCTATCCATACCTGATTTCCTTTTCATTGATGACAATCGATTAGAAATACACAAGTTTCTTTTTAACAAAAGTTCAGTTTTTGATATAAAACTTGCATTTGTTTTTATTAAATAGGCTAACATACATAAGTTGATGAGATATCTAAAGATAAATTTGAACCATGTAAACCAAAGAAAGATAATTGTGTTCTAAATCTAAAATTGGACCTCAACTAAAGGAAAATGGAAGTCATTCCTCATAAAGCTGGAGCTTTTTATAGTTTTTGGGAAGTTGCATCAGATTTATAGTCCAATAGGTCCTTGGCCTTGCGTAACTCTTCAACTAAGGCTTTGTTTTCCCAGCATAGATCCATATAGTTTTGCTTTAAGGTTTTGAAATTCATTTCTTCCTTTACTCGTCCAATGTCTGCTATACGTCGTTTTTTCCTCTCGTGGCGAACACTCTCTAGGTTGAAATCGGCTATTTCAAATTGGTAACACTCCTTCAATTTAAATTTAGCTAATTTGGGTGCATGCTCGAGTGCTTGATTTACCAATTCTTTTGATTTTTTGGCTCTTTATTTTGGTTGTCGGACCGTCTTACGTGGTTCTCGGCTTTATGGTTGCTACATATTGTTGTCGTCGCTCCTTATAGTGTTGTTTGTACAGTGGTGGTGGCAAACCATGCCGATTGATGATAGTGGTTAAAAGAGTCGTGTAACTTATTGTGAATAGTTTTGTGGGATTATTCATAGTGAAACTGTCAAATGACATGAGTTAGTTAAATAACACATCATATCTTTATTTCTAAACAACGAATAATAGTTGACAAATTAATAAAAATAATCAAATAATACGAGTCATTCAATCATGATTTTTGTACGTAATGACAAATATTGTTTATTCAATCAAACAATAGAGTCATTTAATCATGATTTTCTACATAATGACAAATATGTTTTTTCATGTAATAATGCGGGGGCATTACCAAAGACCTTAGGTATCAAACTAACTCAAACATATTTAATTTGAGTGAGATTCGACATACTTGCAATACTATAATTTGAATTTTCTTTGACATTACTTCTTGATAGCAAGCCAAAAAATATATTAGTTAAAGGAAATGAAATACCTTTGATAATCCAAAAGTGTGTTGATTTCTAGTGTGTCTACTATTCACCCAAAGTTCTCGTATTCAAAGAGGCGCACTCATACATTAAGTTGTGCGGACTAAGTCAATTGTAGGTTTATTTCATTACAATATTCTTATAATTACCAACACTAATGAC